>OW240913.1:179064295-179081413 GCA_933207985.1 Pelobates cultripes | reverse complement strand
CGTACAAAGCTTATATACAGTCATTCCACACGAAGCCGGCATGGAAGCTATGCGGCAGGTTTTAACAAGGTCTACCGTGTATCATGGTCCTCTCATAGAGTTTCTACTGGAACTCCTCACCTTAACTTTACAGAACAACTATTTTAGGTTTGAGGACAGTTGGTACCTCCAAATAGCTGGTACGTCCATGGCGCCTATGTACGCCAACGCGTATGTTCATCTATAAAGAAGAGCACTTGTTGGAGAGGTACAAAGGCAGTATATTAGCCTACTAGAGATTTATAGATGACCTGTTTATCGTATGGGACAACACAGTCAAAGAAGCACAGAAAATGGCCCAGGACCTCAATGAACTCCAGACACCTATTAAATTCACAGCAGACATCAGCAAAGAGAAAGTGCATTATCTCAATTTACAAATCACTGTGGGGTCCTCAGGTCTTCAATACTCATTATATACCAAACCTACGGACAGAAATACAATTCTCCATTACCAGAGCACACATGCAAAGGCTCTAAAGAACTCGTTACCAAAGTCACAGTTTCTAAGAGTCATTAGAAACAACTCAGATCTGGCAACCAGGGAAACTCAGATCCTTGAGATTAAGGCAAAATTCCTACAAAGGGGATATAATCGACAAATCCTTGAGAAAGCACTACAAGAAGCACGATGTGCATGCGCTATTTAAAATAGGAAAAAGCCTTCAAGTTTAGTGTTTCCCATGGAGTAGCGATATTCATTTCTAAATGAATGAAATTTGAATTGATATTAGAACAAAAAGATACAAAAAGCAGATTCTTAATTGTTGTGTGTAAAATTATCAAAAATACATACACACTGGTTAACATTGATGCTCCAAATATATATACACTCAGGGATTTTTGTAAAGAAAATACTATCAAATTTAAATAAAATGCAAAAAGGGAAACTTTTAATAGCATGAGATATGAATGTAGTTGCTAATGTAAAATGGGATAAAACAAATCAGAAGGCCTCCACTGGATACCTGCGAGAAGGAGAAGGGGTAAGAAATGGTAAACCTTTCCAAGAATTGCTAGATGAATATAATTTATTTGATATATGGAGAGTTCAGCATCCCCAAGTAAGAGATCTCTCTCTCTTCTCGAAAGTACATAAAGTATATTGGAGAATTGATTATTTTATCACGGACTTAAACAATTTACGATACTTCAAAAAAACTAAAATAGATCTAATTACTTTGTCTGACTATGCTCCAATAACTGTTGAGATAGGGGAAGAGCAAGAGTCTCTAACCAGATGTACATGGAGATTAAAAGAACAAGTACTTAAATCAGAAGGAAATTGTAGATATCTGAATGAACAGATCAAGGAGTTTATATCATTAAATGATAATGGAGATGTATCGATAGGTACCCTGTGGTGCGCCTTAAAGAGCTACGTAAGAGGGGTTATAATTAAATGGGGATTAAAGCTAACACAGAGTTGGGAAATCCATTGAAACTGGCTAAACTGGAAAGAGAAAACAAACAGAATGTAACAATAGATAAAACGGATCAAATCAGTAATATTCCGTCAGAAATGAAAAATAAGCTGGAGCTAAAGACATCAAATGCGGTCCTCAAGCTCAAACAAACATGGTATTATGGAGAGAACAGGGTTGGTAAAGCGTTGAGTAATAAAATCAAGTCCAGAATAAAGACACACATTAGAAAATTAATTCAGGGTAAATTTTTTTACTGAATCTAGAAGCCATGAGTAAAGATTTTGTGGAATTCTATCAATCCCTATATAATTTACTGAAAACAAACTCCTCTGTTGAAGAAAAACTCCAGTTTTTAAAAACGTAATCTCCTAAAGATAAGGGATTGTGAGATAGAACTGAACTCTCCGATAACACACAAAGAGATTATAGAGAACATCAAAAGTCTGAAATCAGGGAAAGCCCCAGGACCCGATGGGTACTCTTCATAATTTTGTAAAAGGTTTCACCCTCAGATTTCTCTGATACTCAGAAGGCTGTTTAACAGGATAAATAAGGTACACATTCTTTCCCCTGTTACTAATCTCTGTCTACCTTAAACTAGTATTAAGATATTTTCTGCAATACACCCTCCCTCTAGTGTATTCTTGTATTAACAGGAAGTGTGAATATGCGAGATCTGTAGTATCTTTCCCCAAAATGTAGCGAGTTCATTAATAACCTATTTAGTGACTTTTTTTGCTACTAAGTATCAAACACAGGACTATATTTACTAAGTACTATATAGACCCTGTTTATATTTTCTAGATACAAAGAATACCATACCTTGCTGTAGGGATTTACTTTCTACTTTTGCATCTACATTGGCTGATCTCCACACACAGCCGTGTATAGCCCTAGCCACACACTAATTATATACCATCTTTTGGAGTATCCTACTGATAGATTACATTGGAAGTTTTTCTTTCCTTCCTACATAATTAATACTCCTGGTATTTATGTGGCAATCTGGACTGAGTCTACCCAGATTTTAAAGTGATATTACCACTTGGGTTTCACATTTTTTTCACATTTGGAAGGTTTCACATTTTTTTTTTTTTGTATATATGTATTCGGCTTAATAAAGGTTATACCATTAATACAAATTTTTAATTTAAAGAGATATCCTCTGGTGGAGTGGACACCCACCCACTTTCTGCGGACAGGTTGGCCACACCACTCTATTCCTTTTCTTCTCTATACAGGATAAATAAGGATTCACAATTTCCATCAGAAATGCTACAGACACTTATAACTCCTATCTTAAAACCAGAAAAGGATGCAAGCTTTATGAGTAATCACCGCCCTATATCCCTTATAAATAGTGACATCAAGTTATACTCAAATATATTAGCAGAGAGAGTAAAAAAAGTGCTCCCAAATTTGTTACATTCTGACCAAACAGGGTTTGTAGCTAACCACTCTGGTACTGATAATGTTAGTAAAATCATGAATTTAATACAAGAGGTTAATGCTGAATCATACCCTTCGGTATTCCTGGCTTTCGATGCGGAAAAGGCCTTCAACAGGGTTAGCTGGTCCTACCTGCCTTAAAAGCTTTTGGGTTTGAAGACCACATTTTTTATAGAATTATGAGCCTATATACCATACCATCTGCAAAGGTATAAGGTGGGGGGCTTGGATCTGGTATATTTAAAATTAGAAATGGGACAAGACAGGGCTGCCCACACGTTATACGTTCTCTATCGAACCCCTAGCATTACTAATAAGACAAACAAAGGAGATAGAGGGAATCAAAAATGGAAATCAATAATAGAAAAATCTCATTATATGCGGACAATGTAATTCTCACTCTCATTAACTCAGAAGTTTCAATCCCTGCAACCCTTAAATGCATAACAGACTATATCACGATCTCTAATTACAACATTAATCTAAGTAAATCATTTGCAATTCATTCTAACTTAAATTTGTATAGACTAAAAGAAAAACATAATTTTAACTGGGATTATAAACAATAAAATACCTGGGCATTAATTTGGGATTGGATTGGAAGAATATTATCACAAAAAATAATTCCCTTCTCCTTCATGAAATAAAAAAAATCATTAACAAAATGGAAACCAATGTATATTTCCTGGCTAGGAAGAATAACTGTAATAAAAGATTACTTAATATCTAAGCTTGAATATTTAATGTGATCTGTACCCATGTTTGTTGCCAAAAATATCCTTTGGGAATATCATAATACATTTATGAAATTTATATTGGGACATAAAAAAGCCAGAACCTCATATAAAAATGTAATTCGAAATTTAAAGGATGGGGGAACATAATTTCCAGAAGTCTTTATGATACATGATGCCATTATGATTACACATTATGGAATGGAAATACTTATTTATTTATTTTTAAAATATTTTACCAGGAAAGATACATTGAGATTTCTCTCGTTTTCAAGTATGTCCTGGGTCCACAAAAATTGCATTGATACAACAGGGTACAATAAGGAAGAGTGTTTTTTTTTTTTTTTTTTGCGATTCACTTTCCTCTGTAAACTCGTGTTGGAGAGCAGCCTCAAGCTGCGGTAGATCGGATTTGCTTGCATAGATTACTGTGTCGTCTGCATACATTTGAGGATTTGCAGACATTAGCAGATCATTTATATATAATGTAAATAGTAGGGGGCTGAGAATGGAACCTTGGGGAACACCACACTATGATCTATATAAAAAAAATAGATCAAACATCTTGAACAGGAATCGAAATACAATCTTATAAGAATCTTGAACCAATATGGCTGATCTGGCTTGATACCCCTGCATTAAAAAAATGTAATTTTCTAATAAAATAGTAATCGAACATAGGTTTTTGAAGAATTTTTAAAAAAGGACATGGCATCAGGGAGACTGTGACGAGACCAATCTCGCCACATTGCATTGGAGAAGCCTGGTTGCTCGCCTGCTGCCTTTGGACTATGGCCCCCTTTTAAAAGACTTTATTTTTCCATGCAGAAAAGCCATATTCATGCTTTTCTGCCGGCTGTTCGGTAGTTTCAATCTACCGAACAACCGTACGAATGACTGGACCACCTGGGAGCTGGAGTGTGCCGGCAATTAACCTCCCTGAAGCTGCGGTTAACCGCAGCTTAATTGATGAACGCTGGGTGGCCGCCGTTCGTATCCCGAACACGAGGTCGCGGCCATTTTAAACCATACGAATGAACAGCGGTGTTCGCCTCTATTTTCATGGAACTAAAATCGGACACAGTTTTGCGCGAACACCGCTGAAGCCGCCGACCTCCCTTCTTGTTCGGTGAAAGCACACGAATGACCCGGTGTTCGGTATTTTTGTGTGAATGTCTTATACCCCAGATAGGAATCCCATGGAGCCCATTCGTATGAAACTGACTGTAAAGACTTTGGCTCCATGGCGATTGAACTGTATTCGTGTAGTCTGAGTGCCATTCACCTAATAATGTGCACTCAGACCTGAGCTATCTGGGGATGTGTTACATGCCTGTGTTTAATGTAGTAAATGTTACTCTATGTATTTTAAAGTATAATGCTGTTTTTGTGTTCCCACGTGTGTAATGGAGTTTTGCCTTTGTCTTGGGAGATAATTGAGTTACTTCCCAATTATCTCCCAGGGCAGAGGGGAGGAAGCCAGGATGCATTGTGGGAATATACTGTGACTGTGTGTCCTTTTTGTATACTTGTCTGTCCCTTGTCACAGTCTCCCATTTGGTCCCCTAGGGGAGTGTCCACCAGGTGGAAGACCTGCATAAAAGCTGGGCAGGTAGCCCTCATTAAACAGACCACTGCTTGACCCTCAACACGGAGCCTTGTCTCGTCTTTGGGGGGATTTACTGTATGCTGCTAAGGACTGATTGCCAGGAGTGTAAGCCGCTTGGAAGCTTTTCCTGTTCGCCTGCTAGCAGCTATTCGTATGGTTCCTGTTCGTTTATTTGAAGTGCTACCTTATTCCCTTGTATGCCGTTCGGGAGTTTGGAGCATTCACTTATTGGCGGTTCGTGAGTTTTGGTGATTATTCAGTAGCTGTGCCTGTCTCTGAAAAGGGGATTATCGTCTAAGCGGTTTTTTCCCCTTTTGTGCAAAACGGTCCGTTACAATTGGTGGCAAGCGGCGGGATCGTTCCCACAGACTACAGGACAGCTACAGGCGACACCATTCCTTGGATTTACAATTTGAGGGCAACGCATGTCTGAGTACAGCGACCCTGACAGCAACAGCATGGAACCAGCAGTGTCATACGAGGAGGAGGACCTGGATGGCCGGGATGCATTAAGGAAAGGCATCTGGTACCAGGCCCTGGATAATGTACAGTACCAGCGGGGTGAGAGTCTCCCCAGTGAAGAGCAGCGGTTGCAGAAGCAAGTGGCCCTGCGGATGCCCTTCCTGGGAGAGCAGCCCCTAGATGAATGGGTGAAGGAATTGGAGCACCGGGTATGGCAGGAGATTTGGCTGGAAGATGCATACCAGGCGCTCTGGTGGTATGGGGCACAGTACCTGCCCTGGACAGCCGAGCATGACAAGCCAGAGGGAGAGGAGTTTGATGGTCCTGGCTTGTTATGGGAGGCTTTTTCAGAGCCTGAATTTGGGAGCCCTACACAAGCCCGGTTCAGTGATCTCTTGGAGTGGAGGGAGAGCAGGTATGACTGGGACGACACTCACGACATTGAGCAAGACCTGGCTCACCTAGCAACCCTGGAGTGGGAACTGGAGCAGGACTACCGAGATCTCTTCCACTCCATTGAGAAGATTCAGCAGGACAGCAAGGTGACAGAGCCAGAACCAGACCCATTCAGCTGGGAAGACATTGTGGATATTTTCTGGGAAGAACCCCAGGTGGCCGGTAGAGATGGGACCGAGGTCTCTCCACCGGTCCTGCAGGGAATTGGGAGCCCAGTCTCCATTCCCCAGCGGCTGTGTGATTTATTGGGAATTGGGAGCCCAGTCTCCATTCCCCAGCGGGAGATATTGCAGGGAATTGGGAGCCTGAGCTCCATTCCCCAGCGGCAGGCTGAGTTACAGGGGACAGAGATAGTCGCTCCTGTCCCCCAGCAGCAGAATGAATTGCAGGGAATTGGGAGCCCGAGCTCCATTCCCCAGCGGGAGAAATTGCAGGGAATTGGGAGCCCGAGCTCCATTCCCCAGCGGGAGATATTGCAGGGAATTGGGAGCCTGAGCTCCATTCCCCAGCGGCAGGCTGAGTTACAGGGGGCAGAGGTAGTTGTTCCTGCCCCCCAGCAGCCAAGTGATATGCCGGGAAGGCAGTGGGAAGTCCAGGGAGAGGAGAGCAGTGTCCTCCCTCCCCAGCGGCAGCGTGATTTTTTGGGAATTGGGAGCCCAGTCTCCATTCCCCAGCGGCAGAATGATGCTTTGGGAATTGGGAGCCCAGTCTCCATTCCCCAGCGGCAGTATGATGCTTTGGGAATTGGGAGCCCAGTCTCCATTCCCCAGCGGCAGTATGATGCTTTGGGAATTGGGAGCCCAGTCTCCATTCCCCAGCGGCAGCACAGATCATTGGGAATTGGGAGCCCAGTCTCCATTCCCCAGCGGCAGAGTGTCCTACCGGGAATAGAGAGCCCAGTCTCCTTTCCCCAGCAGCAGGACTCTGTATTGGGAGCAGAGACAGTCGGTCTCCCTCCCCCACAGCTGGAAGTATGTATGGGAGAGGAGCTTGTTACCCCCTCTCCCCAGCGGCAGCTTAATGTACAAAGGGGAGACAGTAAGCCCCACAACCGTGCAGATGGGACCGTAGTCTCTACACTGCCAGCACAGGGGGTAGGGACGGTCGGTCCTGCCCCCCAGCGACAGGGCTGTTTAGCCAAAGGGGAGACAGTCGGTCTCCCCCTCCAGCAGCAGAGATGGGTAACCAAAGGGGAGACGGTCGGTCTCCAGCAGCAGGACTGTGCATCTAAAGGGGAGACAGTCAGTCTCCAACAGCAGCAGCAGAGCGGTGTATTTAAAGGGGAGACAGTCAGTCTCCAGCAGCAGCAGCAGAGCGGTGTATTTAAAGGGGAGACAGTCGGTCTCCCCCTCCAACAACCAGGCTTCCACCAGGCTACCCTCCCAGTAGCGCTGGCAACAGGGCAGAGTGCCGCTGGTCTCTGCCCACGCAGCAACCCACCAAGTCAGCGTACCCGTACCCAGCACAGCCGTGGTGAGGCACCTGGACATGGACAAGCTTCCCCTTTACCCAGGTGTAGTAACCATTTATTGTGGGTGGGCTGTGCTGTTGATTATTTGTTGTGGGTGGGCTGCTGGACTAACAAGGGCACTGACCGGCAGGAGGTCAGATACCCTGTTAGTCTGTTTGGAAAAGGGGAGAGATGTGACGAGACCAATCTCGCCACATTGCATTGGAGAAGCCTGGTTGCTCGCCTGCTGCCTTTGGACTATGGCCCCTTTTAAAAGACTTTATTTTTCCATGCAGAAAAGCCATATTCATGCTTTTCTGCCGGTTGTTCGGTAGTTTCAATCTACCGAACAACCGTACGAATGACTGGACCACCTGGGAGCTGGAGTGTGCCGGCAATTAACCTCCCTGAAGCTGCGGTTAACCGCAGCTTAATTGATGAACGCTGGGTGGCCGCCGTTCGTATCCCGAACACGAGGTCGCGGCCATTTTATTTTCATGGAACTAAAATCGGACACAGTTTTGCGCGAACACCGCTGAAGCCGCCGACCTCCCTTCTTGTTCGGTGAAAGCACACGAATGACCCGGTGTTCGGTATTTTTGTGTGAATGTCTTATACCCCAGATAGGAATCCCATGGAGCCCATTCGTATGAAACTGACTGTAAAGACTTTGGCTCCATGGCGATTGAACTGTATTCGTGTAGTCTGAGTGCCATTCACCTAATAATGTGCACTCAGACCTGAGCTATCTGGGGATGTGTTACATGCCTGTGTTTAATGTAGTAAATGTTACTCTATGTATTTTAAAGTATAATGCTGTTTTTGTGTTCCCACGTGTGTAATGGAGTTTTGCCTTTGTCTTGGGAGATAATTGAGTTACTTCCCAATTATCTCCCAGGGCAGAGGGGAGGAAGCCAGGATGCATTGTGGGAATATACTGTGACTGTGTGTCCTTTTTGTATACTTGTCTGTCCCTTGTCACAGTCTCCCATTTGGTCCCCTAGGGGAGTGTCCACCAGGTGGGAGACCTGCATAAAAGCTGGGCAGGTAGCCCTCATTAAACAGACCACTGCTTGACCCTCAACACGGAGCCTTGTCTCGTCTTTGGGGGGATTTACTGTATGCTGCTAAGGACTGATTGCCAGGAGTGTAAGCCGCTTGGAAGCTTTTCCTGTTCGCCTGCTAGCAGCTATTCGTATGGTTCCTGTTAGTTTATTTGAAGTGCTACCTTATTCCCTTGTATGCCGTTCGGGAGTTTGGAGCATTCACTTATTGGCGGTTCGTGAGTTTTGGTGATTATTCAGTAGCTGTGCCTGTCTCTGAAAAGGGGATTATCGTCTAAGCGGTTTTTTCCCCTTTTGTGCAAAACGGTCCGTTACAGAGACTTTACCTAGTAATATATCAATAGATATCTTACTGCAATATATCCCTGGAATAAATTTAGTTAAATGGAAAGAAGATGGGTTTAACTATTTAGGAGATCTCTATACAGGAAATAAGATTAAAACCTTAAATGAAATACTATAAAGTAACCCCCTCCTAAAAACAGAATTTTTAAAGGACCACTATAGTTTCAGAGAAACTGCTATGTTTACAAATGGGTTAATCCAGCCACTAGTGGCTGTCTCATTGACAGCCGCTAGAGGCGCTTCCACGCTTTTCACTGTGATTTTCACAGTGAGAAGGCGCCAGCATCCATTGAAAAGCATTGAGAATGCTTTCCTGTGGACTGGCTGAATGCGCACGCGGCTTGTGCCATGGATGCGCATTCAGCCGATGACGGGGAAAGGAGGAGGAGAGACCCCAACGCCGAGGGAGCTCGGCGCTGGAAAAAAGTAAGGGATTAACCCCTTCCTCACCCTAGAGCCCGAAGGGAGAGGGGCCCAGAGGGTGAGGGGAACCCAAGGACCCTATAGAGCCAGGAAAATGAGTATGTTTTCCTGGCACTATAGTGGTCCTTTAACATAGATTAAAATAAACATATTCAGCCATAAAAAGATAGTCAGCACTATCATTGATGATAAATCCTTAAAATAGAAGGAAGAAATAAAATAATCTCAAGGATTAATAGGATTTTATATGAACAAAAAAAAAAGGGAAAACAAATAGTGTCAGAAAATGGGAACAAGAAATCGGAATTAGGTTCCTGGAGGAAGAATGGGCAAAAACATTAAATTAACAGAAAATACAATACATAATATATTACTGTATGAGAATTATATAAAGATTATTCTTAGATGGTACATGGTGCCTAACACAATAGAAAAAAATTCTAAACAATACCAAAAATTGCCAAAATATTTGTTGGAGATGCAACTCTGATATGGGTTCACATAAACATATGGTTGGACTGCACAAAATTAACTATTCAAAGTTTCCTTTTTCATATTGATTTTCCCAAGATAAACACATTTTCACAAATGCTTTTAATACAGATTTTCATGGCTACAATAATCTGTATTGCCAGACGATGGAAGACCCAATAAATTCCATGCTAGTCAGAAATTAAATTTCAGGTGGATTTCCAGTGACTAATGGAGAAAGCAGTATATATAAATTTTGAAAATATAGAAATTTATAATAGAATATGGAACCCTTGGGAGAAGTAATTATTTAATCGGAGGCCTAGAGAGTGCTCCTCCACCCACCCCACGCCCCACTCCCCACTCCAATGATGAGTGTGCAAGGTTTGAATGTATGTTTGAATCTAAATGTCCCGTGGTCATCAATTATAATACTATATATAAAGTAATATCACGTACAGGGAGTGCAGAATTATTAGGCAAGTTGTATTTTTGAGGATTAATTTTATTATTGAACAACAACCATGTTCTCAATGAACCCAAAAAACTCATTAATATCAAAGCTGAATATTTTTGGAAGTAGTTTTTAGTTTGTTTTTAGTTATAGCTATGTTAGGGGGATATCTGTGTGTGCAGGTGACTATTACTGTGCATAATTATTAGGCAACTTAACAAAAAACAAATATATACCCATTTCAATTATTTATTATTACCAGTGAAACCAATATAACATCTCAACATTCACAAATATACATTTCTGACATTCAAAAACAAAACAAAAACAAATCAGTGACCAATATAGCCACCTTTCTTTGCAAGGACACTCAAAAGCCTGCCATCCATGGATTCTGTCAGTGTTTTGATCTGTTCACCATCAACATTGCGTGCAGCAGCAACCACAGCCTCCCAGACACTGTTCAGAGAGGTGTACTGTTTTCCCTCCTTGTAAATCTCACATTTGATGATGGACCACAGGTTCTCAATGGGGTTCAGATCAGGTGAACAAGGAGGCCATGTCATTAGATTTTCTTCTTTTATACCCTTTCTTGCCAGCCACGCTGTGGAGTACTTGGACGCCTGTGATGGAGCATTGTCCTGCATGAAAATCATGTTTTTCTTGAAGGATGCAGACTTTTTCCTGTACCACTGCTTGAAGAAGGTGTCTTCCAGGAACTGGCAGTAGGACTGGGAGTTGAGCTTGACTCCATCCTCAACCCGAAAACGCCCCACAAGCTCATCTTTGATGATACCAGCCCAAACCAGTACTCCACCTCCACCTTGCTGGCGTCTGAGTCGGACTGGAGCTCTCTGCCCTTTACCAATCCAGCCATGTGCCCATCCATCTGGCCCATCAAGACTCACTCTCATTTCATCAGTCCATAAAACCTTAGAAAAAATCAGTCTTGAGATATTTCTTGGCCCAGTCTTGACGTTTCAGCTTGTGTGTCTTGTTCAGTGGTGGTCGTCTTTCAGCCTTTCTTACCTTGGCCATGTCTCTGAGTATTGCACACCTTGTGCTTTTGGGCACTCCAGTGATGTTGCAGCTCTGAAATATGGCCAAACTGGTGGCAAGTGGCATCGCGGCAGCTGCACGCTTGACTTTTCTCAGTTCATGGGCAGTTATTTTGCGCCTTGGTTTTTCCACACGCTTCTTGCGACCCTGTTGACTATTTTGAATGAAACGCTTGATTGTTCGATGATCACGCTTCAGAAGCTTTGAAATTTTAAGAGTGCTGCATCCCTCTGCAAGATATCTCACTATTTTTGACTTTTCTGAGCCTGTCAAGTCCTTCTTTTGACCCATTTTGCCAAAGGAAAGGAAGTTGCCTAATAATTATGCACACCTGATATAGGGTGTTGATGTCATTAGACCACACCCCTTCTCATTACAGATGCACATCACCTAATATGCTTAATTGGTAGTAGGCTTTCGAGCCTATACAGCTTGGAGTAAGACAACATGCATAAAGAGGATGATGTGGTCAAAATACTCATTTGCCTAATAATTCTACACTCCCTGTATATCTGTTGAGATGCAATGCAAATACATCTTTAACAAATATTTTGAAAATAGCATTAACAAAAGAATGTAACAAATTATGATTTTGGCAATCGATAATACCTCAGAGGAGTAAGCTATCCAAGAAATAGATTGCCAACGTCTGATTTTAATAATAAATATTAAAAAATAACTATTTTTTTTCCTCACTATATATTAAAGAAAATTCTATGGTAATATATATCCACCAGAGGATTGGACAAAAGCAGATTTGGTTCCTATCTTCAAAAAGGGTTCAAAAATCTCTGTCTAGAAATTATCGACATGTGAGCTTAGCTTCTGTGGCTGGGTATTTGAAGGGTTATTAAGGGATCATATTCAGAAATTAATTGGAAAGAACATTGCTATTAGCAATAATCAGCATGGTTTTATGAAACACGTCATGTAAAACATTCTGTTCTATGAATGCTTTTATTTAACATATTTATAGTTAAGTTTGAAATAGGCATCGAAAGCCATGTCTCAGTGTTTGCAGATGACACAAAACTCTGTAAAGTAATACAATGTGAGCAAGATATTATTTTAATGCAGAGGGGTATACATAGACTGGGGGACTGGGCACTCAAATGGCAGATTAAATGTAATGTAGAAAAATGCAGTTATGCACTTCAGGGTAAAGAATGCATGAGCAATTTACACCTTTAATTGTAATGAATTAAGGATAACAACACACAAGAAAGACTTAGGAATTGTTATAGACAACAAACTAGCCAAAATGTGCAATATCAATCGGCAGTTGCTAAGGCCAGTAAGGTATTGCCATGTATAAATAGGGGCATTAATGATATTTCAGGCACCTGTTCTAAAGAAGCATATTATGGCACTAGAAAAAGTACAGAGATGGGCTTCAAAATTAATAATAGTAATGGAGCACTTTATTTATTAAAAAAGGTTAACAAATTTAAATCTCTTTGGTTTGGAAAAACAGCACATCAGAGGGGATGTGATAGCATTTTACAAATATATTCAACACAAACCATTGCCTTGAAATCTATTCATAAAAAAACTATACGTAGGACATGAGGTCGCACATAGACTGGAAGAAAGGCGATATATTCTAAAGCAAAGGAAAGTATTTTTTACAGTTAGAATAATAAGTATGTGGAATTATCTACATAAAACAATAGTATCAGCGCTTAGCAGACCAACCCCTAATTAACATATATGGGGAAAGAGATAAAAATACTCTTAAGTCTGATAAAATATACTTATAAAATGTCCAATGTAAGTGTCAGAGTGAAGGTATATCCAGAAAAATAGTCTGAGTTAGAGGATATTCCCACGCTGTGTGAGGGTTAATACTGATCAAGGGAAACAATTTATTTTTCACTGTATATTTTTGTATCTGCTCGGCTACTTGTATCAACCTTTAAAAAAGGATACTTGACATAGCGTAAAACAGTTATACATTTATTTCCAAAGCATAAAAAAACCCTACATAAAAACTCTTACAAGAAAATGTAGTGAACACTTATTTCTAAGTTTCACAAACAAGCAGTGGTACTATGCGGTGTACACGCCGTTAAAAGATTGTATGCTGCTATGTTAGTCAGTCCTGTGCTCTTGGACCGATTTCGCTGCAGAGATGTTGGCTTTTTTTGTCCTACCGCATTGGTTCCTGCAGGTTTAAAAAGTTAATCCCGCCAGTTTCATCAACGTGTTTCGTCCGTTAAACCCGGACTTTATTAAAAGTTTAACGGACGAAACGCGTCGATGAAACGTGCGGGATTAACTTTTTAAACCTGCAGGATACCGGAGACCACCCTGATTATACAGAAACAAAGAAAATCTGGTTCTGGTAGTATTTCTGGAAAACCTGCAGTTATTCCTGAAAAGCCTAGTACAGGCCGTACCCCTGCATCTGTCTCCCCTACTAATCCTATGAGGACTTGGGCAGCTGCAGCAATGGCAGCAAATAGCTGTGAAGAATCAGATGTGAGAGGAACGGCCATGACCACGGCACTTACAGAGACACAGGGAGCGTATGCTCCCTGTCGCTCAAAGCCTCTCGCAGGCAGACAGACCAGCAGTCCCACAAACTGACACGGAGGTGTCATACGCAGCTGCTGCTCATACGGCGGGGAGCCACAAAGTGAAAGTAACAAATGCGTATGCAGTCACTATACCGCCAACATTGATGGAAACTGACATAGATGATGACAGACAGGCTAATGCAGGGCTGTGACTGTCTCCTGCGACAAGTATAACAGCAGGGAGCCATGTCCATAGAGAGTCTAAGGAGCCCAGGGAGAGCCCTGTGAGAACCAATATGAACAAAATATACAAAGATTAATGAGGGGACCTCCAGGCTCTTTAGCAACAATGAAGCAAATATGTGAAATGCGCCAAATTATGAGACAAAAGCTAAGAGAGGATAAAAGAAGATTTTTCACAAATTAAATACAGTGTTGCTGATTTACAGCATAGAGCTGATTATGTTGATGTAACATTATTGCAACACGAGTCAAAGCTTACTGAACAATTTAAAGCTATGCAGACACAATAAAAATCTGCAAACACAAAACTCCCTGATTTGGAAGACAGGAGCAAGAGGAATAACATTCGTATCAGAGGTATTCCGGATACTATCCAACCAACTGAATTGGAAGATTATTTGAAGGCAGTAATTAAATTAGTTAAACCCCATATTACTGATGTAGATCTTCAAATTTACCATATACACAGATTACCTAAACCTGCTTCTGCACCTAAGGAGATACCTAAAGACTGCAAAACTTCACAGCAGCTTTAGGATCGGGGGATAGCATTCAGAATATAGCTATATTAAAATATTTCAGGATCTTTCTCCTGTCACCATGCAAAGACGTAAAGAATTTGGTCAATTTACCTCAGAATTACGTAGCAGAAATATACGCTATCGCTGGTCGTTTCCAGTAAAGGTTATGTTGCAGATAGATGGTCGTAATTATGTAGTTGCTACTCCCAAGAAAGGAATGGAGGTGCTGAGCGCTTTATCTGTTACAAATCAAACTACACCAGAAAAGTCGACTAGCTGGACACCACCAACACCACAGCCACAACAGAGAAAGATGAGGAGGATGGACATAATGCAGTAATGAAACTTAGAAGGACTAGTTCTGTTAACATATTTTTGACTGATTTTAAAATTTATTTTTTCCTTTTCTTTCATCATTTTCTTTTAAATTCTTTTTAAAATTATGTCTATTTTTTTCTTTTTCTCCTCTATATGTTTTGCTACTTCAGTTATTTTTACCATTATTAATTATTGTTCCCTTATTTTTTTCTGCATATTTAATAAGCAATTTTATTTTGACTTGTTTTATGTAATCTTTCATTGTGCCTCAGTGTCCCTTCTCACTTATCCCCTAACAGGCCTGTATAATTCTTAAGAGGGATATTTTCTACATCCCCTCTAAAGGCCTAACCGTTTGTATATATTTTAGTCATTTTTCTTCTTCATTTTTTTAATTTGCATTTTTTATTTTATCATTTTTTTGTTTAGTTTTTTGTCCCTCATGGGACATTTGCTCCAAGTTTTTGTCCCTTATTTTTTCTTATGTTGTTTGATGTTATTTGATATTTATACATATACATTATCTGGACTATATTTATGAAAAACATTGGTCTATTAAGACACATTGTTTAAGTTTATTTAACCGGTACATTTCCAATCAAGATCAGGTGGGTCATATATATGTAGATAGACAAAAAACATGTGGGATACGGCTGTAGAAAATCTAAAGAGGAAACATAAAACAATACATAGTGTAACACTGTTAAAATAAGACAATCATGCACCACAATTGAATACACTCACAAGATTGAAGCGTATAATGCACTCAAAGGTGCCTCCCCCGATGTTGTTGGGTGACTTTTTTTCTCGCACTTCCACTCCAATGAGGTAGATGTAAAGTAAGACTCCAATAGGTATAGGTAGGAAAAATATCAGCAGCTTTATTATAAAAAGGTGAACAATCACCATCAGCTTGAGTTATAAAATTGAGGAATATAGGTCCTACGCGTTTTGTTCCAAAAAGTGGAACTTCCTCAGGGACCAAATCACAATAATATTACAACAGTAAAAGCATATGTAACAAAATCCTATAATATCCCCCCTATGAGTCTCTATATATAGGGCTTATCCCTGTGTCCATTGGTGGATCAGTGGGTGTTTCCACCGGTCCAGGAATCCCATTGGTGCAGGTGTAGTACCTATTCAGGTGTAGGTGGTCATCCAATCTTCTTCCAGATCGAAATTGGTGCATCTAAGTGTAGCCGGAACCGGAAGTAACTGCTGTCCTTTACTTCCGCGTTCCAAATCATCGTGCGTTCCAGCTTGACGAAATTCAGGCAAGTCAGCATATTGCCATCTAAATGTCGCTGAGTAAATAACATTTAACACACTAATGCACAGTACATATGATGATATATCTACTAAAGAGAAAAAGAAAATGAATATCCTAAACCAAACGTTATGTATACAATACATCTAATAGCTAAAGGGAGTATAATTCATATTCATAAGTGCCTTTGATATCTTATATTCAATATTTGAGCTTGATATAAAGTGAACAAGTGACTAAGAAGCTTTGTATAAAGTGAAAACGGTTTCTTATTATCTTAAAGTGGCACGTGCAAAATCCATATACATAAGGATTATATAATCATAATATCCATAAGAAATTCTCCATATATGTGGAGTTAGCACACATACCTATTATTAAAATGATAACATTCAATACACAAAATAATGAGGAAAAAGAATAATAATAATAATTCCCGATTGCAATGTTAATACAATAAGCAATTTTATATACATAAAAAATTGAAAAACACATCAAGAGGGTACATGTATATACCCACTTGAAGAAGAAAAAATATATCTAGCAAAGAAAAAAAATATGATGTAGAAGAGAAAAAGTATTTTTATTGATACAAGGTTGACCTCTCAATCTAGAAAACAAACCAGATCTTTGGGTTCAAGTATTTGGAGTCTATGAATCCAAAACGTTTTACACTGTACCAGTTTTTTTATTCTATCTCCTCCTTGCCCATATGGTAAAACTCTTTCAATCCCTATACACCTAAAATATTAGAAAGAAAAGAGGGGGCAAGCATTACAGTGGACGGGGACAAAATGAGTAGTAC
>OW240913.1:179024814-179058450 GCA_933207985.1 Pelobates cultripes | reverse complement strand
TATATATGTAAATATGTATGTCTGTAACTATGTGTTTGTATGTCTGTGGTATGTGTGTATGTCTGTGTGTGTGAAAAAAATGTTTTTGAACGTTCACCTGTTTAGTAGATAACTCCCTATATCAGTACTCTTATGTTTGATTGCTGTATTTAAGGATAGCAAATTGGGTAGCTGATTAACCCTTATTTGGGCAGATGCGAAGAGGGGCAGAGGGAAAATCTGAGAGACACAGGGGCAGAGAACCTGTGAATCTGCAGGTTTGCAGTATATTAAGAGAGATGGTTTAAAGGACCAATGAGACAGCCACTAGAGGAAATAGGGGGAAGGCTTAACCCATTCATAAACATAGCAGTTTCTCTGAAACTCCTATGTTTATGAAAAAATGGGTTAACCCTAGCTGGACCAGGCACCCAGACCACTTCATTAAGCTGAAGTGGTCTGGGTGCCTAGAGTGGTCCTTTAAGTATTAGAGATGGTTTAAGTATAAGGAGATGGAAAAGAGACATGGAGATGAGGGAGTGGAAAAGAAACACATTTAAGGATGAGGAGACAGAAAAAGAGACATTAAAGGGATACTCCAGGCACCCAGACCACGTCTGGCCATTGGAGTGGACTGGGTGCCAACTCCCACCACCCTTAAGTTTTTATAAAATGCAATAATTACCTTGCAGGGTTAAGTCTTCCTCTAGTGGCCGTCTATCAGACAGATACTAGAGGGACTTCCGTGTTCTTAGAACACGAAAAGTGTTTTTAAGCGACGCTGGACGTCCTCGCGTTATGTGAGGACATCCATTGTTGCCAAAATCCCCATAGGAAAGTTTTTAATAATGCCTTTCTATGGGGAGGTTTAATGCGCATGTGCGGCCATTGTCGCGCATGCGCATTAGGTCTCCCCAGACGGCTGACGTCGGCGGGGGAGGAGAGTAGGCGGAGCCTGCTCTAGCGCCGAGGGACATTGGCGCTGGACTCCGGTAAGTCACTGAAGGGGTTTTAACCCCTTCAGCAACTTGGGATGGGGGGTGGGAGGGAGAGGGGCAGAGCAGGGTCCTGCAGTGCAAGGAAAAATGAGGATGAGATGGTAAATAAGAGACAAATACAGTAAGAAGGGAGTTAAATAAATGAATGCATTCTTCTGATTGTCTAAGTACTAAAGTTAATTAAAAGTATTTTTCAAGTGAATTTAAAAGAGGATTTTTGATAGGCCACAGGGATTTGCATAATATGTGTAAATGTGGCTTTCCTATAGGGTGTCTCTTGTAGCTGTGCCCCTCCCCCCCCCTACAAAAAAAAAAGTGTTAGATGATCAGCTTTGTACATATGAGGGTGGTATATCAAAGCAACACATGTTGACAAGCATTCTATTTTTTTTACCATGGTGATTACTCATTATTTAGCACTTTGCCTTAGAATGAACACTTGCTTTCCCTTGATAAAGCTCCCCTATAATATTTTGTTGCAGCAATCACATTTCTAGAAATACTGTATATGAGTGTTATGATATATGGTAAGAAGAGTTGAGCGGACACCTGGATGTTCGGGTCCGGCGGGTTCGGGCGAACTTTGAAAAAAAGTCCGGGTTCGTGATCGAACTTGACCCCGAACCTCATTGAAGCCAATGGGGAACCGAACTTTTGGCCACAAAAATGCCTCTAAAAAGTCCTGGAAAGGGCTAGAGGGCTGCAAAAGGAAGTAAAATGGGAGTAAGAGTAGGACAAGTGTCCTGCAAACAAATGTGGATAGGGAAACCACTTAAAATAACACAAAAATTAAAAATACAGCTGAGCCATAAAATAGCACTAGATGGAATATTTGATTTTAGCTTTGGAAGAACACAAATCAAAATCTAAAGCATGGCTGTCAGGAGGATCAACAGAATTATCCATTTGAGAGAGGGTTGGAGTGCAGGGTATTCTCTTTCGTTGTTCAAACTGAGCTCAACTCCTGATGCATGGAGAAAAGGCATTCACAAGCCTCTGCTATTGTGTACATAGTTTATACTAAGTGACTCAAAGGTTGAGGAGGCGGTGACCATGGCAGTGTAGGTGGAAGCTGGAAGCGGTGGTAGAGGAGGAGGTAACCAACACTGTTTATATATATATATATATATATATATATATATATATGATTTTAATTGGGGTAGCCCCCAAAATATTGGGACATACAAAAAAAGAAACATTTGCGGCCTGTGGTGCATTTCTTGCAGTCCTGATGCATGGAGAAATGCTCAACTCCTGATGCATGGAGAAAAGGCCTTCACAAGCCTCTGCTAATGTGTACATAGTTTATACTAAGTGACCCATAGGTTGAGGAGGCGGTGACCGTGGCGGTGTAGGTGGAAGCAGCAGTGGAGGAGGAGGAGGTAGCCAACACTGTTTTTTATTTGTTTTTTTTGTTTTTTGTTTTTTTTAATTGGGGTAGTCCCCAAAATATTGGGACATATAAAAAAATAAACATTTGCGGCCTGCGGTGCATTTCTTGCAGTACTGATGCATGGAGAAATGCTCAACTCCTGATGCATGGAGAAAAGGCCTTCACAAGCCTCTGCTATTGTGTACATCATTTATACTAAGTGACCCATAGGTTGAGGAGGCGGTGACCGTGGCGGTGTAGGTGGAAACGGCCGTGGAGGAGGAGGATGAGGTAGCCAACACTGTATAAATATATCTATTTTTTATTTTATTTGGGTAGCCCCCAAAATATTGGGACATACAAACAAAACACAACTCTGTTCCGCAGAGTAGCTGTTGACATTATAGTTACGCAAGCACTTTGTTGACTCTAGAGAACCTCGGGCCAATCGCACATCCCCGTGACGGCGACTTTGCGTTCGGATGTCATCCATATCAATTTTCGATGCCAGTTTCTGTGCTTACCATAGTGACCACGGGTAATGGGGAATCAGGGTTCCGTACAGAGACCCTGAGAAAAGGCTACCATGTGCAAGGAAGGCAGCAGGCGTGGAATTGACCCACTCCCGACGCGGGAAGGTACTGACGACAAATAACAATACAGGACTCTTTAGAGGCCCTGTAATTGTAATAAGTCCACTTGAAATCCTTTAACTCTGATCAATTGGAGGGAAGTCTGGTGCAGAGCCACTGACCCGTGCGTGCTGCAGCTGAAACTCCACTATCGCCTGCTGCTGCTCAAACAGTCTCTCCAGCATGTGCAAGGTGGAGTTCCACCTTGTGGGCACGTCGCATATGAGGCAGTGAGCGGGAAGGGCAAACTTACGCTGCAGGGCAGACAGGCGAGCAGCAGCAGGGTGAGAATGCCGAAAGCGCGCACAACCGCTACAGTGAATGTCACATCCTGTTCCAAGCTGCGGATCAGTCTGGTGATGGCTTTTGGTATCCAGTACTCTTTTTACTGAAGCTGCATCAGGGTCCTGGTATGCTGCCTTCAACATGGATGCTGTCCAGGAAGTAGGAGGGTCTGGGAGGGAGGGTCTGCCGGAGATTGGCAGGGATGTGTCAGCTGACCGGAGTTCGCCGCGAACGGTTCGTGGCGAACCGTGGCGAACCATTCGCGGCAGGTTCGCGAATGGTTCGCGACATCACTAGTGAAGAGCACCTCACTAATGTACTATTTAGCACCAAAAAAATTGACTTTTTAAAACTCCGATGTCACCGCGGTATTTGACGCTTCTATTTGACTCTCAGATATGAGGTGCACCCCACTAATGTACTAGTTTGCAGAATTCTTTCCTAAGCTGTCCCTCACAGCGGCAGCATCCTCTCCCTACACTAATAAGAGCTCATGTGCGTGCGGCGCTACGCGACTCCAGCTTATATATAGAGGCTGGGTCACATGCTGCACTGGCCAATCACAGCCATGCCATTAGTAGGCATGGCTGCGATGGCTTCTAAGGGCACACGAGTCAAACGCTTGTTGATTTGCACCATTAAATCGCAGAACACCGGACTCCAACCCGAACATAAAGTGATATGTCCGTGTTTGGGTACGGGGTCCAAAAAAGGTAATGTTCGGTACGAACCCGAAGTTTACAGTCCAGGTTCGCTCAACTCTAATGGTAAGCATTAACACAACATGTATGAAGTCCAGGGCAGGTAATTTGAATGAGATACAGCCTTGATCAAGCTAATAACAAAGCAAACAATACAAATATTTATTGTGTCAACAGATTAGAAAAAATACTAACAATTAGCAGTGCAGTGTGCAAATGTTAATTACTGATGTACAAACATAAAGCCATGTGCAAACTAGATCAGGTCACATAAAGATGACCTAATAATGTTAAGTGCTCAATGAATTACATTCATCAAAGCAAAAACTAAAGAGGATACCCATAACTAATAAGTGATTTATTTATCTGAGTGGATCTATACAATAATAAAGAAAAAGGTAAATAATACAAAACATGTTTGATGACATCATCACATCATAAAACTATCGAGACCAAAATGTCAACATCAAGCTTCCTTTAAAATAGAAAAACCTAAAATACAAATATCATCGAAGGTGCATTTACACGATTGTGCTGGATCCAGGTGCATTTATATATACAACTAAATAAAAAGACCACAAGAGATCCAAATGTTGGAAAGGTAACGTCAGAAGGATATTATGATCTAAAAAAGTGATCAGAATGCCAATCACATGGCCATGATTGCAAGTGAATAGATATTCAACCAAAAAAGAAAAATCAATGTTAAGTAAAACAACAAGCGCCCCACCAAACAAGTGACAAAAGTAAAGATAAAAAAGTGCTTAAGTGGATCCCATTAATTCCCAACAGTGAAGTAGAGTGCTATAGCAAAAACTATAAAATATATACAGTGATGGAAATTGTACCGTCTATGACCTACACAGCAGAGCTCTTTGTAGCTCTATAAATTGTGAGTGAGTTTTTGCTATAGCACTCTACTTCACTGTGTTAAAGACATACTGCACTATTATTGTCTATCTTTTTCCTTTTTCTTTGAGATACCATGCACTGTATAACAGCCAAAGACTTCATAGACTTAACAAAAGTACGTACACATGATTTATATTTGACTTCACTTTTGTGCATTACAGTGTTCTAAGGCGCTGTTATCTATTTTTTATATTTGTCTACACTCCCATTTTATTCTTGGCAAGTCACTGGTCTTTAGACAACTCGGAATACAGACAGGAATTTATTTTCTTATTATATATATATATAAAATAATATTCTATTTACACTCCATTCTTATCTGGTAGAATATTTGCCCACAGAGAAAATTCTGTATTAAAGATAATGGATTTGGTACTGTAGATAAATTGATAAATATATATGGTATAATGCTTTTGACATGACATTTCGATATAATCAAGAATGATTATAGAGATATCATTTTAATCTGCTAGTGAACTATAAATAACCCAATAGCAATTGAATAACTGTCATGACACGAATCACTATGTATGTATTCACTAATTATTAATAAATCATTAAGTAGTTCTTGAATGGTCTTAAACTCATTCTAGCATGAAATTGGTAATGCATAATCTGCAAAAGTTTAGTAGATTGTCATAGAATCACATTATCATTATTCATTCTATACTTCATATATGCTTATTTTAAAATGTCATATAATGAGATGATAGGTAGATAATCCTAAAATCATAAGTTGTGGAAAAAAACACTATATATATATATATATATATATCTGTCTTTGGTAAACTAATACGGTTTTAGCAGCAAATATATATATATATGTATGTATGTATATATGTATGTACAATATACAATTGTATTGAAGGATAACCACGTATCCCTTTAATAGGAGCCTAATATGTGTCCTACAAAGTGCCAAGTTCAACTGTAGTGGATCTCAGTTCTGAATAGCTAATTGTATGATGTTTCCAAAGATATTCTTACTATAGTTGAGAGTTAGACACTGGGCAGGTCAGTATGTCCAAACAAGATTAGTGTGTATATAGCGCTTAAAATAAAGATGAAATAACCAGCTCTAACAACACTCGTGTGGGAATGCCTCCTCCCCACACCTCAAATCGTGAAAATTAGGAAATATACAGATACTACGGTAGATCTATATTAGAGTGGAGCACTACATGGAAAGTGGAACATGCATAGATAATAATGCTTACCCCTCAAGGTATGTAGGGGGAAGTGTAGCGTCAGATGAAAATATGTAATAATAAAAACACATAAAGAATATGGTGCAGATAGTATAAAGTGCTAGTAATTCAATATTTCGTGGTATATATCAACTCACATGGACTTGAGCCTGTTTGGTAACTGGCTCAGGAGAAGGAGCCTTTATGCTCTTAGGGCAGCATCACTCTAGTAGATATAAGATGAATATTCTCCAGACATAAAAAGGAATAGAAAGTATACAGTAGTGCAGAGAGTTATCAATAGTAATGACTTGGCGTATATATAAAGATGTTAAGCTCACCTTATTCAGAACCTCAGAAGCCTGGCTCTGAGGTGGAAAAGTGAAGTGTCAAGTTATGGGGTGACACTACCCCTACTGATGAGTCGAAGTCACAATCTCATGTCTGGACACTGGATAAACTCAACAATGGTTTATTAGTAATAAAAATATGTATAAAAACAAATAAATATAAAAGCAAATGTTGAGATTAGTCCAATAAATGCAGATCCTGCTGCCAAAATGTGTTTCACTTAAAAATAAGCTTCCTCAGTCGACTATTGCTTGAGGACACATGGGTTGTTTTTTATATGGTGGACCCAGGATCCTTCTTCCGGTCATGTGGGGTATTTCCACCCAAAAGAAAGGCTTACTCGTTTATTCACTACACATGTGTGTATCGGCAGCTGTTTATGACGTGCAAACTACTCTTAACACGTCACTTACCAGCCCTCCGGTCTCCTACATTCACCATCATATTATGGGTGGAAGTGGCGCTGCAATCCTTCATGATACGTCACTTCCACCCACAAAAAATGCAATCGACTGCAGCACCTACATAGGAGCAGCAGGCGAAACTGTAGAATATGCTCATAAACAGCAAAGGATGGAAAAAAAATGGAAAATGTGTCATCACCTGGAGAGGTGGTAATATTAAAAACATTTTAGGTAAAACAGAGATGGAATGGGTATTTAATTTAAAACCCCTAATCCCCATGGTCTGAATGCAGACTTTAACTTGTTTAATTTTATTTAATTTTATATATTTTTATTTATACTGTACATCTGTAATTATTCTGTTGTACCACCTTCATGTTCATAGCTATTTACTATGATTTTAATTGAGATATTGTATTTTACTGTATTTAATATGTTTACATATATACCCTTCTATACCACTTATTTTATAACTGCTTTCCCACTTCCCTTTTTTAGTTTATTGCCCTGTCACCTCGGTCTAGTCGTGCCAACCAAATCATGGCTCTATGCCAATCTCTCCCTTTGGATAACACTTTCATTACTTGCTATCTATATGCCGAGATCGCTCATTCCCATGCCTCTCCTACTCAGCCAACCACACAGATCTTGTGTGGAGCTGTCTTGTAACTATACTGGGCGGATTCTCAAGTGTACCTTACAAACTACATTACCCACAATATCTCTTAACACATACTACCCCTATGTCACATGACCTGTTTGTACCATGCAATATTCTTATATATCTAATGCTGGTGTTTGATGATATTTAAAAGTATAATAATGTTGATTTCAGGATTACTCTGACTATATTATTTTTATCCTTGTTTGATATAATCTGTATATTTGATTTTTTAATTGGCTAATTGAATTTTAGGCCCCAATTTTAATTCCTATGTACCTCTATATAAACCAGGTATGCCAGGTTACTACTTTTATCGCATTTTGAAGAAGCCACATATGGTGAAACACGTTAATGGTTATTTTAATTGTGTATTTTAAGCAATACAAGTCTTTTGGTTACCTAAGTTGTACAAATTTTCTTTTTTTTTTTCTTTTTTTTTCTTTTTTTTAATTCTTTATTTTTGTTGTGGAGAATTTCCACTGGTTTTGGCAATATAAAACATGCATCCAATGCAGAAGAATAAGGGTTAAACAGAATATTGATGTACAAGGTATATAAGTCACTGATGTACAAGATACACTAGTCATTCTTGAGTAAGCGTCCTAGCAGAAGAGGGTACAAATAACTCTAGTCTCTGTCTCGTGCTAGCCGCTCTTGTGGACTTAAAATGTACATTATGGTGTGGCGTTCTAGTGGCTCGTATGGGTTCACTCTGATGACAGTGGTATAATGTGCTAGTAGCTTAAATGGGAATAAGGTGGGGGCTTAAGATTTATAGCTTGGTGTGGCGAGTTTGTCTGATCTAGTGAACTTACATTGTACTCCGGGGTTTATCGCGCTGACGGCTCCTGAGGGCTCAGGGTTTATGAGTTGGCTCAGATTGTTAGCCGCGTAAGCGAGTGTAGGACAGGCAGCATGGTGTGTCACGCTAGTGGCTCCTGTGGGGTTGAAGCCTGCTGGTCGCTCCTGTGGGTTTAAACTAAAATAAGCGCCGTGGTTAGCGACTCACGTGGGGTTAAGATATACACATTGGTAGGGCTGTTAGAAACTCTTATGGAGTTTATGTATCTACCGTGGTGGAACACCTTTACATCTTTTGTGGCGTTAACGCAGATGCCCTGATAGCACTTGTTGGCCCCTCTAGTGAAGTAGACATGAACACATTGGTAAAGCGTGTAAACAACTATCGTGGGGTTAAGTTAAACATATTGATAACACATGTTAGTAACTCATGTGGAATTAAAATAAACACTTTGCCGGTGTGCGTTAGCAGTTCAAGTGGAGTTAATGTAGGCACATTAATAGGACATGTTAGTAGTAGCTCTTGTGAAAAAAAAAAAGGAAAATTTAAAAAGGGGTAAAAAATTAAAAAAGAAGATTTTAGGCTAACTTGGATATATACGCTGTTGTCCCTAGTAGTCCGTAATAGTTACTGCTGTGGCCTTTTGGTGTGCTGGAACCTCGCACAGTGTAGCATGAGTTGTGTTTGGACAGGATGGTCCCTTTATGGTGAGTCTCTTGTTCTGCCTTGGGATGCACCTCTTGGGCCTGCTGTCAGGTCAGTCTTGTCCGCGGCTAAGTCCTGTGATTGTATCGTTGCCTGGGGTAACCCCAGTGTGCGGAGGAGCTTAATGGGGTCTTCCTCTGCTGATAGTACCAGCACCTTGTCTTCGTGGGGCACCACCAAGGTTCCGGACCCACCACATCTGCACCGAATGCTATGGTCTCCTAGGATCCTTGTAGTTGGCTGAAATCTTCGCCGTTCCACCAGCTCTGCGAATGGTAAGTCATCGTAAATTTGTATCTAGCACGGGACAGGATGGCTGAATTAACTAAGATGTCCCTTGTTACCACTATGGTATCGCATGGTGCATCCACCGGCACGGTGGGGGCCTTCCGGACCCAGAATGCTGACACCAGTGGTGGCGGTCCATTGTCTTCGCGCACCCCTAGCGACCCGTCTACTCTGGCAGCAAAGTCCATTAGTGCCCCAGGGTCCACAGACTCTGGCACTCTGCAGAGTCTTATATTTCTCCTGCGGTGCTTGGCCTCCAGTGTCGTGACTGTTCTGGACATTCTCTGTATTTGCTGGGACATGATGTGCAGCTGTGTTTGGGTCTCGGTGAGCCAGCCTTCTCGCTCATCTTCCAGGGATTCTACTTCTTCTATGCGGTGTGTCAGGGTGCTTACTTCAGCCTGCACTCCCGCAAGATCGGCCTTCCACACTGCACATAGGTCCACAAGCAGTTGTTTGATGTCCCCTTTGGTCGATGGGGATATATCTGCATCCGAGTCTGCTTTTTGGTGAACCCTGCTATGAGTAAGAGAGCCATCCGTTGCGCTTGAGCCTCGTGTGTTGTCGGGGGCCATCTTGGGTTGGGCCTGATGCCGCGGCTCGTTGAAGGATCTGGTTGGTAAAGGCTCTCCGAGTGGGCCAGCTTGCAGTGCTTGCGTCCCATCTCTGTAGGGAAGGTATGGGCCAAGGTTTGATTTGATTTTTTTGTCGTTTTTGGTAGTTTAAAGTCTATTTTTAGGTTCTATGGAGCCGGAGCTCTGCAATAGTGGGTCTAGTTGGTTGCTCCGCTGGCCACGCCCCTTATCTTCTTTTTATTGTGTTTTATATGCACTTTTACATTTTTTATTCTTCCTGGCATTTTTATCCGTTCCTGTTCTCCAGGCAATCTGAGGTGGGGATCATTCTACCAACACTTTAATATAGAGCAGTGTTTCCTGCTCTAGACTTGTGAGTATAATTTAATTTATTTTATACCATATTTTATCATATTGAGAGCACTATTATTGTCTTTCTATCCTAATTTGGAGCCCTGGATATCCAGACTGCACTGACGGACGTACCTCTCCTGCATATCCCGTAAGCATGGATCATACCGCTGTACGCCTTACACTCCAGAGCTGGTTATAGCTCTTGCATATGTGAGTGTACCTTCTACTTTTTATTAATGTTTTATCTCTGGATATCGACTTTTTGCACTATTGGCTGTTCTGTATCTCCATTTTGTCTCCCTACATAAGCGAATACTCCTAGACACTTGGACGGACCTACCCCTTAGGAAAGTCTCCATAAGTGCTGCAATTCTACCCTGCTGCTCTAGTGAGACTTTATTTTAACTATTTCTTCCAACTTATTGGCGCAGCCTTCTTTGTTTTTTTTGTACTATTTCATGTCCCTTTGTATCTGTTGTACTAAAAAGAGATTTGTCTAAATCATGTTCTTTATAAATTTCATTCTAAAATCTTTTTTTCTTTTCAGTGCTTGTTCTTCGTATTTGGTTATATCTGTGCAGTTCCTCCGTAGTCTTAAAAACTGGGACTTAGGGACTGCTTTCAACCATGGGTTGAAATGATAGCTCATGGTTTGGGTGTAACTATTAACATTAACAGACTTAACTAGGTACTTGTTTTGATAAGTCCATCCTCTATAAAAATTTCCTGGTCTAAAAAAATAACCATAGAGGTGCTAAAATTTACTGTTACAAAAATACCCCAAACACTGGAGTTTAAAAAGTTGATAAGAAGGTTAAAATCACCTCTATTGCCTCTCCATATAAACAAGAGGTCATCTATGTAGTGGTGATAAGTGACCAGGTTCTCCATCCAGCCATGCCCATGGTAGACAAACTGTTGTTCCCAATCAACCATGAAAAAATTGGCATAGCTGGGCTCGAGCATGGTCCCCATTGCCATCCCACATATCTGGAGGTAATAATCCCCACTAAACCAAAAGTAGTTATTGGTTAAGATGAAAAGAATACCCTCAATGATGTAGTCAGTTTGTTCCTCTGGAAATTGGCCTGAGCTAGTTAAATTGTTTCTTACAGCTGAGCAGCCCCTTGCATGGAAGATAATAGTATACAAGTAGCTGACATCAGCATTAACTAGGATATCATCCTCTCTCCAAGATATATTTTGTAACATCTGGCGAATACTGCTTATTCTGATTATATCTTGATTTTATTGCCGCTGTCATTTTAGTTTGGTAGCTTTCAACACCAGGAGTCCCTTAGGAAGTCCTTACAGGACGAAACATGTATTTTTTTACTTTTAATAATAAAGCAGAATTGTATCCATTTATCCTGAATCCCATATCTCATCATCTCTGAAGGCAAGAGGAGTGGATTTGGCCCCCCTTTCCATCAGGAGAGGCACCTTTGGGTGATGTATTTTCATCTATCATGTGAGTGTTACTCATTATATCACATTTATAGATCTAAAGCTGTATCCTCTTTTGTTTGCACCCACATGGTATTTTAAGGGATAATTGCTGGGATATCCCTGGAGGAAGCTGTCACCACTATCCAATGAGTTAAGTGTTGTTTTCACTTCCCTATTACTTTTAGGTGTTAGTGATTATATATATATATATATATATATATATATATATATATATATATATATATTTTCTTTTATATACATCTGGAGATTACTACCTGTATCTCTCAGGTAACTCTGAATTTTTGGAACCGTCGGTTGGAGACACTTTTCAATATACTCAGGGAGTCTACTAGTTATGGATCCTATACCCGACAGTATGGTTTTACCAGGGGGTTTAATTGGATCCTTATGAATCTTTGGTAAATAGTAGAAAACAAGTGTCTTTGGAAACCTGGTGTCTATATAAGCAAGTTCCTGTCTTTTTTGTAGAAATTTATAAAATTTCTCTTTAATATTATAAGATCTCCTTTTCATTTTTTATATGTAGTCGTGTCACCCAGGAGTCTTAAGGATTCACTAGTATAGTGATCTTGAGGTATGAGGACCACCCAACCCCCCTAGTCTGCCATTTTTATTATTAGTTGTTTATCTTTCTCTAATAGTCTCAATGCTTACTGTTCATTTGGTGATAGATTTTTTTGGTATTTGTTGGGTGTCTTAATTTTCTCAATATCTTTCATAATTAGTTGTGACGAGACCAATCTCGCCACATTGCATTGGAGAAGCCTGGTTGCTCGCCTGCTGCCTTTGGACTATGGCCCCTTGTTAAAAGACATATTTTTTACCTGCAGAAAAGCTTCATTCGTGCTTTTCTGCCTGGGGTTCGGTAGATTTGTTTGAATGTGTTATACCCCAGATAGGAATCCCATGGAGCCCATTCGTATGAAACTGACTGTAAAGACTTTGGCTCCATGGCGATTAAACTGTATTCGTGTGGTCTGAGCGCCATTCGCTTAATAATGTGCGCTCAGACCTGAGCTATCTGGGGATATGTTAAATGTCTGTGTGTTATGTGTAAAAGGTGACTTTATGTATTTTAAAGTGTTTTACTGTCTTTGTGTCACCATGTGCATAATGGAGTCTTGTCCCTGTCCTGGGAGATAATTGAATTACTTCTCACTTATCTCCAGGGCAGAGGAGAGGAAGCCAGGATGCATTGTGTTAAAAGGTATGTGTATTGGGTTACCTCTCAGGATAAGGGGAAGGGAATCTGTGGGTTGTAACTAATATGTTACTGGATATTTTATACCTCCCTGTGGGCAGTCATGTATTTGCAAGACTGTAATAAAAACCAGGCTGGGTGTGCCAGCACCTCAGACCACTGCTTGACCCTTAACACGGAGCCTTGTCTCGTTCTTGGGGGGATTCACTGTATGCTGTTAGAGACTGATTGCCAGGAGTGTAAGCTGTCTGCTTTTCCTGTTCGTCTGCTAGCAGCTATTTGGGAGGTTCCAGTTCGGGAGTTGGAGTGCTATGTTGTATCCAGTTCGTGAGTTTTGGTGTTCTGCAAGAGCTGTGCCTGTATCTCTGGAAAGGGGGCTGATCGCCTAAACGGTTTTTACCCCTTGTGTGCAAAACGGTCCGTTACAATTGGTGGCAGCGGTGGGATCGTTCCCACAGACAACAGGACAGCTACAGGCGACACCATTCCGTGGATTTACAATTTGAGGGCAACGCATGTCTGAGTACAGCGACCCTGACAGCAACAGCATGGAACCAGCAGTGGAGTACAGATACTCTGTACAGGAATTTGACCGTATGATGTGGTTGAGGCTGAACTTCTACAGGCCTAATCCATCTGAGAAATCCGTGAAGTTCGTGAGGAGTCTAGTATTCAAGACTCTGCTGTACCGGGCAGAGGGTGACGGTCAGCTGCCACGGTGGGTGGACCTCCACCGGCAGCTACAGTTGCGGGACAGAGAGAGCCCAGTCTCCTCTCCCCAGCGGCAGTGTGATATGCAAGGAATTGGGAGCCCAGTCTCCATTCCCCAGCGGCAGTGTGATATGCAGGGAATTGGGAGCCCAGTCTCCATTCCCCAGCGGCAGTGTGATATGCCGGGAATTGGGAGCCCAGTCTCCATTCCCCAGCGGCAGTGTAAAGTGCAGGGAGAGGAGAGCAGCGTCCTCCCTCCCCAGCGGCAGGCTGAGTTACAGGGGGCAGAGGTAGTTGTTCCTGCCCCCCAGCAGCCAAGTGATATGCCGGGAAGGCAGTGTGAAGTCCAGGGAGAGGAGAGCAGCGTCCTCCCTCCCCAGCGGCAGGCTGAGTTACAGGGGGCAGAGGTAGTTGTTCCTGCCCCCAGCAGCAGAGTGATATGCCGGGAAGGCAGTGTAAAGTGCAGGGAGAGGAGAGCAGCGTCCTCCCTCCCCAGCGGCAGGCTGAGTTACAGGGGGCAGAGGTAGTTGTTCCTGCCCCCAAGCAGCAGAGTGATATGCCGGGAAGGCAGTGTAAAGTGCAGGGAGAGGAGAGCAGCGTCCTCCCTCCCCAGCAGCAGGCTGAGCTACAGGGGGCAGAGGTAGTTGTTCCTGCCCCCCAGCAGCAGCGTGATTTTTTTGGAATTGGGAGCCCAGTCTCCATTCCCCAGCGGCCGAGTGATGTGCCGGGAATTGGGAGCCCAGTCTCCATTCCCCAGCTGGAGATACAGCAGGGAATTGGGAGCCCAGTCTCCATTCCCCAGCGGCAGAGTGTCCTACCGGGAATAGAGAGCCCAGTCTCCTTTCCCCAGCAGCAGGACACTGTATTGGGAGCGGAGACAGTCGGTCTCCCTCCACAGAGGATGAAAGTATGTATGGGAGAGGAGCTTGCTACCACCTCTCCCCTGCGGTGGATCATTAATGGGCAGGGAATAGAGAGCTCAGTCTCCTTTCCCCAGTGGCAGAGTGTTCTATCGGGAGAGGAGCCTGTTACCCCCTCTCCCCAGCGACAGCTTAGAGTATCCAAAGGGGAGACAGTCGGTCTCCCCCTCCGGCAGCAGAGCTGTGCAACAAAAGGGGAGACAGTCGGTCTCCAGCAGCAGAGCGGTGTATCTAAAGGGGATACAGTCGGTCTCCAGCAGCAGAGCGGTGTAGTTAAAGGGGAGACAGTTGGTCTCCCCCTCCAACAACCAGGCTTCAACCAGGCTACCCTCCCAGTAGCGCTGGCAACAGGGCAGAGTGCCGCTGGTCTCTGCCCACGCAGCAACCCACCCAGTCAGCGTACACATACCCAGCACAGCCGTGGTGAGGCACCTGGACATGGACAAGCTTCTCCTTTACCCAGGTGTAGTAACCATTTATTGTGGGTGGGCTGTGCTGTTGATTATGTTCTGCTGGACTAACAAGGGCACTGACCGGCAGGAGGTCAGATACCCTGTTAGTCTGTTTGGAAAAGGGGAGAGATGTGACGAGACCAATCTCGCCACATTGCATTGGAGAAGCCTGGTTGCTTGCCTGCTGCCTTTGGACTATGGCCCCATGTTAAAAGACATCTTTTTCCCTGCAGAAAAGACTTATTCGTGCTTTTCTGCCTGGGGTTCGGTAGATTTGTTTGAATGTGTTATACCCCAGATAGGAATCCCATGGAGCCCATTCGTATGAAACTGACTGTAAAGACTTTGGCTCCATGGCGATTAAACTGTATTCGTGTGGTCTGAGCGCCATTCGCTTAATAATGTGCGCTCAGACCTGAGCTATCTGGGGATATGTTAAATGTCTGTGTGTTATGTGTAAAAGGTGACTTTATGTATTTTAAAGTGTTTTACTGTCTTTGTGTCACCATGTGCATAATGGAGTCTTGTCCCTGTCCTGGGAGATAATTGAATTACTTCTCACTTATCTCCAGGGCAGAGGAGAGGAAGCCAGGATGCATTGTGGTAAAAGGTATGTGTATTGGGTTACCTCTCAGGATAAGGGGGAGGGAATCTGTGGGTTGTAACTAATATGTTACTGGATATTTTATACCTCCCTGTGGGCAGTCCTGTATTTGCAAGACTGTAATAAAAACCAGGCTGGGTGTGCCAGCACCTCAGACCACTGCTTGACCCTTAACACGGAGCCTTGTCTCGTTCTTGGGGGGATTCACTGTATGCTGTTAGAGACTGATTGCCAGGAGTGTAAGCTGTCTGCTTTTCCTGTTCGTCTGCTAGCAGCTATTTGGGAGGTTCCAGTTCGGGAGTTGGAGTGCTATGTTGTATCCAGTTAGTGAGTTTTGGTGTTCTGCAGTAGCTGTGCCTGTATCTCTGGAAAGGGGGCCGATCGCCTAAACGGTTTTTACCCCTTGTGTGCAAAACGGTCCGTTACATTAGTCTTTCAAAGCTGGCCATTTTGTTTGATATTAAATGACTTGGAAAAAATGTGGACTTCTTATCAAGTGTAGTGTAACGGATCACCTGGCACCCCTACTGGGTACCTCCGTTAAAGGATGCTCCTAGCGCTTCCTGAGGACTCCAAGCACTGCAGCAGACACCACAACCACCGAACCGGAGAAGCATATGAATCCTGTACAGCATATGAATGCTGTACACAGTTGAATTGGAACCATACGAATAGGTTTACTCTCCTAGCAGTCAAACTGGAACAGCATACAATAAATCCTTCCCCCAATAATGAGACGACATTTCACTTTGAGGGTTAAGCAGGAACTCCCTGTACTGTCAAACATAGTACAGCCCACAGGGCGTTACAAAACAACCAATCAATCTGTACAATACACCCAGACACTCCCACACAAAATCCTCCCCTCTGCCTGTGATATGATTACTGAACACAATGGGTAATCTCATTATCACCGGCAGAGGAATACAGTTTTTACACAATATTTATAACTTCTAAAATATACATGTCACAAACATAAAACATACATTTTCATAATCAATCCATTCAGGGGAACAACATATTAAAAAATGGCACGAATCAGACCAGGGGTTCAAAAGTTAAGGGAAAGTCCTTTGTGACTAAATGAAGCATGGCTTTCCGGCCCAAACCAGTTTCAGAGTCTTCTATCCTGGAGATTGAATTGAGAAGTAATTCAATTATCTCCCAGGACAGACACAAGACTCCATTATGCACATAGTGAGCACAAAGCATTAAAATATTATAAAATACACAAAGTCACATTTTATACATAAAACACAGACATGTCACATATCCCCAGATAGCTGGGATCTGAGCGCACAAAACTACCGAATAGCGCTCAGATCCTATTCACACAGTTCAATTGCCATGGAGCCGAAGTCTTTAACTACACGAATGGGCTCCATGGCATAGCTATCTGGGTTAACACATTCACATAAAGTCTGGTCCATAGTCCAAAGGCAAGAGGCGGGCAAGCAGCCCCTTCCAAGGACACGTGGCGAGGCCGGTTTTGCCACATTTCTCCCCTTTACCATCCAGACTAACAGGGTATCTGACCTCCTGCCGGTCAGTGCCCTGGTTAGTCCAGCAACCCACCCACGAAGCACAAACAGCAATACAGCCCACCCACAATAACTGGTTACTACACCTGGATAAAACAGCAACTTGTCCATGTCCAGGTGCCTCACCACGGCTGTGCGGGGGGCTGGTAGACTGCCTTGGTGGGTTGCTGAGTGGGCAGAGACCAGCGGTACTCTGCCTGGGTGCCAGCGCTACCACTGAAGTAGCCTGGTTGGAGCCTGGTTGTGGGAGGGGGAGACCGACTGTCTCCCCTCTGGATACACTGCTCTGTGGCTGGGGGACAGGACCAACCGTCCCTACCCCTGGTGCTGCAAGTGCAGAGACTACGGTCCCATCTGCATAGTTGTGGGGCTGAACATCTCCCCTTGGTGGGTTAGGCTGCCGCTGGAGAGAGGGTGTAACAAGCTCCTCTCTCTGAACTGTAGACTGCCACTGGGGAGAGGGGGTAACCTGCTCCTCTCCCTGACACTCTCTTTGCTGGTGGAGAGGGGGACCAACTGTCTCCCCTTTCAATATTTTGTCCTGCGGCTGGGGTGCGAGACAGATGGTCTCTGCTTCCTGGGGTACACACTGCCGCTGGGGAGGAAGGACGGCACCTTCAGCTCCCTGGGGTACACACTGCCGCTGGGGAGGAAGGATGACACCTTTGGCTCCCTGGGATACACACTGCCGCTGGGGAGGAAGGACGGCACCTTCTGCTCCCTGGGGTACACACTGCCGCTGGGGAGGAAGGACGACACCTTTGGCTCCCTGGGACTCACACTACCGCTGGGGAGGAAGGACGGCACCTTCAGCTCCCTGGGGTACACACTGCCGCTGGGGAGGAAGGACGACACCTTTGGCTCCCTGGGACTCACACTACCGCTGGGGAGGAAGAACGGCACCTTCAGCTCCCTGGGGTACACACTGCCGCTGGGGAGGAAGGACGACACCTTCAGCTCCCTGGGATACACACTGCCGCTGGGGAGGAAGGACAGCACCTTCTGCTCCCTGGGGTACACACTGCCACTGGGGAGGAAGGACGACACCTTCAGCTCCCTGGGATACACACTGCCGCTGGGGAGGAAGGACGGCACCTTCAGCTCCCTGGGACACACACTGCCGCTGGGGAGGAAGGACAACACCTTTGGCTCCCTGGGACTCCTTTTTGGCCAAATCTACTAGAGATTGCAGGTATTCTCCTACTAGTTTCCTGGCGAGCTGCACGGCTCTCTCTGGGGGTTGGGTCCAAAGGTAGACAGCACCTCATTAACCTCTCTGTCAAACTCCTCCTGAGTGTAGTCATACGCCATGCTTGCTCTGCTGAAGTTAGTTCTTTTGTAGATAGGGTCGCTGTACGGGTACTAGCGTTGCCCTTAATTTGTAAATCCACGAACTGTGTCTCCGAGCTGCTTTACCTTGCACTAGGACGCCATCCCACCGCTTGCCACCAATGTAACGGATCACCTGGCACCCCGACTTGGTACCTCCGTTAAAGGATGCTCCTAGCGCTTCCTGTGGACTCCAAGCACTGCAGCAGACACCACAACCACCGAACCGGAGAAGCATATGAATCCTCTCAAGCATATGAATGCTGTAGACAGTTGAATAGGAACCATACAAATAGGTTCACTCTCCTAGCAGTCAAACTGGAACAGCATACAATAAATCCTTCCCCCAATAATGAGACGACACTTCACTTTGAGGGTTTAGCAGGAACTCCCTGTACTGTCACATACAGTCTCTTTTATTCCCAATCCGCAAACATAGTACAGCCCACAGGGCGTTACAAAACAACCAATCAATCCGTACAATACACCCAGACACTCCCACACAAAATCCTCCCCTCTGCCTGTGATAAGATTACTGAACAATCTCATTATCACCGGCAGAGGAATACAGTTTTTACACAATATTTATAACTTCTAAAATATACATGTCACAAACATAAAACATACATTTTCATAATCAATCCATTAAGGGGAACAACATATTAAAAAATGGCACGAATCAGACCAGGGGTTCAAAAGTTAAGGGAAAGTCCTTTGTGACTAAATGAAGCATGGCTTTCCGGCATATACATAAAACACAGACATGTCACATATCCCCAGATAGCTGGGATCTGAGCGCACAAAACTACCGAATAGCGCTCAGATCCTATTCACACAGTTCAATTACCATGGAGCCAAGTCTTTAACTACACGAATGGGCTCCATGGCATAGCTATCTGGGTTAACACATTCACATAAAGTCTGGTCCATAGTCCAAAGGCAAGAGGCGGGCAAGCAGCCCCCTCCAAGGACACGTGGCGAGGCCGGTTTCGCCACATGTAGTGTGTATGTATCCATTATCATTAATTGGTGTCCATTATCATTAATTGGTGTCATGGGTCTCATTATTGGATTTTTCAAAAATAACTTCTTCAGACATAAGTTTCTCTTAAATCTGTTAAGTTCCACAAATGTATCAAATTTGTTTAGGCCCTTAGAGGGGACAAATTTAAGGCCAGGTCAGTATGTCCCCCAAGTAAGGGTTAACTTAACAAGTTAGCATCATATTCCTTGTTTAATTTTAACATGATTTAGTGCTTAATTTTATTAAAGACCCGGAGGCTCCTATTATGCTGCTCTCTTTAATACCCTCAGCAGCAAAGAATACATTATTGAAGAAAAATAAACATTTGAACTAGGTATAACATCATAGTGACAATGTCCGCCTAGTAACATGGCCATCCAATCAGTGTTGTCCTTCTCCTATAGTAGGCGGAGCATTGATGACCATTTCCTCTTTCTTTGCTGCTACCCTCAGATAAGTACATCTCTCACAGTTCTCTCACTGTGAGATCCTTTAATGTTACTTCTATTCAACATGCTAATTGTACTTCATTGTATTTAGTTGTTTTCTTTATATTAACCTACATTCATGGGTACCTTTTACTGGTACTGACTGCATTGTACCTTTAAATAATCTTTCAAACCCCTGTTGTATATTTCACTACCTGCACATCTGTTCCAATATTCCACACTGTCATGGCTTGACCCCTTATTCTAACTGCCCTGATATTCAGGGACTTGGCCGGTCTGAGGGTTTGTCCAGGTATCACTTTAATTTCGCCGGCATTTGGCCCGTCCGCGCATACGCACCCAGTCAGAACGCCCCCAACGGCCATCTTAAGCTCCGGCTGTGGGTCGCGGTCGGATCTAATTCTGACCGCGCATCCAGCCACACTACACCTCTCCCTCCCCGGCGGCGGTGTAACAACATTACCTTTACCGCCGAAAACCAGCATACACTTGTACTTTCAGTTCGCTAGCCGCGGCGGCCATCTTTTTGGTTCCTGCCGGCATGGCGGCCATTTTCTTCTGCCTTTTTCCCGCCCTTTTACTCTGGAACGCCCACTCCGTCCCTTGATCGGAGTTGGTGTCCAGTATTAGTGGCGGACGGTTCCCTTTTCTCCTGCTCCCCTCCATTATTTTGATAAATAGCTGTAAGTGATTTTACTGATTTAACTTACTGCTTATTGTGTTCTGGTTATTTTCAGCTGGGTTACTTAACCCTGCTCTACAACTCTTACTATTAAATTCATCAACTAACACCTGCACTGTCAGTTACATTGATTGCCAGTTATTTCATTGTTTAAATCCTGCCTGTCAGTTACACTGCACTAATGCAATCTGCTAATGATTTACCTGGTCCCTCAGGGACAACAACTGACCCCCAAACAGCATTGGGTTTTCCCCCTATAGTTTCTGGGGATGACCTGGATTTCCCAGCATCAGAGGATATTCAGGCTATCATGGATACTACTGTGTCCAAGTCTGTCTCTAAAGCCCTGGCATCTGCCATGGACATTATGTCTTCATCTATTTCAAAATCTTTTACCCAGGCACTAAGGCAGGCCCAACGCATGGTCCCTCCGACCGCTATGCCAGTCGCGATACCATCCATTTCCAACCCATCACGGCCCGGCCGCAAAGCCTCGGCAAAAACCAAGCACTCCTCCAAATTAACGATGGACAGTAAAACACCTGTCACAGATGGCGCGAATACTAACCCACCGCGCAAAAGAGCCTCTAGCCGGGCAAAAGCAGCTAGGCATTGGAAGTGGGCTAAAGCCCAACCTGATTCCACTGAGTCAGAACTCAGTTCAGATGAGGAGAGTGCCCCAGCCCTAGACTCAGATCAGTCTCACGATTTGTCCGACCTAGATTCGGAATATGACATTGATGAGGTGTGTAATCCCTCTACTAAGATAAATACCGCAAGCTCAGAATTGATTAAACAGGGAAAAATCCTTGACCCACAGGGCGAACCACTGTTTGAGCCGGATGACTTACGTCACCCCCGCTCTGCGGAATGGTCACCAGCTGAGCATGTGGCGCAATATGTCGCCTTACGGGTCTGTAAGCCTCTGGACAAGACAACACGTAATAAACTGAAGGCTGAATGCCCACGCCCCACCGTACCAGACGAGGTCTGTAAGACACCCCAAGTCGATCCCAAGATCATACAATTTTTAAGCAAGACGGGTTGGAAACCTAAGAAAGGTCTAGACTTTTCGCTTTATAATTGTCAAGACAAAGTCTTGGATATCTTAGGTCCAGCGACCAAAATATTTGAAGCCGTGGAGGAATCCTTGGCACAAGATGACGCCTTAGATCGCCTCACTATTAGAGGTTGGATTCAGAGGGTGATATGCCTCATAGGCAATGCCAATACCGCTCTGGCTACAGAGCGTCGTAAATCTATTCTAATTAAAATAGAACCAAAGCTCGTAAATATGGCGATTACTGAGCCAGGAGCCCTAGCAAAAGGGTACCTTTTTGGAGAATCTTTTGTAAAAGACCTGGGATCTTATGTACAAACATTCACGGCCTTAGACAAGGCACAATCAAATCTAAAAAGGGTGTTCCACCCAAAAGTTTTTGGTGGGGCCGGCAGAGCAAGGTGCTCCTATGTGGGGCCGGCAGAGTCAAAAGAGGCTCGCGCCCGAGCCGAGGCTCCTATGTTGGGAGAACCCCCTTTATTGACCAAAGGTCCGCTCCGACCTTTTTTCCCCAATGAGGCAGACCATGGGTGTCGAGTGGTACACGAGGTGCTCCTTCCGGAAGACGTCCTTACGGTAAGCTACCTTTCTCAATTTTCTACACATGTGGCGATTGGGGGCAGACTCACACATTTTTCCCATGTCTGTGCTCTCATTACCTCAGATGCCTGGATACTCAGGGCTGTCCACGGGTACCTAATAGACTTTATATCCCTTCCCACCCAACGCTCCCCGCCCAGGGAGATTGCTTTTCCCCTCTAGACACGACCCTCGTCTCCGAGGAGGTCCGAGACTTGGCTCTCAAAGGTGCTATTCAAGAAATCCCGATGCATACCCCGGGTTTTGTGAGCAACCTATTTATTGTCCCAAAAAAGGGGGGCGGATCCCGCCCAGTTATCAATCTCAAACACTTAAATACCTACGTAACTTACCATCACTTCAAGATGGAGGGCATTCACTGCCTACGAGATTTGCTCCAACCAGCCGACTCGATCTAAGAGACGCGTACCTCACGGTACCCATTGCACAGAGGCACCAAGATTTCCTGCAATTCACGTGGCAAGGAAGGAAATGGCGGTTCCGCTGCCTTACCTTCGGTCTGTCTTCCGCACCTTGGTGTTTCACCAAGCTAATGAAGCCCGTGATTGCTCTCCTACGCAGTCGGGGGATATGCCTAATCATATATTTAGATGACATCCTACTGCTATCCCAGTCAGTCTCACTGCTCCATATTCACCTCGGTTGGACCACAACCTTGCTGCAGAATTTGGGATTCATTCTAAACGCAGAAGCGAAAGAAGAACTCCGCTGGTGGCTCATACACATGGAAGCGTGGAATGGCAAAGCCATCTTCGGCTCGGCCCCAGATGTAGTCATAGAGTCGGACGCGAGCTCTTATGGTTGGGGTGCGCGCTGCGGAGATATTTCCACAGGCGGACGCTGGTCGGAGGCGGAGTCCACACTGCATATAAATTGCCTGGAACTCCTCGCAGGGTCCTTTGCAATTCGCAGCCTCTCCCGACACTGTCCCAATTCTCAATCTTACTGAAGATGGACAACGTATCGGCTGTCCGTTATATCAACCACCTCGGTGGCACGAGATCCAAAATCCTAGCAAATTTGGCGAGGGACTTTTGGCAGTTTTGTCTGCAACACAACATGGCCGTCAGGGCAGAATACTTACTGTGGTTGTCCAACACTACGGCAGATTGGTACTCCCACCATCTGCGGGATTCCAGCGATTGGCACCTCGATCCCCAAATCTTCCAGCACATTTGGGATCTGTGGGGTCCTCTGGCAATAGACTTGTTTGCCTCTCGTTTGACCTTCTTCAGTTGGAGGCCAGACCCCAAGGCTTCGGCTACGAATGCTTTCTCCCAAGACTGGTCAACCGCCAGGAACTATGCTTTCCCTCCTTTCGCCCTCATTCCTCGGTGTCTTCTCCACCTACGGCGCCAATTGGGCTGCTTGGTGATAATAACCCCCTTATGGCCGTCGCAGCCCTGGTTCCCTCCTCTTCTGGAGATGGCCATAGATCGCCCGTGGCTCCTCCCGGATGCCCAATCTCTACTGCGAGACCCCGATGCGAACCCCCACCCCATGATCCGTCAGGGGCTCCTCCGCCTCATGGCGTGGCTGATTTCCAAGGGAGTTTCGCAATCGACTCTCCGACTTCTCGAGGGTGCATGGGAACCCGGCACGAGACAGTCTTACAAGTCTGCTTGGCGCACATGGGATGGTTGGTGCATGGCACGGGGTTTGGATCCCCTATCAACTCCTGTGACAACAGTCCTGCAATTCTTAACATCCCTTTATGAAGACGGGAAGGCTTACAGGACAGTGAACCTCTACCGTTCAGCCATATCAGTCGGCCATACCGGCATTGATGGGGCCCCGATAGGACGACACCCAATTGTCTGTCGTCTTCTCCGAGGCATTCGCTTTGCAAGGCCACCCCAACCTCGCTATTCCTCCCTATGGGACGTCTCCCTAATTTTGAATTTCTTGACACAGTGGCCAGACAACGAGTCTTTATCCTTGAAACAACTATCAGCTAAACTAGTTATGCTGTTATGCCTAATCTCATGCAAGAGAGTGTCAGACGTTAGAGCACTCGATGTCAATGCCCGATCCTTATCTCCAGAAGGAGTAGTCTTTGACATCACACGGAGGACTAAATCGTCATCTCGGAGGGTCCTGTACACAGCGTTTCATGCAAAGCCACTCCTTTGCCCGGTAGCGTGCCTTCGGGCGTACGAAGCCCATACCGCACCCCTTCGGACTGGGTCAGACCCCCAACTCTTCATCTCCTTCCGTAAACCGCATGCTCCGGTTTCCTCTCCAACCTTGGCCTGCTGGGTGAAATGGCTCATGTCTTTGGCAGGTATTGACACCTCCATTTTCTCTCTCCATTCGGTTCGCGGTGCCATGGCCTCTAAAACCTCCTTTGCTGGTTGTCGTTTAGAGGATATATTGAAGGCGGCTGATTGGTCCGCGGAATCTACCTTCCGTAATTTCTATTTCAAACCAATCCAGCATTTTGCAGAAGCCGTGATATCACAGCTTTAAAATAGCATAATAGGAGCCTCCGGGTCTTTAATAAAATTCGAGGATTTTACAATTATCATGACGGAAAGTCATGATTTTATTAAAGACACGGAGGCGAGTATTATCCCACCCACCCGCCCTTGGACGGCTTGGATGTGGGGCAAGGTAAGTTACAGACCTCTCCATGGTAAGTTAAATCTTGGTGATATTGAGGCCATCACAGGCATTAGGACATTATCTAATTTGAGACTCATTGTCACGATTGTCCTCAGATCAGTAGTCCCTCTTACTACATCTATGAATTATTGCCACTGTTTAGTCAAATGTGTGGACCTCTATGTATGAAAAACCCATCAGTCCAAGACATTACCATATTTTCTTGTCTCTTCTAGCATGACTGGGTTGAAGGAGCTCTTGGAGTCACATACCTTGTTATGACTCGTTGGTTTATCCGGTTTCCTGTTCCGAGTTTTGAGTTTATTCTTCGGGATACGCAAGAAAGAAAGAGGAAATGGTCATCAATGCTCCGCCTACTATAGGAGAAGGACGACACTGATTGGATGGCCATGTTACTAGGCGGACATTGTCACTATGATGTTATACCTAGTTCAAATGTTTATTTTTCTTCAATAATGTATTCTTTGCTGCTGAGGGTATTAAAGAAAGAGAACAGCATAATACTCGCCTCCGTGTCTTTAATAAAATCATGACTTTCCGTCATGATAATTGTAAAATCCTCGAATTGTCTCAGGTTGTTGTAAACGTGTTTTAGATTTCTAAACCTTGTTTTTTGCCTTCTCTAATTGCTTGATTATTGAGAGTCCTGGCTTACCTGCAGTTAGCAGTGAAACCGCAGCAGCATAATTTATACACCAAAACTGATTCATGAAGCTAAAGTTGTTTTGGTGGCTATAGTGTCTCTTTAATGCTAAGAACTGAAAACATAAGTGGATAGATTTATAGAGATGTCAAAAAATCTCAATTTATGATATTGCAACAAATTGTCTTAAGGAAGTACACAATGTAATACATTAGCAATACTTGTAGCAACATTACAACACTTTTCAATCCAGTTCCTCATTGAGGCCTTTAGGATACAGAGTATTCAATAGATCAGGGCTTCCCAAACTTTTATGGGCCGAGACCCACTTTTCAAAACTGTAATTTTTCGAGACCCACTTGCTTTAAATGCATATTTTAAAACACCATGGCAAACAGCTTTAGAGACATACAATTGGCACACTATAGCAATCTGCTTAAGATGCATACAATTGGCACACCGTGGCAATCAGTTTTAGAGGCATAAAATTGGCACACCATGGAAACCCGCTTTAGATGCATACAATTGGCATACCATGGCAATCCGCTTTAGAGGCATACAATTGGCACACCGTGGCAATCAGTTTTAGAGGCATAAAATTGGCACACCATGTCAATTCGCTTTAGATGCATACCATGGCAATCAGTTTTAGATGCATAAAGTTGGTACATCATGGCAACTTTAGGTGCATAAAATTGGCACACCATGGCAATCAGTTTTAGAGGCTTACAATTGGCACACCATGGCAACCAGCTTTAGAGGCATAAAATTGGAACATCATGGCAATCCGTTTTAGAGGCATACAATTGGAACATCATGGCAGCTTTAAATACATAAACTTGGCACACCATGGCAAACAGTCAGATGCATAAAATTGGCACACCATGGCAATCCGTTTTAAAAGCATAAATTGCCACACCTTGGCATTCAGCGTTAGATGCATAATATTGGCATAACATGGCAGTTTTAGAGGCATAATTCTGGGATAGCATGGCAGTTTTAGAGGCAGAAACTTTGCACATCATGACAATCTGTTTTAGAGACATACAACTGCTTACTCACAGACTCAGAATCAGAAGTGCTGTTGTCCTGCTCTTTCATCCAGGCACCTCATGTTGATTATCCCAGTGGTGCAACTAATGTAGAGGGCCCTGGTGTAAGTATGTTTTCTGGGCCCCCCTCTAGTGCAAGTGTGGCCAAAAGGTAGATCTCCATCTGTCAGAGAACTTCAACAATCCTCTGCCAGCTGGGGATCTACCATTTGCGCATCATTGCAGGGTTATATTTGTGAGCAGTGTTTGAGCTTTTGAATGTAAGCATGTTTTTGTATTAAATATATGTGTGCATGTATGGGTGTATTTGTATATACTGTGGCCATTGGAATGTAGTGGTGTACTTGTTTGTAATGTTTGCGTGTGAATGCATGGGTGTTTGTATGTAGTGTAGGACTTTAAATGCAAATGTGCTTTTTGTGTGCAGTGTTGGTGTTTGAATGAAGGGGTGTTTTGATAATTTTAGTGTTTTAATGCAGGGGTGTGTTTGTATGTAATGTATGCGTTTGATTGCAGTGCGTGTGTAGTGGGTGCAGTGCGTGTGTAGTGGGTGCAGTGTGTGTGTAGTGGATGCAGTGTGTTTATATTGTGTTTATAAAATATACATATACACAATATGTGTTTGAATGTAAGCATGTTTTTTGTATGGAGTATGTGTGCAGTGTATACACATACACACACTGACACAGAGATACACACAATGACACCTAGTTTCCCACACACAGATACAGACACTCATGTACACAGATACACATACACGCAGAGACATGAGGTGAGGGTGACAGTGTGTGGGAGAGGTGAGGGAGTGTGTGTGCTGGTAACAGTGTGGAGGGCAGGGGTAGAAAGGGCTACAGTAGGCAGGCAGGGGTAGAAAGGGTTACAGTGTGGGGGCAGGGGGAGAAGGGGTTATAGTGTGGGGAAGGGGGCAGGAAGAGAAGGGCTCTACAGGGGCAGGAGAGAAGGGGTTGCTGTGCAGGAGGGGGACAGGAGTGAAGGGTTGGTGCAGTAGTGAGGGGAGTGAAGGGCAGGTGGGGCAAAGAGAGAAGGGGTTACAGTGGGGATGGAGGGAGGGAAGGACAGTGGGAGGAGAGAAGGGAGAGCAGAAGCGGGAGAGGGGCAGGGAGCGGAGGGAAGGGCTGCCAGGGCGGAGGCTGCCACAGTGGGTGGTGGGCAGGTGAAGGGGTTACAGAAAGTGTGGGGAGGCAGCAGAGGAGAGAAGGGGTTACAGCGTGCGTGTGGGGCGGTGAGGGGCAGGTGTAAAGGCTAGTACAGGGAGTGAAGGGGTTACATTGTTCTGGGTCCTACCTTTAATAAATTCCCTTTGTGGTCCGTTCCTTGGTGGTCCATAACTCTGGTTCAGCCAGCATATATATATATATATATTTTTTTGTGCTGATTGCCGGGATGGCTCCTGGAGGAAGTTGTCACCACTATCCATTGAGAGAAGTGCTGTCCTTTCAGTTTTCCAAAACATTGGCATTAAGTGATTATCTTTTTTATATACACTGAGTAAATAAGAGCCTGTAAAGGCCCACAACCAACACATATCTCACAATAATCCTATCCATCATCTATCGGGGTAGGGCACCAAGTCTCAGTTGCTAAACTATTTTGTGACACACAGGAACCCTACATAGTATACAACCACGGCTAGCTCTGATCCAAGCACCCATGCTGGCAAAATAGCGCCCGGATCCATAAAGGGATGACAAATCACCACCAGTGTAAAGTTTTGACCGTCCGCACGCGTGGAATATGCCCAAAAAAGTTTCAAAGCAGTTAGGGCTTTGTCTCCCCCGGCCTTTGGGAAGCAATTGGTCCTTTTAGTCTATAGTACATCCCCTCACAGTTAGGAGGGTCTTCTGATTTCCTGCAAAGACCACCAAAGTCATCCAGGACTGAATGAAGGGGTCTTGGTGCAGTGGTCCTGCTATTTTAACCCTGCAATGTAATACATTGTAGTTTTGTATAAACTGAAATGTTTACATTGCAGGGTTAAATACACCTGTAGTGGCTGTTTTCCTGCCAACCACTAGAGGTGTTTTTTCCTCCAGACCACAACTTTGTCCTGGAATCAAGTGCTGCTGATAGGAGCATTTGATTGTAGGAGCCTGGCTCTGTGCTGTGGATGCATTTTCTAATCCAATGCTTCTCTACAACAATCATTGGGCAGGATGACATCTTGAAACAAGGTGAGTTATCTTTATTAAACTTGAATTTCACTGTGCAAAAGGGGGTTGGAGAGTGATCACATAGTTATAACGAAACCTATTATCCTGAAACAACAATTTTTTCCCCCAAAACTGTTACCTTTATGGTGAAACTATAATTCCTAACGAAAATATGTACAATTAATATTTAAAGGAAGCAAACATGGCTGAGATAATTTAATAATGTCTTGTGCTTGTGCACATACGATGGCAAATTATAAAACTTACCAGGATAGGTTAAAGGATCTTAACCTTTATAGCTTGGAGGAAAGACAAGACAGAGGGGATATGATAGAAACATTTAAATACATAAAGGGAATCAACACAGTAAAGAAGGAGACTATATTTAAAAGAAGAAAAACTACCACAACAAGAGGACATAGTCTTAAATTAGAGGGACAAAGGTTTAAAAATAATATCAGGAAGTATTACTTTACTGAGAGGGTAGTGGATGCATGGAATAGCCTTCCAGCTGAAGTGGTAGAGGTTAACACTGTAAAGAAGTTTAAGCATGCGTGGTATATGCATAAGGCTATCCTAACTATACGATAAAGCCAGGGACTAATGAAAGTATTTTAAAAAATTGGGCAGACTAGAATGGTTCTTATCTGCCGTCACATTCTAATTGCCTCATTGCAAAAATCAAATGCACCCAGATTACGTTAATTGAGTGTCTCTTAAAAGAGAATACAAAATAAAGAAAGAATGAGATACTGATCCATAGAGAAAATTCAAAATGATCCTATGTGTGATGGGATGGTCTAATATTGCAACACTGTGTCCTGATGACCTCTAGTGTGAATAGGAATGGATGGTTTTTCAATGGGTATGATATACTGTGGTTAGACTTTTTTACAAACTGAATTATTTCAGGATTAGATTGTATTAACTAATACTGAACATTCCACCACTGATCGGTAGGAACATACAGAAATGATGTTTATTCATAGCATTTTGTTTTCAGTTTCTAATTGTGTGAATAAACTGTGAACATTTGATGGCAATTTTGTATTTCAGAAATGAAGATTCTGGAAGAGGGAAAATATTCAAGGCACGTGCTTCACTGCTGGAGTAAGTAGAGATTTTAAAGGGACACTACAACTTCTGATTCTTTGTAATGCATAATGCAAAAAAAAAAAAAAAGCATAATACATACAAAGATACCACTTGGATTTTGTATATCAATTTGCAGCAAATCGACAGGCTTTACAACTCCTACAAAAAAAGTATTCTTATTTTATTTCATCCTGGAGTTTTAAGATATTGTGTTTTTAAGGAGACAGAAACAAAGTACCTCACTGATCCATTATCCAGGCAGAGAGCATAATGTTTGAGTTTTGGAGTGGCTCTATAAGGAAGGTTAACTACCAACTATCTTTTTTCTAACAAATGTCTCCTGCCTTACCCCAAACCTTGGTAGTGACCTTCAATATTCAATATTGCTCCAAGCTGAATATAGGTTGGCATTGGTTTGTTAGTACGTTAAATTGCATGATTTAAATACAAATATGATGCTAGATTGCATCCTATAAAATGTAACTGTTTTATATATATTTATTATATATTTAGTGGAATCTTGTAAAAAATTTGTAATGCGGAATATTAAAAAGCAACTTTCATTGTTTTGTTAATATTAAAGGATCACTATAGTGTAAGGAAAACAAAGCCGTTTTCCTGACACTATAGTGCCCTGAGGGTGCCCCCACCCTCAGGGTCCCCGTCCCGTGGTGCTGAAGGGGTTAAAACCCATTCAGTTACTACTTTAATCCAGCGCCAGGCTCCCTTGGTGCTGGTGACCTCTCCTCCCCGTCCGACGTCAGCTCCCCCGTCCGACGTCAGTGGGGCCGCATGCGCGGCAAGTGTCCGCACACGCGCATTTAAAGTGTCCATAGGAAAGCTTTTCTCAATGCTTTCCTATGGAAAGCTCTGCACGATGGATGCAAAATTTGCATCCAGCGTTGCAGCTGCGCCTCTAGTGACGGTCCGGAAGACAGCCACAAGAGGCTGGATTAACCCTGCTATGTAAACATACCATTTTCTCTGAAACTGCTATGTTTTCATCTGAAGGGTTAAAACCTGAGGGACTTGGCACCCAGACCACTTCATTGAGCTGAAGTGGTCTGGGTGACTATAGTGTCCTTTAACTTTACGTGAGTCCCTGCTGATTTACAGCACTAAGTATTAACATGCAGTATATAAAGTTGAAGTATCATCAATGTTTAGGATGCTGCCAATACACACAGTATCTGCTTTTATGTCTAATAAGATAATATCTGTTATTTGCTGTTTTATCTCAGTGAACTGATGGAGGTGGAACACTTTCGCACTATTTATCACATGTTTGCGGCAGCATTTTGCGTCTTTGTTATCAGCACCGTGGCTGTGGATTCTATTGACCAGGGCAGGTAAGAGACACATTTCAGAAAGTATTCTTTAAGAGTAATGGGGTGAATAAGGCCAAAATTCTTTAGGACTCTTAAAACTGGGCCCCAAGTCGTGTTCCCAGGAAGGCATGTTTCCCAGATGTTATCGGTTGTTACTCTCTGTGTTGTTCAGTACATGGACAACTAGGTGACACTAACAGGGTTATTTACTAACAGGGTTATCTGAAAGTGAATTTCAGATATAAGGAGAAAGTAGCTGAACTGAAAATATTGCAGGTTTTTTCCAGTTTGGCTATTTTGACCTTAAACATAAAATTCACTTTGAATTCTCACTTTAGTAAAAAGTCTAGCATAAGAAACCCTGTACGAACACCTGTGGCACGGTTATTGGTTAAAGATCTGCCCTGTATATACAGTTTTAATCAAAGTTATTCAACCCTCATAAAAATCAGGTTTATTGTAAAAATGTACAGACTTTCAGTTGTTTGAAATGAGCAGATTAAAACAAAAGCAATTGAAATAGCTCAACCCAAGGAATGATTCAAGTGGATTCCCCAAATTCAACTGAAATTGCAACTTATAATGACTTCTCCAGTCTCAAAATTATTCAACCACTTCACGGCAGGCATCTCTAGTACTTAGTAGAGGAATCTTAGCCCATTGCTCATGACCAATGGCCTCCAGTTCAGTATTATTCGTGGGTTTACGTTCTGCAACAGCCTTCTTCAAATCCCACCTGATATTTTCTATAGTGTTTAAGTCAGATGACTGTGATGGCCACTGTAGAGTTCTTCAGGACTCCTTCTGCAACCTAGCCTTGGTGGAATTTGAGGTATACTTGGGATTATTGTCTTGTTGGAAGGTCCAATGATACTCAAGCTTCAGCTTTCTCACAGATTGCATGGGATTTCCTGATACTTGAATGAATCCATCGTGCCTATCACATGCTGCAGGTTTCCAGTGCCAGGGGCTGCAAAGAAGCCCCAGAGCATCACCTAGCCAATACAATGCTTAACTGTAGGCACAGTGTTCTTTTCAGTGTATGCATAATTCTTCTGCAGATCCATTTGGCCGAAAAGTTCCAGTTTTGTTTCATTTCTTCACAGAACAAAATGCCCCAAATTTTGTCTTGGAGTTCTTGCATGGGAACATTCTGCATTTAATACGCACCTTTCCTCACTGAAACCTGAGTGCCTATTGTCACAAACTCTTGCTGCAGGTCTTTTGCAGTCACTTAAGGGTTTTCACAACCAGGTTGTAGCGATTGATAGCTTCCTTTTTTATGCCCTGTCCAGGTAGAGTAACCACTGTTCTTTCAACTTTGAACTTCCAAAGGTGTAGCTGGGAACATTCAGTGCCTTCTGCTATCTTTTTGTATCATGTTCCATGTTTGTACGAGGGCAATGATCTCTTCTCTAAACTAAGTGGACCATTCTTTTGACCTGGTCATATTTCTAACGTGCAGTCAAACATTACACTCAACAAACCCCTAGCCAGTTCAGGTAGTTACAGCATAGTTCAAGTGGTCCAGTCAAGCACACTTGAGGCAACTAATGAAGCCCTGCTTTGCATATTTGTGCTGGTGTCAGGAATTCTGTTCAGTGGGTTGAATAATTTTGAGACTAGAGAAGTCATTATAAGTTGCATTTTCAGTTGAATTAGGGAAAACCACTTGAAGAATTCACCATGTTGAGCTATTTAATTTGCTTTTGTTTGATTTGTTCATTGCAAACAGCTGAAAGTCTGTAAAGTTTGACAGTAAACCTGATTTTTAATTTGGGTTGGAAAAGTTTGTTTACAACTGTAAATATGTCCTCTGTTCTACAAAATAATGTCCATCATTGTTCAACTGACTTGTGTTTCTTCCTTGCTATGACAGATTTAATTACTTGAGCTATGTAATATCAGGTTTAATCTACATTTCATGTAGTAACGACTAACCAGCATACTCTACTACAAATAAACATTACACACCCATCAAGTGACCTCTGACCTCAGTATGGCAATCGAATGTGGAGTCAGTACTACAAGCTAACATTAAAAGGAAGAAAGATACCACTGTCACATTTACAGCACCTTCTCTTTTACCTCTTATAAATGTGTTTGTTTTTCAAAAATGACAAACTTTTATTGGAACAAAAAATTAAATAATCATGTAGTGCTGAGACTTTGAATACATACAATGAATATACAGTTTAGAGCAGAGGTAATCAACCTGGTCCCTACCAGGCAGTTTGGGATTTAAGGTGGGTGGTAGTGGGTTCTGCAAAAAACGCCTAGTGGGCCTTGAGGGCCGAGGATCAAGACTGGCAGGGGAGATCCTTTCATCTCCCCTGCCGGCCCGTGCAGAGTCAGCCAGCCTGGCGGCAAGCTCTCTCGGTGAGGAGATCAAAGATCCCCCTCACTGGCACTTAGTTCCAACAGAAGGAGGGAAGGGCCTGGGAGGCTGTGTGTTCCTCCCACGAGCAGG
>OW240913.1:178993684-179015402 GCA_933207985.1 Pelobates cultripes | reverse complement strand
GGGAGTGAAGGTGTTACAGGGGGTCAGGGAGTGAAGGGGTTACAGGGGGGCAGGGAGTGAAGGAGTTACAGGGGGGCAGGGAGTGAAGGGGTTAGGGGGGGAGGCAGGGTCTGTGTCCTACCTTTTAATAAATTCCCTGGTGGTCCAGTGTCTCCCCGGTGGTCCAGTGGGGTAACTCTCCGGTCTGCAGCTCCGCCGGGTGCAGAGCTGCAGACCATGTAATAAAAGTCTCATGAGCTCCCAGAGTGTTGCCATGGTGATGCTCTGGGTGCTCTCAAGACTTCTATCACACGTAATGCAGCTCTGCACCCGGCGGAGCTGCAGACCGGAGGTGCTGGGCAAACTGATTGGAGGGAGCCTGACGGCATACAGGGCAAGCCGCCGTCTCCCTCCTGGTGTCAGTCGGCTTGCCCGAGTTCCCTGCGGCCCTGGATGGGTGGGTCAGCGTGACCCACTGGGAATCGCCCTGCGACCCACCAGTGGGTCGCGACCCACACTTTGGGAACCGCTGCAATAGATCATTGATAGAGCATATATGTATACCAGCTACAGTTAAGTGTGTGGGATTAGAATTTTATAGCAAGACACAGAGGCTCATATTACATATCCCTTTCTTTATTGTCCACCAATGGCAGCAAAAAAATACAAACAGAATGAAAAAATAATGTATACACAGTGACATAGGCCACTCCCCATCTAAGTACCACTATGATAGCCACTATACCACTATATTAAGACCTTTCTTTTCTTTGTTGTTCCACATTCAGGTAAGTACTTAACATTAATTTAAATTTGCTTCATGTTACTGTATGTAACTGTTCTGTGCCCAGCGTTCCTACACCAGCTGGGAGGCGGGGGGGGGGGATCTCTTCTCCATTTACCCCTTATTACCTCCACTGTTTCTACATCCTCTGTTTGATTTTCTCCTTCTTCCTGTTTTTTTTTTTTTTGTACCACTGCTTGTTTTTTGCCTCTGGGAACTTTCTATTACAAGCACAGTAAGTGTGCTATTAGAGCAAACTGGCTTGTAACTAACTTCTAACACCAAGTTGGTTCCCTTTCATGTAAGGCATTTCTGTAACTGGACATGAACTAGTTATTTACTAAAGAGAGAATTTCAGGGAATTCTCATTAATTCAATTTTGAAATTCACTTTGAAATCACTTTGAATTGTAAACAATTCTCATACTCGTGACTTACTCTGAAATAATGAAATGTTTTAAATGTTATATCACATAGTTACAATATTCCAAATGTGTAATCAAATAATGGGAAATAATCAATAAAGCACTGGATATTGCACTAATCATATTAAGCAGATTGTACCCTATTACACCACCTTATTGATCACAGCTAAATCCAAAGGCCACTACTCCATACTAATTCTCCTTGAACTCTCTGCTGCCTTTGACACTGTTGATCATGTCCTCCTTCTCCAAACTTTTCAATCCCTCGGTCTCTGTGACACTGTCCTCTTGTGGTTTGCCTCCTATCTCTCCCAACGTTCGTTCAGTGTCTCCTTTTGCAATGACACCTCCTCCTCTCACACTGTCTCGGTTGGAGCCCCCAAGGATCTGTTCTTGGTCCCCTTGTGTTATCTCTTTATACTGCCTCTCTTGGCAAACTCATATACTCCTTTGGATTCCGCTACTATCTGTATGCCATCGACACCCAGATATCTCTCCTCCCCTGATCTCTCCCCGCGGTCCTGCAACGTGTCACTGCTCATCTTTCTTCAATCTCTGATTTGATGTCCTCCCGCTTTCTGAAACTCAATCTCTCTAAAACTGAGCTTCTTATCCCCCCCCCTTTTAATTCTGATCCTCCTCCTTCGCTTCACTGCAAGTTTATGGTACTTGCATCCGTCCATCCTTGCAAGCTTGTTGTTATCTTTGATCCTGGCCTCACCTTTGTGCCACATATCCAGTATGTTGCTAAAACCTGTCAATTCCACCTTAACTGCCCCGTTACAATCGGTAATGAAAGCTGTCATCAGGCTGATCTTTCTCCTGCGTCGCTTCTCCCATACCTCGCCCCTCTGTCGATCCTTACACTGGCTTCCGGTATCTTTTTTTTTTTTATTCTTTCTTTATTTAACACTAAAAACAACAAAAAAGAACTCATTATACATTATACAATCTTTAACATGCATTTAACAGCAATATTACCTAAAAGATTGCATTTAAGCTCTAATATCACCATTTTGAGTTATTCATCAATACAAATTTTTACACACACAAAACAAAAAAAACAAAACAAAAAAACATTTAATACACTCTCCCCCCCTCTGCCTCTCTATCTACCTATACCCTTCCTATTCGCATAAACCTTCCAGGGTTCCCAGACCTTACCAAACATATAATAAGAATGTCTTACTCTAGATGATAATTCATCCATTATATAATTTTCTTGAATCTTTAATTCCACCTCTCTCATTGATGGTAAATCCAGATTTATCCAGCTAGCGGCTATACATCTACGTGCGGCCAATAAAATTAAAAATATTAATTTCTGCGAATGGCAGGGTATACCTGCTATTGATTTCGATAGCAAAAATATCCAAGGATTGAGTTCTATATTTCCCTGTATTATCACTTGAATTAGCTCCCTTATTTCCTCCCAATAGCTTTTAATCTTTGGGCAATCCCACCACATGTGTAAATATGTCCCTTGTAAACCACATCCCCTCCAACAAAGATCCGTCAGATTTTTACCTATTTTGTACAAAAAAACAGGGGTCACATGCCACCTAAATAATATCTTAAACATTTGTTCCTGCGAGATTACACAAATCCATATTTTGGATGCTGTTTCCCAGATATCTATACAATCCTTAGTTTCCAAAGAAGAACCTAAATCTGCCTCCCAGTAGGATATATACTTTAATGGAGCCCAAACCGTAGGTTCCTCACTTAGTTGATTATACAAATCAGAGAAAAGACCTCCCTTTAACCTACCTATTTTGCACATTTTTTCAAAATTAGTGAAGGGGAATTTAACTGCCGTTTTTACCTCCATTGAATACGCAAAATCTCTAATCTGCAAATAACGAAAAAAATCTCCTGTCCTCAGTTCTACTCTGGTCAACAAACTAGAAAATAAAACTACCTCTCCTTCTGACCAAAGATCTACATATCTATAGATTCCTCCTGCCTTTAAGCCTTGAAAATTGTGTTCTTCCATATCAGGAATAAATTGTCTATTTTGAAAAACAGGGTTCATGGGTGAAGGGAAATTAGTTAGACCATATTTTAACTTAAGTTTATCCCAAATGTGGAGGGAGTTTGCCGTAGAAGGGCATATTTGTTTCAACCCTGGCTTGAAACCTTATTCAACCACATATACAACCCTGGCGAGTCTGGTGTCATTAAATCTTCCTCCATATCCGCCCATCTGTATTTCCCTTGATTTGCATGCCAACCAACAATTTGAGCCAATTGGGCTGCGTAATAATAAATAATTAAATTGGGGAGACCTAGTCCCCCTTTAACTCTCGGTATATACAAGAGAGTTCTAGCTATCCTATGTCGCTTGCCCTGCCAAATAAATGTGTCTATAGCTTTCTGAATACCCAATAAGTCCTCTTTACAGACCTTTATAGGCAATGCTTGAAATAGAAATAAAAGCCTCGGTAAAATATTCATTTTTATAGAATGAATTCTGCCAATCCATGAAATTGGCTTATCATGCCAATTCTCTAGGTCCTTTTTCAAAGTCTTAATCAAAGGTACATAGTTGTCATTAAATAATGTATTATAATCGTATCCAATTTTAACACCCAAATAGCTTAGAGATTTATCTATACTCATATCAAATTTAGTTTTTAGCTGGTCTTGTTCTATCTCAGATAAATGAAAAGGCACTGCACACGATTTATTATAATTTACCTTATAGCCTGAAATGGCTCCAAATTGTTCTATCAACTTAAACAATTCAGGGATAGATTCAGAAGGGTTTGCTATAGAGATTAAAATATCATCAGCATAAGCCGCTGTTTTATAAATCTCCCTCCCTATTTGAATACCCTGTATATTGCCACTTCCCCTGATATAGATCAGAAGGGGTTCCAATATAAGTGCAAACAAAATAGGAGAGAGTGGGCATCCTTGACGTGTGCCATTGTATATTCCAAACGGAGTATTAACTGAGCCAGGGAGCTGTATTGTTGCTTGGGGATTTGAATATAATGCACGGATTATAGTAATGCAATTGACTGGAAAGCCCCAATATTGAAGCAAATAAAATAGATAAGGCCAGGCGACCCTATCAAATGCCTTTTCTGCATCTAATGATAAAAGTATTGATGGTGTCTTCCCTACTGCCATAACCCAAGCAACATTAACTGCTCTACGTGTATTCTCATACAGCTGTCTACCTGGAATGAAACCTACCTGATCTGGATGAATCAGAAAAGGAAGTAGGGGAGAGAATCTCAAGGCAAGGACTTTAGCTATTATTTTTATATCAACATTTATTAATGATATAGGCCTATAATTTCCCACTGAAGAAGGGTCCTTATCTTTTTCTGGTAAAAGAACAATTTTAGCCATTGTAAAGTCGGCTGGAAGAACTCCGCTTTGACAAATTTCATCTATGACCTCTTGTAAATATGGCATAAGAGTGTGTTGAAATATTTTATAATAACTACTACTAAAGCCATCTGGCCCTGGTGCTTTACCCCCCTTAATAGAAAAGCATGCCGCTTTAATTTCCTCTAAAGATATTTTGGTCCCTAATCCTTCTAAGGCATTTTTAGGGATTTGGGGTAAATTTATCTTATTCAAAAATTCTCTCAGTCTTATCTCCTGATCTGTACCTTCTATATTCTCGTTTTTAAATTGACTATATAATCTAGAAAAATATTCCCGAAATACTCCATAAACATCCTCTGGTGATGATACTAATGACCCTGAAGCGTTTCTAATGGATGAGATAGGATTAAAATGTGTTCGTGGTTTTAAGCATCTGGCCAAAGGGGCGTCTATTTTATTAGCTTTCTCATAAAAATATCTACGTGATTTTTTTAACTGCCATACTGCTTCATCTAACAAAAGCTTTTTAATCTTTAATCTACATGCTTTTAAATCATATAGCGTTTGTTCAGTGGGAACTGTTTTATGTTTTTGTTCCAGCTTACGTAAACCTTTCTGTAACTCAAATAATGATTGTGATTTAATCTTTTTCTTATATGAGGCTATTTTGATCAATTCTCCCCTAATTACAGTTTTATGTGCTGCCCATAAAGTGGTTTTGCTAATTTCAGTCGTATTATTTTCTGAAAAATAATTTAACAATGCCTTTGTAATATCTGATCTCACTATGGGATCTTCCAAGAGAGAAGTATTTAATCGCCAAGAAAAATTGGGTTTAATTGATAATCCTTTTATATGTACAATGATATCTGCATGATCTGACCACGTAATATTGTTAATTTGTGAGCTATATAAATAGGGAGAAAGTGTTAAATTGGCCAAAAACATATCTATTCTAGAATACGTTTTTAATTCCTTAAACATTATCTTCCTTTTAGCAGGTGAATTAAGGCCTTTTACATTTAAGGAAATTATCTTCTCATCCATCATAATTCAACACCAATACAAGCAGATGTTTTGACCCAATAAAATAAACGAACCATATTAGCATATTGTATACCAAAACATGAAAATGAGGGGAGGAAGAAAAAAAACAAAAAGAAAAAAAACAAACACAACCATATATACATATATACACAATAAACACCTCCTGGACTTACCCAATGCCAGGAGTTAATTAGGGGGCACAGTTTTCCCAGGTCTACTTCAGCCTTGGGATAAACTGCAACTACTCCCATCAACCTGAAACCTAGATTTTTAAACTAATACTAGCAACCTGATTTTTCTTAACATAACATGGGTCCTCTTACACTTCCCTAAACGCCTCCTTAACACATATGAACTGTCCTCGGACCCTATACAAAACCATTCAAAAACCAAAAAACTCCATATTATCCTATAATACAACATTTTTACTGCTGAATTACTATTGAGATTTTATTTTTTATTTTTATCAAACGCATCATTTATAAAATACATACACCTATATAATATGCTTATTTCTTCTCATATATATGCCTTACTATATTATTCCATGTATACCAATATGCAATAACTTAATCCCTTCACTTCCTTATTCTCCCCTTCACAATCACCATCAGTATATCACATTATATCCCACTTCCCCCCAACAAAAAAGAGGGAAAAAAAAAATTAAATAATAGATTAACCTAAATAAATGAAAATTGATGTCCTTTTAAGTTTGATTCTCTCTCGCATCAAACCATTCTCTGGGTAAAGTTGGTAATGGGGTCTTTTGTTGAAATAATGGTATTACTCCCTCTGGTGTATCCAGGCCCATTGTCTGAAAAAATCTACTTGGATCCCACGTTGGTAATAAAGCTCTAGTTTGTTCATTATGAAAAGCAAGAAGTTTAAAGGGAATGTGATTAAGTCTCAGATGATCTGCAATCGGCTTCCATTGCCTTCTCTTTAAAAGAGTAGATGGTGAAAGATCTTGAAAAACCTGAAGCACCTTTTCTCTGTAAATAACCTCCATCCCCCTACATTTGCGGACTACAGCGTCTTTGGTGCTATGGTAATGAAATCTCACGATTATATCGCGGGGTCGTTCATCATTCCTTCGTAGACCACCTGACAAACGGTGCGCCCTGTCAATTTCCCATCTGGGTTCAGGAATGTCTGGTAGTAAGGGTCTAAAGATTTCTAAAACCAAATTCTGTACCGGACCCTCATCTCTGGTTTCCGGTATCCCTCTAATTTTAATATTATTACGTCGGGATCGATTTATAAGATCCTCAAATGCCACTTCTAAAGCGTCAAGCCTTGTGCCCCATTCCGAGCTCTGGATTAATAAATCATTATGTGCTTTTGCCACAGCCTCTACCCTCACTTCTAGTGCGGCAGTCCGATTACCAATTGCCTGGATCTCTAATCTTATTTCCTTAGCATTTCTCTCAATCTCTCCGGCTAAAAAAATTCTATCCTCTTTCATTTGTGCCAATATACATTGTATGCCGTCTAATCCTGATGTCCGCATAATAGGTATAGAAATATTAGCTGTATCAATAGGTAACATTTTACCTGATCCTCCCTCTCCCAGGTCTGGATGGGTCTGGTCTAGATGGTCTGACTGGATCTCGTGGCTATCCCCATTTTTCCTGCCTTCCAGGCTGTTTGTTGTATCCTGGCAATTATTCACCATGTCAGTGCTATTCGCTGCTCCTGAAGCCGCTCGTTTTGTGGATTTTGCAGCGTCTTCATTTACATCCGCAGATTTCGCTGGCTGAAACATGGAGTGCATAGAATGTAGAGTGCTGCTCCTCGACTTTGGCTTAGATCCCTTACGTAAAGATTTCATCAGTAGCAAGCCCAGGAGGGGGTATAATACCCTTTTTTCCCCCCCCCCCTTTAAAAAAAAAAAAATTCCTCCTCGTTAGAGATCTGCTAAAACGCTGCCCTGTTACACTGTTACAACAATATATGCCAATATGTAACAGTATGTAACAATATGTAACAGTGTACCAATATGTAATATGCAATGTGCAATGCGTAGCTGTATAGCAGTACTTTCTCTATAATTCACCCGCAGAGTAGAGGAAGATTAGGGGAGAGATTGAGTAATTGAGGTGAGTAAAATAGAGAATATAAACTGATATAATATAGCAGGTAGAGCAGGTATATTACCAGCTACCCAGCTATCTAACAGTCTAGCCGGCTATCTGACCGGCTGTGCATGCAGCTGCTCCTCGTCGGACAGGTAATTGAAAACTTCACCGGCTCAAATTACAGGGAGTGCAGAATTATTAGGCAAATTAGTATTTTGACCACATCATCCTCTTTATGCATGTTGTCTTACTCCAAGCTGTATAGGCTCGAAAGCCTACTACCAATTAAGCATATTAGGTGATGTGCATCTCTGTAATGAGAAGGAGTGTGGTCTAATGACATCAACACCCTATATCAGGTGTGCATAATTATTAGGCAACTTCCTTTGGCAAAATGGGTCAAAAGAAGGACTTGACAGGCTCAGAAAAGTCAAAAATAGTGAGATATCTTGCAGAGGGATGCAGCACTCTTAAAATTGCAAAGCTTCTGAAGCGTGATCATCGAACAATCAAGCGTTTCATTCAAAATAGTCAACAGGGTCGTAAGAAGCGTGTGGAAAAACCAAGGCGCAAAATAACTGCCCATGAACTGAGAAAAGTAAAGCGTGCAGCTGCCACGATGCCACTTGCCACCAGTTTGGCCATATTTCAGAGCTGCAACATCACTGGAGTGCCCAAAAGCACAAGGTGTGCAATACTCAGAGACATGGCCAAGGTAAGAAAGGCTGAAAGGCGACCACCACTGAACAAGACACACAAGCTGAAACGTCAAGACTGGGCCAAGAAATATCTCAAGACTGATTTTTCTAAGGTTTTATGGACTGATGAAATGAGAGTGAGTCTTGATGGGCCAGATGGATGGGCCCGTGGCTGGATTGGTAAGGGCAGAGAGCTCCAGTCCGACTCAGACGCCAGCAAGGTGGAGGTGGAGTACTGGTTTGGGCTGGTATCATCAAAGATGAGCTTGTGGGGCCTTTTCGGGTTGAGGATGGAGTCAGCTCAACTCCCAGTCCTACTGCCAGTTCCTGGAAGACACCTTCTTCAAGCAGTGGTACAGGAAGAAGTCTGCATCCTTCAAGAAAAACATGATTTTCATGCAGGACAATGCTCCATCACACGCGTCCAAGTACTCCACAGCGTGGCTGGCAAGAAAGGGTATAAAGAAGAAAATCTAATGACATGGCCTCCTTGTTCACCTGATCTGAACCCCATTGAGAACCTGTGGTCCATCATCAAATGTGAGATTTACAAGGAGGGAAAACAGTACACCTCTCTGAACAGTGTCTGGGAGGCTGTGGTTGCTGCTGCACATAATGTTGATGGTGAACAGATCAAAACACTGACAGAATCCATGGATGGCAGGCTTTTGAGTGTCCTTGCAAAGAAAGGTGGCTATATTGGTCACTGATTTGTTTTTGTTTTGTTTTTGAATGTCAGAAATGTAGATTTGTGAATGTTGAGATGTTATATTGGTTTCGCTGGTAATAATAAATAATTGAAATGGGTATATATTTGTTTTTTGTTAAGTTGCCTAATAATTATGCACAGTAATAGTCACCTGCACACACAGATATCCCCCTAACATAGCTAAAACTAAAACAAACTAAAAACTACTTCCAAAAATATTCAGCTTTGATATTAATGAGTTTTTTGGGTTCATTGAGAACATGGTTGTTGTTCAATAATAAAATTAATCCTCAAAAATACAACTTGCCTAATAATTCTGCACTCCCTGTAATTTTAAATGCTGAAGGGATCAAAAATAAATAAATAAGAGAGACAATATAGTATGCTGGATTTTACATTTTTCAAAAAAAAACACCTTCGATGTCCAGATCAGGTTGTTTTCAGAGGCTTCTGTGGCTTCAGTGAAGGGAGCTCTCTGCTTGAACGTCTACCTACATTGATGGTCAGACGATTAAACGATCAAACGATCAGACCACACCCCCTCTCCGGGCTTCCGGTATCTTATAGGTGTCAATTCAAAATACTAACCCTTACCTATAAAGCTCTAACCAACTCTAGCCACTGTAACATTTATTCCCTAATTCAAGATATGCCCCTTCTCATTCTCTCCGCTCTGCCGGTGACCACCTCCTATCTCCAACTCTCACCTTTACTGCTAACTCGCACATGCAAAACTTCTCCCGGACGGCTCCCTGCCTACACCCATCAGACTCTTCCCTAGTCTTCAATTGTTTAAGAGGTTCCTCAGAACACATATGTTCAGACATTCTTATGGACTCCCAGAGTAACTTATCTATACTTCTCCAAATCTGTCTCTTGCTCTCCTAAAGAGAGGTGCTCTCACCTCCAGCTCTGCTACCTTTCCACCTTGTTTGGTGGCTGTCACCCTTGCTGCCCTGTTGTGTATTTGTACCCCACCTCATCTACTGTAAACAGTTTGAGCAGGGTCCTCATCTACCTATTGTTCCTGTGTCACTGTGTAATTATCTCACTTATTGTAAATTTCCCCACATTCATCATATTGTAAAGCGCTGCGGAATTAGTTGGCGCTATATAAATACCAATACAAATAATAGTAAATTTGCCTTATTACACCACCCTGGTTGTAAGTCATATTATCAATTCTGTTATTTCCTGGTAGTTTTGGTCATTGGAGCAGGCAGGCAATTGAGCAGAGCAGTTGCACTGGAAAGAATTATCATGTCTATGCTGATGGATTTTCACTCATGTTACACACTGGATTTGTGGATAAGCTTTGTTCTTAACAAGGTGAAACAAGTGAGTGGGACATCAATTGCCACTAACATTTTCCTTGAATTTTCTTTTTAAAAAATTAAATTTTTTCGACTTAAATTTACTACTGCTGCTCCCTATTTTTTTATTTATACAAGATCGCAAAAGGAAAAACAATTGAATTCTCCCTTTGAATTTTTCTGAATACGTATATATTATACGTAAATACATATTTTCAGATAACTATATAAATATGACATATATAAATATGACAATTTGGCAACTTACAATTGTCATTGCAAAAATGACCGATATTGTCTAAACATTGGCTCACTTGAATATTTGTTTTAAAATGTTTATATGTTCAATACTTGAGCTCTCCCACTGAAACAGTTGAGCTCTCCCACTGCATATTTTTTAATACATATATAATTATATAAATATGGCAAATTTAAGGCTGGCCTGTAGTTGTGGGAGGCGCTTGGGTCCCCTTTATAAGGGCTTCCAATCCTCTCCCACTTTACCGTTGTTGGTCTGGTGAGTTGAAGTACTACTTCTGGTCAAGTCTCCATTTTGTTGTCTCTTATAGGGATGTGCATGGGGAAAAACTTAGGTTCGGCACTTCTGAAATTTGGGATTTCAGGACTTCAGAACTTCGGCACTTCAGTTCGGTAGCTCCGAAATTCGGGACTTCGGCAATTTGGCACTTCGGCAATTCCCTAAACCTTACCCTACCACTAAGCCTACCCCATAACCCTACCTCTACCCGTATCCCCTAACCCTAACCCTATCCCATAACCCTAGCGCTTCCCCTAACCCTACACCTAACCCTACCTCTACCCCTAACTCTACCCCTAACCCTAACTCTACCCCTAACCCTAACATTAATGAGCTGAAGAAATAGATGAGCTTAAATACCCCTCTTGTGGATCCGAATGGCCGTAACCGGCCTTTGACCTCAGAAAGTGTGTATGCGTCCTTTGCGTGCGTCAATGTTGTCCATGCTGTGGGTGGACTTGGGGCTATTAATTGATGTAGATCCGCAGCGGCCGGCATCCATTAACATGCTGCAGGGGTCAGACATATTGATGCATGGCTGCTGAACGGCACTATCACACTTGTTGGAAAGGCAATCATTATCGATGTCGCAAGGTGAGGATGAGTATGTTACATTACCCCCCCACCTGAAGACCGCCCTCCTGGCAGGCATGACCAGGCTTGAGAGGAAATTTGGCGTGGAAAGAGCGTATCTTGCGGCTAGCATGAATGTCAGGAGCTGGAACCCAAGAACGCTTGACAGGCCCATATCCCCTCCAATCTACCTAATACTGCAAAAAACCATGAGAAAACCTTGAATCGATTATGGTTCCATTCTCACTTCTGCAAAATTTATGCTCTATGTTTATATGCTATTGACTAGACTTGGCCTAAATGCAAATCATTACTCAAGACACTCTTTCTGCATAGGAGCAGCATCATCTGCGTCCTCCAACCCCATTCCAGATCACTGACATCCCATTTTTGTGGACATAGTGGTATGGCTGAGCCAAATTTTCCCACTGTGCACATTTCTAATAATTTTTAATTTACTGTTTCAAAATGAAAATGATTATTTTGAAAAGTATTTTTTGTCAGAGCACATTAATGAAAGTAGAAGAAACAGAGTCGGAGTCGTAGGTCCAAATAATCAATTAAGATAAATGGTCACACAGGACTTAATTATAAGGAAAAATGTAAACAGTAAGAATAACAAAATTTATATTACTAACAGAACACCTGTATGACTCACAAGCTACTATGATGAATTATGTAGGTATTCATATAAACCTGTCCTTCTCTGAGGTATGTCATTTTGTACTGGGCTTGAAAACAATTCTGTTACATAGACATGTGCACCAGTGAAATTTTTGTTTCGTCAGAATGATTTCGTACTAAATAAAAATTTAATTCTTCAATCCTGAATTTCGTCCGCAAACCATTCGTTTTTTTAAACAAAATTCTTTAAAAGGTGAGCGGCGGGTGGGGACACTAGTTAAATAAATAACAGGGGGGACCTAATACCCCCCCTCAGGTCCCCACCCATGAGCTGAAAGTAGGGACCCTAATTAAATAATGGGGGGAGCTTATGTCCCCCCAGGTTCCCACCCATTACCGTCAGGTGGGGACCACAAATAATAAAGTGACTAGGGGTCCCCAAGCCCTTAGTCACTCCCCCTTAATAATCCTTATTAATAAAGGATTTTTAGTAATAAGTATGGCATTTTATTTTATAGGTTTAGTTTAACATTTGATGTCTTCTTTCTTCTTTTCTTTCTTCAACCCCAAAAAAGGCCAAATAAAAATCCATAATACGCGTTGCAACTGTAAAAATAAAAAATAAAAACGAGAGAAAAAAATATATATCCTGATGGTAAAAATATAATCCATATTTACTTATGGAGGGCACGGCACAGAATGAGCTCTGCAGGGCGAATAAAGGCTTATAAAGCCTTCCCACGCCCTGCAATTAGACTCGGAGCACTCAGATTGGTTGGCTTAAGTCAACCAATCAGAGTGCTCTGACCGGTAATTGAAGAGACTGACAGGTAAGTCTTTACATTGAGGGACATAGAGGGACTACACTGATGATTTTATATCTTGATGTAAGTTATTAAATACTTTTTTGTACTTCACTCTGAATGTGCATCTTATATTCTTTTATATACATTTCTTTCCTGAGCACATACATGCCAATATATCTATGGAGATTTTAACCCAGACAGAGGATTTGGAATTCCTATTTTGAAAAGGAAAATATTCAAGGCTTGTAAACTTCAGCAAAAGTGTGAGTGGCCATTTGTGAATATAACTTCTACAATTTGTCATCATACACAGTTATACGCTATGTTGTTTTATTTATGATTGGTTCAGCAGATCATCCCCCTTTTTTTGCAAATCTTTACATTTACCTGTCACAGCACTCTGGTTGGCTTGAAATCCAACCAATAAGAGTGCTTTGTGTCATTTTACACAGCGTGGGAAAGTTCTTTGGGATTTTCCCATGCTGTGTAATTTGACTCCTAACCCTCTGATTGATTGCTTTCAAAATCATTTTCATACGAAAACAAATTCACATGTCTACTGTTCCACATGCTTCTGAAGATAGTTACTATCTATAATCTGGAGAGAGTTAGCTTAAAATGTGGCGTACACATGACCCATGGGGCCCCGGTGTGAAAATTGATCCGTGGGCCCCCCCCACGCTTACTCGGCGCGGGTCGGGGCCACAACACATGGCGGCGGGCACCTGGTCGCAAGGGTTGCAGGGCTGCGACCCCGCGGCCGCGGTATGCACACACACTTAAAGGACCACTACAGACACCCAGATCACATCAGCTCAATGAAGTGGTCTGGGTGCCAGGTCCCTCTAGTTTTAACCCTGCAGCTGAAAACATAGCAGTTTCAGAGAAATGGCTATGTTTCACTGAGGGTTAATCCAGCCTCTGGTGGCTGTCTCATTGACAGCTGCTAGAGGAGCTTCCGCGATTCTCACTGTGAAAATCACAGTGAGAAGACACTGAACGTCCATAGTAATGCTTTCCTATGGGCGGTTTAAATGCGCGCGCGCCTCTTGCCGCGCATGTGCATTCGGAGCTGAGAGGCGGAGGGATCGCCAGCACCAAGGGAGTCCGACGCTGGAGAAAGGTAAATATTGAAGACACACATACACACTCTCACGAACAGACGCATACACAGTAGCTAACAGACACACACATTTACTGACAGAGACACACTCAGCGACAGACATACATACACACTCACTTACAAAACATACACTTTCACTGACAAACACACACTCACTAACAGACATCAAACACACTCAGTAACAGACACACACAGTAACACACTCACTAGCAGACACACACCCAATAACAGACACACTCACTGACACACACTAACACAAACACTAACACACACACACAAACACGAACACACACACACACTAACAGACACACAAATACACACTAACAGACATACTAACAGACACACAAACACACACTAACAGACACACTAACAGACAGACACACACTAACACACACACACACACATTTTTTTTAAATTTAATCCCCCCGGCCTCCTTACCTTTTGGAGTGCTGGGGGGATTCCCTGGGGTCCAGTGGTGCTGCTGGGCTCCTGGGCGGGCTGGCTGTCTGGCTGTCATGTCTACTGTTACGTACCACATGCTTCTGAAGATAGTTACTATCTATAATCTGGAGAGATTTAGCTTAAAATGTAATCTTTGGATCAGTGGCGTACACATGACCCATGGGGCCCCGGTGCGAAAATTGATCCGTGGGCCCCCCCCCGCGCTTACTCTGGTCGGGGCCGCAACACATGGCGGCGGGCACCTGGTCGTAGGGGTTACAGGGCTGCGACCCCGCGACCGCGCTTTTCACACACACTTAAAGGACCACTACAGACACCCAGATCACATCAGTGTGCAGCGCTAATCAATAATATCACCAAGTACAATATAATTCATGCACTATAATTGTGTAAACCCAAACAGAGAAAACACACAAATACCCCAGAATATACAGGATCAGCTGGTATAAAATTCAATAATACATCCCATTTCTGAAAGTCTGTATTGGGTGATGGTGTTTCTTGATGGTTTTCAAAGATATTTTTCTGTATGAAGCTTGTTCCTCGAAGCAAAATAGTGTAGAACAGGCATACAAATTAAAAATCAAGTATAACCATTTATTTGTATAAAATATAAAAATCTTACATGAAAGCAATGATGATGCCGTTCACAGGTAAGTACCATACACAAAGCACAACGCGTTTCGACGACCTCACTCGACTTCCTCAGGTGGCAGGCAAATGTGGCAGGCTTATGCACTGTATGATCATATAATGTAACTAAACCCCCATTATTTTTGCCTAGATTAGGTGTTTTTAAAAAAACAAATAAAATCTTTCAACATTGAAGTTGCTGTTTAGTGGATAGGTGAGTGCGCTGGATCTTGTGTATTATATATATATATATATATATATATATATATATATAGCTATATGTTTAGAAACAGAAACTTGGAAAAAAAATTATTAGTATTCAAGTTCTGAAGCACTGTAATAACATTGCTAATCAGAGCATGACATGTAACACATTGAGGTTAGAGCTGTGTAAGTGGGAGGAATCAGAAAGAGTAATAGAATTGCAATTATTGTTTTAATGGTTGCAGTCTGTCATTGTTCCCATTAGAGTCCTAACGCTAACAGAATTACAGTACCTGAAGCAAAATGCAAGCCCAAGATAGTGTTACTCAATTGTTCTACTCTGTATAACACATATCCCAAAAATAATTTGCTACAAAAGCATTTGGACTAATATGTTTGCATGCAAACATATTAGTAGTATATTTCATTCACATTTTATTTTAATGTAGCAAATGGATAGCTTCAATCATAGTTTGCTAGTCCAAGACACTGGCTTTTCATTTTAAGTAAACATGCCTATACTTGAAAGTGCATTATATTATTCAGCATCTTCCTTGTGTTTATTTCCTGGATTAAACAGTTAAGACAACTCTTACTGCATTAACTCTAGCATATGGTTGACTAGTAAATAATATTTATGCTAGGCTATGCACTTGATTAAACAGTTTTACTGGTATTGCTTTACCTGGTCATATATAGAACCTGCTTCATTCCTTCATTCACAATAGAATACTTAGAGAGATAACTTAATGGAGCACTATAGTAACAAACATGTATTCCTGTCACTATAGCTATATTATTATTATTATTATTATTATATTTATAGAGCGCCATCAAATTCTGCAGCGCTTTACAATGGGTGGACGAACAGACATGTATTTGTAACCAGACAAGTTGGACACACAGGAACAGAGGGGTTGAGGGCCCTGCTCAATGAACTTACATGCTAGAGGGAGTGGGGTAAAATGACACAAAAAGGTAAGGATAGTATTAGACTAATGACAGTTACAGAAGAGGAATCAGTCAGGAGCTATTACCAGTTTAATTGATACGCTTTTATGAAGAAGTGGGTTTTTAACGATTTTTTGAAGGAGTGGAGACTGAGTGAGCATCTAACGGAGGAGGGAAGCGAGTTCCACAGGAAGTCTTGAAGGCGAGCATCAGAGGTGGGAGTATGGACAGAAGATAGACGTAAGTCTTCAGCAGATCGTAAGGGCCTAGATTGGACATACTTGTGTATAAGGGAGGATAGATAGGTGTGAGCAGAATTGTAGCACCTCTGCCTCCCCTGCCTCTAATTTAAAAGGTTATTCCACCTTTATTCCAGTGCCGCACGGGTCTGCCGGTGCTGACTCTTCCCCGGATCTACCTCCTTGGCTGAGATCATCAGAATTGATCATCTCAGCCAATCCAATGCTTTCCTACTGGAAATCATTAGATTGACTGAGATTGTCAATTCTGATGATATCTCAGCAAAGTAGGCAGGGTGGTGCCAGATGCCACTCTAGCCATTCAGCATCTCCTCACAGAGATGCATTGATTTAATGAATGTCAGGTTCCCACTCCTCTGCTTACTTGCCTCATGCTGCATCTCCCTCTCTCCAGGGGCAGGCGATGTCGCTTCCCAGAAGGGGAACAGTCTTCTCTATTCTCTTATGTCAGAGTGGCAGAGCTTCTGGAGAATCTTATGGGGCGTGCACCGAAGCAAGGCCTCTTAAAAAGACACAGGGCAGAAATCAGAAAAGGGGGCTACATAAAGGCAGAGCTGCAGTAAGTGGACATGCCTCCTCTCCCTATTTAAACTCCACTAGGCTCTTTGCTTCATTATACTGTTTTCCTGTTGTGTTCAGCCTGTTCTATTTGCTTCCTGGTATTTGATTCCTGCATGACTCTTGATTATAATCCTGTGCCACATCTTCTGACCTTTGGCTATCCTGACCATTTGTACTGCATTCCTGTGCTTATGGCCTTTTTCTGCATCTTGGGCTTTATCTACTAAACAGCATCCTAACAATGCATCTCTATAGGGAAATTTCAGTGTATTCATACAGAGCATGGAGACGCCAAGCGTCACCAGGAAGCACCACTAGTGGCCGTCTGAATGAGTGCCACTACAGGTGTCCACAGGCAGCAAAGTAAACACTGCCTTTTCTCTGAAAAAAAAAGCCTTCAGGGACATGCTATACTCACCACAACAGCTACATTAAGATTACAGTGTCCCTTTAAGTATGCTACAATTTTAAATCTGAATGCTACATTCCTAAAGCATAAACATGTCTGACATGATTCGGTCAAAACATTGAACTTCTTGATGAAGGGGACAAATTATAATAAGTGTGGAAGTATCACTTTTTCCCTTTGGGCAACTCCTAAATCTGGAGAACTCCTTATACCCTCTCCCTGGCTATAGTCAAACATAAAACCAATGAGCCTCTGGTGTGCTAATTCATAATTTATGTAAGTTATTGTTTAACCACCTACCTGCACATCCCACCCCCACTCTTCTCCATTTGTCTGAAAATACCCTGTATATCCCACCAACAGGGCAAGATTTACATATCAAGAGTCTTTAGACACACAATTCTAAGGCGCCCCCTGCTATCCAACCACAAAGTAAGGCAGATAAAGCAAGTATAATTAATTTATTAACGGGACATTTCAGGACTAAAAACATATTTAAAAAGCATATTTGACAACTGCATATGTACAATTGTATTCTTGTGCATATTTCTGTTTGTAATTTTTTATTGGTTTTGGATCTATGAGTATAGTGAGTGTATGTAGTTGTGTAAATGCTTGCAGTGTTAAATATAATGTTAGAAGTGGTTAGGTTTCAGGGAGATTCATTTCAGAGTTAGATTACATAGTGTTTAAAAGAATAACAGTTTGAGAGTGGTTGCAGTTGTAGTATAAAGGCTTTATAGGATTATTGGGTTAAATACCGTATTTATCGGCGTATAACACGCACTTTTTCTCCCTGAAAATAGGGGGCAAATTATGGGTGTGTGTTATACGCAGGACCTTTAAATGCTGCAGCCGCCTGAGCGCTCTGTCAAGAGCGGTCAGGCGGCTGCAGTTGGTTCTCACCTCCCCTCCCCTGTAGCGCGGAACAGGAGTTTCTGTTTCCTGTACCCGGTCGGACTGACAGGAAGGTGCACACTGAGCGTGCACCTTCCTATCACTCCGGCCGGGCACCGCGGACAGCAGAGCAACTCGGCCACGCTACAGGGGAGGGGGTAAAAAGAGAGTGGGGGGGGATAAAAAGAGAGTGAGCAAAAGGAGAGTGGGGGGAGTAAGTAGGGGGAGGGGTAAGAGGAGTGAGGGGGTGCTAGGGGTAAATAGAGGGAGGGGGGTTGGTGAAGAGGGAGGGGGGGAGGTGTTATGGAGTAAAAGAAAGGGGGGTAAGAAGAGGGGAGGCACAAGAGGGAGGGGAAGCAAGGAAAGGGGGGGTAAGAAGAGGGGAGGGGGGGGAGTAAGAAGCAAGGTTAAGAAGAGGGGGAGGGGTGAGGCAAGAAGGGGTAAGAAGTCCTTATTTGAAATTTAAGGTTTTTTTTCCTGAAATTTCCTTCTTAAAATGAGGTGCGTGTTATACGCCGGTGCGTGTTATACGCCGATAAATACGGTATATAGTGTTGGGGTGCATCAGATAGTTTTTAAAACGAGTTAAACATGAGTAAATGGTTTATTTTCATGTTCAGACTTTCAGTGCTGGAGTTTGAATGTTTATTCACAAAGACATCTCAAGTTTCCCAGTAGGTCAGGGAGACTTTCGCTTATTTAGTGCAGCTCCCTGACCCCCACATGCCATGTGTAATATCGCGGAAATCACACATAATCAGTCATACAATGCATGTCAGATTGTGTGTGTGATATTACACATGGTAAAATGCCCTACTGATCACTCATGATATGCTGGGTGTTATTTCTGGGTTTTTCTGCCAGCTGGGAGGAAAGTAATTTCCTCTCAGCTAAAATGACAGCTACTGGGGAGGGAGGTGGAAGCTGGAGGCAGCAACACCAGGCAGCATTGAGAGGCTGGAGTGAGCAGCTAAAGTGAGGAAAAAAAAAATATTTGATCCCCTGCTGATTTTGAACATTTGCCCACTGACAAAGAAATGATCAGTCTATGAATTTAAATGGTAGATGTAGTTTAACAGTGAGACAGAATAACCAAAAAAAATAAGAAATCCAGAAAAACGTATGTCAAAGTTATTAAGGAAAATGTATCCATACTTACCGTAATTTTATTTTCCTGGCTATTATTCATGGCAGCTTTTAACCTATGGGTTAGCTCCTCCCTCTAGCCAATAGGACAGGAAAAACTTCAAATAAACAATCAAGTTAGACTGATGTTCCTATCTAGTCAGTCCTCTCACACCTCACCCCTCTGCCAGTCCTTGCATTGGCTCCCTGTATCCTATAGGAGTCAATTCAAAGTGCTAACCCATTCATTTAAAGCACTGAACAATTCTAGCCCCTCTTATATCTCTTCACTGATCCATAGGTATGCCCCTCCTCGTTCCCTCCGCTCTGCCCGTGACCACCTCCTTACCGTTGCGCGCACCCGTACAGTCAACTCGCGCTTGCAGGATCTCTCGCGGGCGGCTCCTTTCCTATGAAATAGGCCTGCCTACTGCCATCAGACTCTCCCCTAGTCTTCGATAATTTAAGAAGGGCCTTAAAACCCATCTCTTCAGAAAGCTTATGGCCTCCCAGCATAACCTCTACCTTACATGACTGTCTCTTGATCTCTCCTATTGGGCAGTGCTTTACTCTCTCCTTCAGCTCTGCTTCACTCCCACCCTATTTGATTGATATGTCCTGTCCTAATGTGTCTTACATCCCACCTCCTATAGACTGTAAGCTTGTTTGAGCAGGGTCCTCTTCAACCTATTGTTCCTGTAAGTTTTCTTGTTATGTCCTATTTATAGTTACATCCCCCTCTCATGATATTGTAAAGCGCTATGGAATCTGTTGGCGCTATATAAATGGCAATAATAATAATAAGAGGACAGGTATACAAGGCTCTCTGTCAGCCCAGTTCCTCAGTCCAGTAACAAGCATGTCCTCCACAGTGGGAGGGACCGTTAAATGCTGCCATGAATAATAGCCAGGAAAAGAAAATTATGGTAAGTATGGATATATTTTCCTTATTCCTGGCCAATCATGGCAGCATTTAACCTATAGGAATACCCAAGCAGTAAAAACTACAGGGAGGGAAGTAATGTGAAAAAATGTAAATAGACAGATCCCCATAATCACAGAAGTATGTGAAATGGTGAAGACTGTCTTATAAGGAGCCTACCTCAGAGCTACAATATAGGGGGTAACCCAAAAGAGAAATGTAATTGAATGACGGAGACCCTTGAGACAAGGGGATCCCAGGAGTAGCTACTGAACTTACAGGATAAGTGGTATAGTTACCAGATGGTAAGTAAAGGAGAGGAAAGGGGGATATACTTATAAGTGGATAAGAAGGTGAAAGGGAATAAACAAAGATACCTTGTATACACCCTATATTGGCCACTACTAATTGTACTGAATAGCAGCAAAGGAATGTCCCTTTAACAGAAAAAAGATCTAGCCATACATACTAGAAAAGATGTCCAAATCTAGGACACCTAAGCTGCAAAAATACAATAAAACAACACAAAATATGTGTGATACATAAAGTACCCCACTGATATGAAGGCAGGCAAAATGGAACCTGTACAAAAATAAGTGAAAGGAACAAGGGCAGATCCACTAAGGACAAGCCCTAAGTCCAGAGGAACCCCCCAGGACCAAAAAAATGCCTGCCTAGAAAGAACTCTCTAAGTACCAAATCATAGATTGCTAACTATACTAACTAACTAAATCAAAACATACTGACTACCTAAGTGCTACCTAATGTGAAAAGAAAGAAAATAATAAATTAAAGCAGGCGCTCAACGCGCGTTTCAGCATGCATACACGTCGTCGTCAGGAGCTATTGCAAATGCCGGTCCTGTTGAAGCCGGTTAAATACCTGAGCAATCGGAGAAAAAATCCCTCCAGCTGATCCGACGTGTGGGAGAGGTGGGTGGCTGACATAGAGTCACCACTCCTCCTCAACCGCGTCATCGCATATGCTGGAGTCTCATTGGAGAATACCGAAATCAATCACTGACGAGTGGGGGAGGAGCTTATGCGGAATCAAACACCCCTACCAGAACCCTGCTGCTAGCGTGAAAATAACCATTGGAGAGTCTTTCAGTCAATCAATACGGGAGGAGGGTGCAGAATCAAGCATCCCTCCTCCTGTTAACGTGGCTAGAATGAAACTAACTAGCCAATATGCATTATGATAACATTGAGGAATATCAAGATGTATCACAGGGAGGGGGCTATATAATT
>OW240913.1:178914174-178993584 GCA_933207985.1 Pelobates cultripes | reverse complement strand
TACCTCCTTGGCTGAGATCATTAGAATTGATCATCTCAGCCAATCCAATGCTTTCCTACGGGAAATCATTAGATTGACTGAGATTGTCAATTCTGATGATATCTCAGCAAAGTAGGCAGGGTGGTGCCAGATGTCACTTTAGCCATTCAGCATCTCCTCACAGAGATGCATTGATTTAATGAATGTCAGGTTCCCACTCCTCTGCTTACTTGCCTCATGCTGCGTCTCCCTCTCTCCAGGGGCAGGCGATGTCGCTTCCCAGAAGGGGAACAGTCTTCTCTATTCTCTTATGTCAGAGTGGCAGAGCTTCTGGAGAATCTTATGGAGCGTGCACCGAAGCAAGGCCTCTTAAAGAGACACAGGGCAGAAATCAGAAAAGGGGGCTACATAAAGGCAGAGCTGCAGTAAGTGGACATGCCTCCTCTCCCTATTTAAACTCCACTTGGCTCTTTGCTTCATTATACTTTTTTCCTGTTGTGTTCAGACTGTTCTATTTGCTTCCTGGTATTTGATTCCTGCATGACTCTTGATTATAATCCTGTGCCACATCTTCTGACCTTTGGCTATCCTGACCATTTGTACTGGATTCCTGTGCTTATGGCCTTTTTCTGCATCTTGTGCTTTATCTACTAAACAGCATCCTAACAATGCATCTCTATAGGGAAATTTCAGTGTATTCATACAGAGCATGGAGACGCCAAGCGTCCCCAGGAAGCACCACTAGTGGCCGTCTGAATGAGTGCCACTACAGGTGTCCACAGGCAGCAAAGTAAACACTGCCTTTTCTCTGAAAAAAAAAAGCCTTCAGGGACATGCTATACTCACCACAACAGCTACATTAAGATTACAGTGTCCCTTTAAGTATGCTACAATTTTAAATCGGAATGCTACATTCCTAAAGCATAAACATGTCTGACATGATTCGGTCAAAACATTGAACTTCTTGATGAAGGGGACAAATTATAATAAGTGTGGAAGTATCACTTTTTCCCTTTGGGCAACTCCTAAATCTGGAGAACTCCTTATACCCTCTCCCTGGCTATAGTCAAACATAAAACCAATGAGCCTCTGGTGTGCTAATTCATAATTTACGTAAGTTATTGTTTAACCACCTACCTGCACATCCCACCCCCACTCTTCCCCATTTGTCTGAAAATACCCTGTATATCCCACCAACAGGGCAAGATTTACATATCAAGAGTCTTTAGACACACAATTCTAAGGCGCCCCCTGCTATCCAACCACAAAGTAAGGCAGATAAAGCAAGTATAATTAATTTATTAACGGGACATTTCAGGACTAAAAACATATTTAAAAAACATATTTGACAACTGCATATGTACAATTGTATTCTTGTGCATATTTCTGTTTGTAATTTTTTATTGGATTTGGATCTATGAGTATAGTGAGTGTATGTAGTTGTGTAAATGCTTGCAGTGTTAAATATAATGTTAGAAGTGGTTAGGTTTCAGGGAGATTCATTTCAGAGTTAGATTACATAGTGTTTAAAAGAATAACAGTTTGAGAGTGGTTGCAGTAGTAGTATAAAGGCTTTATAGGATTATTGGGTTAAATACCGTATTTATCGGCGTATAACACGCACTTTTTCTCCCTGAAAATAGGGGGCAAATTATGGGTGCGTGTTATACGCCGGACCTTTAAATGCTGCAGCCGCCTGAGCGCTCTGTCAAGAGCGGTCAGGCGGCTGCAGTTGGTTCTCACCTCCCCTCCCCTGTAGCGCGGAACAGGAGTTTCTGTTTCCTGTACCCGGTCGGACTGACAGGAAGGTGCACACTGAGCGTGCACCTTCCTATCACTCCGGCCGGGCACCGCGGACAGCAGAGCAACTCGGCCACGCTACAGGGGAGGGGGTAAAAAGAGAGTGGGGGGGGATAAAAGAGAGTGGGGAGTGTAAAAAGAGGTGAGGGGGAGTAAGAAGAGGGAGGAGAAGAAGAGGAGGAGGGTAAGGGGTAAATAGAGGGAGGGGTTAAGAAGGAGGGAGGGAGTAAGAGAGGGGAGGGAGTAAGAAGGGGCGAAGAGGGGGGTAACAAGAGGGAAGTAAGAAAGGGGGGTAGAAAGAGGGAGGGGAGTAGAAGGGGGTTAAGAAGAGGGGGAAGTAGAAGGGGGTAAGAAGTTCTTTATTTGAAATTTAAGGTTTTTTTTCCTGAAATTTCCTTCTTAAAATGAGGTGCGTGTTATACGCCGGTGCGTGTTATACGCCGATAAATACGGTATATAGTGTTGGGGTGCATCAGATAGTTTTTAAAACGAGTTAAACATGAGTAAATGGTTTATTTTCATGTTCAGACTTTCAGTGCTGGAGTTTGAATGTTTATTCACAAAGACATCTCAAGTTTCCCAGTAGGTCAGGGAGACTTTCGCTTATTTAGTGCAGCTCCCTGACCCCCACATGCCATGTGTAATATCGCGGAAATCACACATAATCAGTCATACAATGCATGTCAGATTGTGTGTGTGATATTACACATGGTAAAATGCCCTACTGATCACTCATGATATGCTGGGTGTTATTTCTGGGTTTTTCTGCCAGCTGGGAGGAAAGTAATTTCCTCTCAGCTAAAATGACAGCTACTGGGGAGGGAGGTGGAAGCTGGAGGCAGCAACACCAGGCAGCATTGAGAGGCTGGAGTGAGCAGCTAAAGTGAGGAAAAAAAAAATATTTGATCCCCTGCTGATTTTGAACATTTGCCCACTGACAAAGAAATGATCAGTCTATGAATTTAAATGGTAGATGTAGTTTAACAGTGAGACAGAATAACCAAAAAAAATAAGAAATCCAGAAAAACGTATGTCAAAGTTATTAAGGAAAATGTATCCATACTTACCGTAATTTTATTTTCCTGGCTATTATTCATGGCAGCTTTTAACCTATGGGTTAGCTCCTCCCTCTAGCCAATAGGACAGGAAAAACTTCAAATAAACAATCAAGTTAGACTGATGTTCCTATCTAGTCAGTCCTCTCACACCTCACCCCTCTGCCAGTCCTTGCATTGGCTCCCTGTATCCTATAGGAGTCAATTCAAAGTGCTAACCCATTCATTTAAAGCACTGAACAATTCTAGCCCCTCTTATATCTCTTCACTGATCCATAGGTATGCCCCTCCTCGTTCCCTCCGCTCTGCCCGTGACCACCTCCTTACCGTTGCGCGCACCCGTACAGTCAACTCGCGCTTGCAGGATCTCTCGCGGGCGGCTCCTTTCCTATGAAATAGGCCTGCCTACTGCCATCAGACTCTCCCCTAGTCTTCGATAATTTAAGAAGGGCCTTAAAACCCATCTCTTCAGAAAGCTTATGGCCTCCCAGCATAACCTCTACCTTACATGACTGTCTCTTGATCTCTCCTATTGGGCAGTGCTTTACTCTCTCCTTCAGCTCTGCTTCACTCCCACCCTATTTGATTGATATGTCCTGTCCTAATGTGTCTTACATCCCACCTCCTATAGACTGTAAGCTTGTTTGAGCAGGGTCCTCTTCAACCTATTGTTCCTGTAAGTTTTCTTGTTATGTCCTATTTATAGTTACATCCCCCTCTCATGATATTGTAAAGCGCTATGGAATCTGTTGGCGCTATATAAATGGCAATAATAATAATAAGAGGACAGGTATACAAGGCTCTCTGTCAGCCCAGTTCCTCAGTCCAGTAACAAGCATGTCCTCCACAGTGGGAGGGACCGTTAAATGCTGCCATGAATAATAGCCAGGAAAAGAAAATTATGGTAAGTATGGATATATTTTCCTTATTCCTGGCCAATCATGGCAGCATTTAACCTATAGGAATACCCAAGCAGTAAAAACTACAGGGAGGGAAGTAATGTGAAAAAATGTAAATAGACAGATCCCCATAATCACAGAAGTATGTGAAATGGTGAAGACTGTCTTATAAGGAGCCTACCTCAGAGCTACAATATAGGGGGTAACCCAAAAGAGAAATGTAATTGAATGACGGAGACCCTTGAGACAAGGGGATCCCAGGAGTAGCTACTGAACTTACAGGATAAGTGGTATAGTTACCAGATGGTAAGTAAAGGAGAGGAAAGGGGGATATACTTATAAGTGGATAAGAAGGTGAAAGGGAATAAACAAAGATACCTTGTATACACCCTATATTGGCCACTACTAATTGTACTGAATAGCAGCAAAGGAATGTCCCTTTAACAGAAAAAAGATCTAGCCATACATACTAGAAAAGATGTCCAAATCTAGGACACCTAAGCTGCAAAAATACAATAAAACAACACAAAATATGTGTGATACATAAAGTACCCCACTGATATGAAGGCAGGCAAAATGGAACCTGTACAAAAATAAGTGAAAGGAACAAGGGCAGATCCACTAAGGACAAGCCCTAAGTCCAGAGGAACCCCCCAGGACCAAAAAAATGCCTGCCTAGAAAGAACTCTCTAAGTACCAAATCATAGATTGCTAACTATACTAACTAACTAAATCAAAACATACTGACTACCTAAGTGCTACCTAATGTGAAAAGAAAGAAAATAATAAATTAAAGCAGGCGCTCAACGCGCGTTTCAGCATGCATACACGTCGTCGTCAGGAGCTATTGCAAATGCCGGTCCTGTTGAAGCCGGTTAAATACCTGAGCAATCGGAGAAAAAATCCCTCCAGCTGATCCGACGTGTGGGAGAGGTGGGTGGCTGACATAGAGTCACCACTCCTCCTCAACCGCGTCATCGCATATGCTGGAGTCTCATTGGAGAATACCGAAATCAATCACTGACGAGTGGGGGAGGAGCTTATGCGGAATCAAACACCCCTACCAGAACCCTGCTGCTAGCGTGAAAATAACCATTGGAGAGTCTTTCAGTCAATCAATACGGGAGGAGGGTGCAGAATCAAGCATCCCTCCTCCTGTTAACGTGGCTAGAATGAAACTAACTAGCCAATATGCATTATGATAACATTGAGGAATATCAAGATGTATCACAGGGAGGGGGCTATATAATTATGCCCCCCTCCCTCTAACAACACAACTGGCATGAACCTGACTGGCAAATCACCCAGTCAGTCATCATGCCAATGTTGATATATAGAATATAGAGTAAGTGCCTCCAAAGGCATAAAGATATTAAAGGCATATAGTACAACTCTTATACCTTGGTGATGTTAACAGTCATAGAATATTCCCTCTATATACCTAGCCATATATATATGAATACCCAAGCAGTAAAAACTACAGGGAGGGAAGTAATGCCAATAATTTATTAAACATGTACAGAATTTAGAACCGATAGACCAAATTGTGATTCAGCCGATTCATACCTTTAGAGATTAGGGATTGCCTTTCAAGAGCCAGGCCTGAAGTCAGAGTTTGTGTGGTTCCGGATGTTGAAGAGGTCCCTGGAACAACAGATCCTCTGACAGAGGTATTTCTCAAGGATTGTCGATCATCAGTCTCCTCAATAGGGGGAACCACGGACATTGAGGCCAAAATGGTATAATGGCTATTTTCTTGAGGACCATCTGTATCAAAGGAATTGGAGGAAAGATGTAGGCCAGATCGAAGTTCCATTTCATTGAGAGAGCATCCTGTGCCATGGCCTTGGGATGAAACCATCTTGAGATGAAGGTTGGAACTTGGGCATTCTTTGCTGTGGCCATAAGGTCAACTTGGGGAAGTCCCCAACGTTGGACCAATTGTTGGAATATGTTCCTGGAGAGTTGCCACTCCGTCTCCTCTACCTGTTGTCTGCTCAGGAAATCTGTGACCACATTGTCTTTCCCCGGGAGAAAAACTGCACACAGACCTGCCAAATTCTTCTGAGCCCAAGTCATGAGAGGTAAAATCTCTTTCCTCAGTGCATTGCTCCTGGTACCGCCCTGATGGTTGATATAAGCTGCTGCAACTTTGTTGTCTATCCGGATTTGCCTTGAAAGTGAAGGAGGGACAGAAAGGCTGCTCTTAGTTCCCGAATATGTGAGGGTAATTGATGGGCATGGTGAGGCCATGTTGCTTGAACAAACCGTCTTCCGAAATGGGCACCGCAGCACGACTGGCTCGCATCGGTGGTTATGATCTACCCGTCTATGTTCTTTAGAGGAAACCCGCGGGATATGTGATTCCAAGACAGCCACCACTGGAGATACTGCTTCAAATGTCGTGAAATGAAAAGGGCACTCTCCCATTCCTGAGAACTGGCATTGAAGTGGTCTAGCAGGTACTTTTGAAGTGGATTCCACTGTGCCCATCTGACAAGGCCTATCGTTGATGATAAAGTGCCCAGTAACTTCATGAAACCCCTTGCTGGAGCCGAAGACTGTTGACGAAATTGCTGCACCCTGTGAAACAGTCATCTTCTTTTCGTGTGCTAAGGATACAACAGCAGTTTTGGTGTTGAAATGAGCCCCGAGAAATACCAACTCCCTGAATGGATGTAGTTGGCTCTTTTCTTGGTTTATCAATCAGCCGAAATGGGAGAGAGTTTCTAGAACCAGAGACCGATGCTGAATCAACAGGTTGTATTCTGGAGCAGTTATCAATATGTCGTCCAGGTAATGGAAGATTGTGACTCCTTGTTTTCTTAGCAAGGCTACAATCGTAACCAGGACCTTCGAGAAATTTCTGGGAGCAGTGCTTATGCCGAACGGCATGGCCTGAAACTGGAAACAAAACCTGAGGAATCTCTGAGGACTGGCAATCGGGATATGGTAATACGCATCCCTCAAATCTACAGAAATCACCCAGTCTCCTTGATGAATCTCCGGTATGATTAATCTCAAAGACTCCATGCAAAATTTCCTGATTCTGAGTAAGAGATTGTGCTGGTGTAAATCCAGAATTATTGGTCTCCATTTCTCTCCTGTTTTTTTTTTTACAAGGAAGAGAGGGGAGTAAAACCCTTGAAATCTGTCCTTTTTTGGTACCGGTAGTACAACTTCCTGTTGAAGAAGGGATGAAATGTAATGCAATAGTGCCTCTTGTTTTTGAGGTTTGGAAGGTACTCATGTCCGTATGAACCGCGGAGGTGAAATAGAGTCTTCGAACTCCAGAGTGTAGCCGGAAGACACTATGGCTCTTACCCACACATTCTGAATTGTATCGCAGGCCTTCCTGAAGTGTAATAGTCTGGCACCTACTAGGGAAGCCTGGGTTCTGTAACTGTTTGTTAGCACAAACGGAAGACGAAGGTTTCTTGCCTCTGGGAGCTTTAGTTGACTGACCACTCTTCCAGGTATTGTGTCTAGCATATTCTCTACCTGGTCTGTAAGCCTTACTCTCCTTATAGGAATTAGATTCTCTGTAGGGCTTGCGGTCTGGAAGAGGTTTCCTTGGTCTCTTATCCTGAGGCAGAAGGACCTGTTTGGCATCTGCTGCCCTCCTAATGGCCTCTTCCAAGTGTTTTCCAAAGAGAACATCCCCTAGAACGGCTAAGGCACATAAATTGTGTTTAGACGTGATTTCTGCTCCCCAAGACCTCAACTATAGGGCTCTTCTTGCGGATACAGAATATCCCATAGATTTAGAAAGGACCCTAACAAGGTCTGTAGAGGCTTCCGAAAGCCATTCACTGGCCAATTTCACCTCCTTAGGGATTCCGAGATGTGGTGTATTCTAACACCTCTATCCAGGTCTTCTTCAATATCCATTACCCATGCTTTCATAGCCCTTGACATGGCTTAAATGGCTACTGGATGACAGCCTAAACCCGCTGTGACAAACAACTTTGAAAGGTTGGCGTCAATTCTCTTGTCCATAGGATGTCTAAGAGAAGAATTACTATCAATGGGTAGAGTGGAGTGTTTAGCCACCTTGATAACAGGCACTTCCACCTTAGGATTCAAAATCCAAAGTTTTAAATCACTCTTATTGATTGGATATAGCTTTGGGAGGCGTCATTGCAAGGAGAATCTTTTCTCTGGAGTGGCCCATTCAGTCTTCATAAGTTCCTTAATAGATTTATGTACAGGAAACAAGACTCTTTTGCTGCTCAGGTCGCCCAAAAATCTGTCTGATTCAGATGATTCTTGTACCTCCTCTGGAATCTCCAATGTTCTCCTGACCAAGGAGATTAGATTCTCCACAGCTCTTGAGTCCAAGGGGCATTGACTGTTGGAGGTTTCCTCTTCACTGGAGGAAATCTGTTCTAACTTCCAGGCGTCTGTAGTGCCTTGCCTCCCTTCCTCTGATGATTCTGACCCCATCTGGGAAGAATCTTGTCTAGGCCTTTTGTCTCTAGTAGATTCGGCCATTCCTTCTGCCACTGCCTGTTTTATCCAAGTGGCAATATCTTCTGCAGAGGTTGAGGCCTGGGTTGCCTGATGTTCAGATTCACCCGCAAGTAGGGCTAAGCACTTTTGGCAAAACCTGCTATTCTCCAAGGGCCTTACACCACATCCTGGGCAGGCCATCGGCTTCTCCCTTCTCAGTGATGGAGATCTAGGACCCGACCGGTCTTGAGGGCTGTTAAGACAGAAGTCATAAAAAGACTGTACCGTCTGTGCACTCTTTAATAATATTTCCAATTAAAAAAAAAAAAAGAGTATTGCTCACCTATGACCTATTGCAGATGACTTGGCAGAGATAGGAGAATGGTCCATATTGATCTATGGGCTAAGGACAAAAGGTTGCTTTAAATCCATAATGTATGCAATATAGACTATTTCTTAATGGGAAACAAATTCCCTATCTTACCTACAGCAGGCTAAAAATTTGGAATTGAGAGGAAAAAACCTGCATCCAAATCAAATCTTGCTGTGCAGAGAAAGGCTGCAAACTTTAAAATCTTTTGAAAGTATAATTTTAAAATTTCGCGCTCCACGCCTTTAAATCTGTGCGCACGCATGATTCGTGCACGCATGATACACATGAAAAGTTTGAACCTGTGAGATGAAAATACTGCCGGAAACCGGTAAAACAACACTTACCAGACTGTATTCTGCCGAACGCATATCCGGCCAAGCCTGTAAGAATGGATGCAGCTGAAGCAGATCCAAGATGCACTGCATAGGTACTAATCTCTGCAGTCTCCAGGGGTTCCCATCTACACAGAGATGGGCTACATGTTAATCTGGAGCTTCCTGGGCAGGGAGGCTGACCTGTTCAGGGTGAAGACTACATAAACAGTCAGGTGAGCAAAAAAATGTTTTAACAGTTAAAACTGTTTATCCCTAAGAGGACAGGAAAAAAAGACTGAGGAATTGGGCTGACAGAGAGCCTGATATACCTGTCTTCTTAATTGTTTAATTGAAGTTTTTCCTGTCCTATTGACTAGAGGGAGGAGATAACCCATAGGTTAAATGCTGCCATGATTGGCCAGGAAAAATTGATTTGCCTGTCAATGAGTGAAATAAGTATTTGACCCCTTCGACGTAGTACTTGGTGGCAAAACCCTTGTTGGCAATCACAAAGGTCAGATGTTTCTTGTAGTTGGCCAGCAGGTTTGCACACATCTCCTCTTGCAGATCCTCTCCAAGTCATTAAGGTTTCAAGGCTGATGTTTTGCAACTCGAACCTTCAGCTCCCTCCACAGATTTTCTACGTGATTAAGGTCTGGAGACTGGCTAGGCTAGGCCAGGACCTTAATGTGCTTCTTCTTGAGCCACTTCTTTGTTGCCTTGGCTGTGTGTTTTAGGTCATTGTCATGCTGGAATACCCATCCATGACACATTTTAAATGCCCTGACTCGGGTTCTCATCCACGATTTGACGGTACATGGCCCCGTCCATTGTTCCTTTGATGCAGTGCAGTTGTCCTGTCCCGTTAGCCCCCAAAGCATAATGTTTCCACCTCCATGTTTGAAGGTGGGGATTTCTCCTCCTCCAAACACGATGAGTTAAGTTGATGCCAAAGAGCTCGATTTTGGTCTCATCTGACCACACCACTTTCACCCAGTTCTCCTCTGAATCAATCAGAAGCTCATTGACAAACTTCAGATTGGTCTGTACATGTGCTTTCTTGAGCAGGGGGACTCTGCGGGCGCTGCAGGATTTCAGTCCTTCACGGCGTAGTGTGTTACCAATTGTTTTCTTGGTGACTATGGTCACAGCTGCCTTGAGAACCTCCTGTGTAGTTCTGGGCTGATTCCTCACTGTTCGCATGGTCATTGAAACTCCATGATATTGCATGGAGCACCAGACCAAGGGAGACTGACAGTTATTTTCTGTTTCTTTTTTTATTGTGTTTCTACTCGCACCAACTTTTGTCACCTTCTCACCAAGCTGCTTGGTGATGGTCTTGTAGCCCATTCCAGCCTAGTGTAGGTCTACAATCTTGTCCCTGACAATCTTGGACAGCTCTTTGGTCTTGGCCATGGTGGAGAGTTTGGAATCTGATTGATTGCTTCTGTGAACTGAACAGGTGTCTTTTATACAGGTAAATAACTGATTAGGAGCACTCCCTTTAAGAGAGTACATCTAATCTCAGCTTGTTACCTGTATAAAAGACACCTGGGAGATAGAAATCATCCTGATTGATCAAATACTTATTTCACTCATTGACATGCAAATCAATTTATAATTCTGTAAACATGCGTTTTTCTGGATTTTTTTTTTTTTTTTGCTTTTCAGTCTCACTGTTGAAATACACCTACCATTAAAATTATAGACTGACATTTCTTTGTAAGTGGGCAAATGTTCAGAATCAGCAGGGGATCAAATACTTTTTCCCTCACTGTATGTGCCAATGTGGACATATGTGTGTATGTGCCAGTGTTTTTATCTGTGTGTATATGCTGGTGTGTGTATCTGTGTGTCAGTGTGTAGCTTCGTGTATATGCCAGTGTGTGTATGAGGCTGTGTATTTGTGTTTATGTGCCAGTGTGGGTCTCTGTGTGTGTATGTGCCAGTGCGTGTATCTGTGTGTCTGTGTGTCAATAGTGTATGTAAATAGTCATAAAATATTGTGTGTGTGTGTGTGAGACTATATGTAGAAACCTGCGTGGAGGGTGGGCATGCATGAGGGGGGAGGTGTCAGCCATCTACCAGTCAGTTTGATGATGTTAGAGCTGAAGGAGCGATTATACCGTGTGTATCACTAAAAGCTTCCTGTGCTTCTCACTGCAAGCATTTCCTGTGTGAGATGTTAGTGGGTAGATGGGAAGTGATCACTTCATCTTCCTGTCCAGCATCACACACAAACACTGGAGACGTTGGGACACCATTGCGTATTACACCTGTGTAACTGCTATAAATGTTGATTGGATTACAGAAGACAGTGGACAAGGTATGTGTCTCTTTCACTCTGGCAGCCTATTTAAGTTCAAAAGAGCACATTGTAAGTGCTAAAAACAGGTGCCCCTTTGTGGACAGGTGCCTCAAGGCAGGTACTTACTCTGCCTAATGGGAAATCAGGCCCTGCCCACCCATCCCCAAAAGGGTGGTATTTAATGTACCAAATTAATGAGCTACACTGCACACATTGGTAATGACCGTACGTAACAGGATGGGTAAATGACAGTGTATATGACTGATATATGGGCTAATACAATTGTGAATGTATGTGTAAATTACAGTATATGTGACTGTGTGCATGTATTGGGTTAATAGCAGTGTATGTGGTAGTGTGAAGGCATGGGTAAACAACAGTGTATATGACTGTGTGTATGTATGGGCAAACAACAGTGTGAACAAATGGGTAAATTACAGTGTATGTGACAGAATGGGCACAGATTAATGCCAGAGTATATGACTGCATGTATGGGCAAATCCCAGTGTGAACACATTTGGTTAATGACAGTGTATGTTGCATTGTGCATGCATGGTTTGATGACAGTGTATGTGACAATGTACATGCATAGATTAATGACAGTGTACACACAGTGAGTGTGTATGGGCAAATAACAGTGAGAATGTAAGGGTAGATGATACTATATGTGATGGTGTGTGCACATAAGTAAATGACAGTGCATATATGACCGTGTATGTGAGGGCAAATCACAGGGTGAACATATAGGTTAATACATATGTTAATGACTATATGACTGTGCTCACATGCGTTAATGAAAATGTAACTAAAAAGTGTGCATGCATAGATCAATGGCCATGTGTATGAATGTGTCTATTTATGAGTAAATGAAAGTGTATGTGAAAGGTTTACTACTAAATATGAAATCCTTAAATAGGACAATCACACATATTTGTACCAAATTATTAAGTAATCTACTATAGAGCTGAAAGAGAACAGAAAAGCAGTTTTAATTATTTCCTAATTTGGTACACTTTATTATGGCAATTCCATTTAAGGATAGGGTATTAATTAGGGATCTAACTACTTTACAGCTGATAGATCAAAATGAAGAAAAAAGCTATTTTTCTTAAAAATATTACTGTTTCAGTGGTTTAATAGATAATTTGATTCAATTAATTCTGAAGCTGTTCATTTTAAAACATATGTGTTAAGTGGTGATTGAATACTAACCACTGTCAATTCACAGATTTAACCTGCTTTCAGAGTAATTCCATACAATGAAGGTTTACTTTAAAAGCACTCTAAGCAAGAATTCCACTACAGATCAGTTTAGTTATAAAGGCGAGGCCCAGTAGTGGCCTCACCTTTTTCTCCACTCTATGAGCTTTGGGATGGAAAGGTAATAAAAAAAAGTAATAACTAATAAATAGGATGGTCAGTAGATGCCTAGATACCTGTCCCCCCAATAGGTTTGTCTTAAAAGAGTCGTAATCCCTTTGTTAACCATTTTGGGGCAGGAGTTAAGAGAGCCAATCTCAAGATCCTAATGGATCCCAATTTTATGTGTGCTAATATGCCAGGAGACTGGTAAATCCACCAGCAAAATTGAGGCCAGTTTACTGCCAATAAAATGCTGACTCGCCCAGGCTATGCTAACTTTCATTACTCCAAGGGGTTTACCCCTTCATAAATCATGAGGAGGCAGGAGATTCTCAGTCTTCAGGCCTCATAAATACTGGTGAAGTCGATTGTTGCCTTGTCTCCTGGCTCCAAATGGTCTCAAGGGTATCCCTTTATTAAATATTAAAGCGTGCATGGAGATGCTCATTCTCCTGATCCCAATAGGGTCACCCAATCAGGGGTTAAACCATAAAATGTCAATACCCCAGGTTGTAGGGACCCAATAAATTAAACCTCTTCCAACAACTAATTCCTTAAAAAGTTAGATTTTTTTTTCCTGCTAACTGCATTTAAAACCTAAACCATCTTTAACAGAGGCTATAAGTTAAAAAATCTTTTAAGTCTCCAAGTGTCACAGCATACAGGAATACAGTGAATTAATAATGTTATATAATGAGTAAAGTTTTAAATTAAGGCTACACAGCGGAGTAGGAACGTAATAAATTAGACACAGTGTTGCATGTGTTGAAAACAAGGCTTAGTTAGATTAAAATGCATTTGTTCATTTATCTCGGTATGCAGAACACTACATGTAATTAACATTAGAGTCACAGTTAACAACACAAAATGGATTAAAAAGGTCAGTAACCAACATGGTTACAATAATTGCATAAATTATTCAGCTTCTTAAATGTGATTTAATGAACAACGTTGTTCTATAGCAGAGCTATTTTACAGTAAAGTATTCATGCAATTCATTTCTTTCCCTGCATTTCTTTACTAATCGTTTCACTCAATATTGCTCTGTTAAAAAAAAGAAGAAAAAAAAAACTAAACAAAAAACATTTACAACAGACAGCATCCCATTGTGATGGTACTTAAGATACCGGGTGGCATTAGGTTTTTGGCTGCCTCAAGCTAAAGGAATTAGGTAGGCCCTGTTTTATATATGCAGTGCTTTAAGTTACTTAAACAACAAGGACTATTATTACATATATTTTAATATATGTTTAAAATGTATCAAAATTATTCAACCCCTCCTTGAAAATAAGATTTATTGTCAAAATGTATAGACTTGAATGAACAAATCAAACAAAAATAATCGAAATAGCTCGACACAATGAATGTTTCAAGCGGTTTCCCCAAATGTAACTGAAAATTCACCTTATACTTCTCCATTCTCAAAATTATTCAACTCTTTGAATAGATTCCCTCACAACAGCACAAATATGCAAAACATGTGTTAGAAACATAGAAACATAGAATGTGACAGCAGATAAGAACCATTCGGCCCACCTAGTCTGCCCAATTTTCTAAATACTTTCATTAGTCCCTGGCCTTATCTTATAGTTAAGATGGCCTTATGCCTATCCCACGCATGCTTAAACTGCTTTACTGTGTTAATCTCTACCACTTCAGCTTAAAGGCTATTCCATGCATCCACTACCCTCTCAGTAAAGTAATTCTTCCTGATATTATTTTTAAACCTTTGCCCCTCTAATTTAAGACAATGTACTCTTGTTGTGGTAGTTTTTCTTCTTTTAAATATAGTCTCCTCCTTTACTGTGTTGATTCCCTTTATGTATTTAAATGTTTCTATCATATCCCCCCTGTCTTGTCTGTCCTCCAAGCTATACTTGTTAAGTTCCTTTAACCTTTCCTTGTAAGTTTTTTTACCCTGCAATCCATGAACCAGTTTAGTAGCCCTTCTCTGAACTTTTTCTAAAGTATCAATATCCTTCTGAAGATACGGTCTCCAGTACTGCGTACAATACTCCAAGTGAGGTCTCACCTGTGTTCTGTACAATGGCATGAGCACTTCCCTCTTTCTACTGCTAATACCTCTCCCTATACAATCAAGCATTCTGCTAGCATTTCCTGCTTCTCTATTACATTGTCTGCCTACCTTTAAGTCATCAGAAATATTTCACCCCTAAATCCCTTTCCTCAGATGTTGAGGTTAGTACTCTATCAAATAGTTTGTACTCTGCCCTTGGGTTTTTACATCCAAGATGCATTATCTTGCACTTATCCACATTAAATGTCAGTTGCCACAACTTTGACCATTTGCCATTTGGCTTATCACTCCTGGAACATCAACCCTGTTACATATCTTAGTATCATCAGCAAAAAGACATACCTTACCATCAAGACCTTCTGCAATATCACTAATAAAAATATTAAAGAGAATGGGTCCAAGTACAGATCACTGAGGTACCCCTCTGGTGACAAGCCCAAGCTTCGAATATACTCCATTGACAACCCTCTGTTGCCTGTCACTCAGCCACAATATTGGAATCCAAACTTAAAGATTGCAATTTATTGATAAAACATCTATGTGCAACAGTGTCAAAAGCCTTACTGAAATCTAGGTAAGCAATGCCTATTGCACCACCCTGATCTATAATTTTAGTTACCCAATCAAAAAAATCAATAAGATTAATTTGGCATGATCTGCCTGAAATAAACCCATGTTGTCTCTGATCTTGAAATCCATGTATTTTTAGATGTTCAACAATGCTATCCTTTAACATGGTTTCCATTACTGTCCCCACTACTGAAGTGGGGCTTACTGGCCCATAGTTTCCCGACTCCTCCCTACTACCTTTCTTGTGAATGGGCACAACATTCGCTAACTTCCAATCTTCTGGGACTACTCCTGTTAACAATGATTGGTTAAATAAATCTGTTAATGGTTTTGCTAGTACACCACTAAGCTCTTTTAATAACTTGTGTATTCCATCAGGTCCCATTGACTAATTTGTCTTTACTTTTGACAGAACATAGATGTTATTTTTACCCAATTGATGGTATTCGTTTTGAAGGGCTTGACCATGCCAGGATTCAAACCTGTGACCTTGCATTTTTTTTTAACAGGCTCTGTACTCAGGGGACTTACCAACTGAGCTACCTCACCGATATTTCACATATGCTTGGAAAGTATAATGGGTTACACAGTATTATAATTGCAAAATGCAATAAACATGGATAAAGTCAAATGGCTGTTAAGAATAAGATATTGACAGAAATCTATAGTCCATCTCAACGTATGAAGGACTCTGCAGAAAAGCCACTTCAGTCATATCATGTAATTAATAATCATATTTCAGCATCTAACTGCAAAGAACAAATCACGTGGCTTGGACGCTGGGAAAGATGGCGTAAACCGTGAGCTCCCCGCAGGCTCAGCAACATTCCTCACCTAACTAGCACCTACGACAGGAATAATGGGCAAGACACACAGGTCATCGCAAGCCAACCAACCCACCAGCACTCCCAGGGGGTCTCAGCCGGCAGGCATGCGCCAATACCTCCTGACACAGGCTGATCAGACCTCCCAGGCCTCGAATGACTCGGAGGCCTTGGGCCTCTCCCGCCCACCCTCACCACAAGAGAGCCTCTTCGGCAAAGCCTCGCACACCCCAGCTCCCCAAACACCACAGCCGGACTGGGTAGACTTGATCCACAACCTACCAACAAGGGCGGACTTAAAAGAAGCGAATTCGCGCTACACAAATCCATCACAGGAGAGCTACACGCTCTCAGGGAGGACATACAAGGTATACAGCACAAGATGGCCCAATTGGAAGCGGACTGCGACCACATGGCGTCGGCACAGACCGCGAACATGGGCATACTCCAGCAACACGCGGCACAACTTCGCCAGATGGCACTACATGTAGAAGACTTAGATAACCGCGGGATGAGGCAGAACATACAAATCAGAGGTCTGCCGGAGGAACCTGATCAGACCACCCCGCTACGAGACACTCTGACCTTCTGGATAGACCGAAATCTACACCCACTGACTTCGGGTGGTATGCCCACAGAGAGAAAATGCCTATCTTACAGAGAGGGAGAACCTATGCTGGGGAACCAGATGGGAGTGGAGAACCCAGTCGGACAGGGTACAACCACAAGGGGACCACATCCTCACCACTGCCATAGAAGTGGGGAGAAGGGCCACACACACTTGCCTGTAACCCTGGAGATATCTCTAATGCACCCGAAAGTCCACTACGATCACACACGCCACCTGTGTTAATGAGCACTTAATAGCAGGGGGCCAGGTGCCTAGATAACATGGTCCACTCTGGGGGTCGAGATAACGATCACCAGACAAGCTGGTTAACGAGGGGGACAGACGCACAACCCACAAGGTCTAATGCATATAACCCCCGCCTGTTATAGTTCTGAATATGTTATATTTTAACTTGTTAAGATTTCTAACCACCTGTTTATGTATGCTCATTGCACCGATGACTGACATTGACTCAATAAGCCTACCATTGCCAGACACTCATATCGGCCTTGGGGCCAACCTAATTGAAGGCGAGGAATACTGACACACACACGTTAAGACAACACATAGGAGCCGCAAGGGGGCGCCACGGGTCTGTACTGATCTCTGCGACACCAGAGAGAATAGCTGGTGATAGACAAGGCTTGGTGCTACTTCAAAGTGCTGTTTCTAAGTGTGTAGTTGGAGATATTCTGGAGAGTTTTACAGAAGCTTCAACTGTCTAAGAGTTGTGCTAAGAGCTTTCTTTTCTACTGTTACAGGTAAGATTCATCTGTAGGAAAAGGTTACTGATTGCACAAGGTTTGAATTCCTGTTGGTAATATTCATCTGTAGGAAAAGGTTACTGATTGCACAAGGTTTGAATTCCTGTTGGTAATTATAAGGCATTTGATTTGATTAAGCTAGTTACTTGCTGTTGATTGCTGGTTAATTAGCTATTGTTTGCAAATAAGCAGAGGCCTACCCAGGTGTTAAACATTCCTAGTGGGCGTTGATTTTAGGAGTTATATAAGGCCTGGTGTCATTAGCTTGTCTAATATAGCTTGGTGCTACTTCAAAGTGCTGTTTCTAAGTGTGTAGTTGGAGATATTCTGGAGAGTAACCTGGAGGTAATCTGAGGTATTCAGGAGGATAAAGAAAAAAGTTAAGATTTGTTAGATTTAAATTATTCTCATAATTGGAATGGCAGGCTTAGTTCAGTGTAACAATTGCTATGCATTTGTTTCACGTTCCACTTTTTGGAGGTTTTGTTGTTGTCTAATCTGTAGACAGTTCTCTATCTTGCGGCAGGAGATTGTATTTTTGAAGTCTGAGATTTGTAAATTATCTGGTGAACAAACTCAGACTGGAACTGCTACAAAGCCACTGCCGCAGAGACATACTAGGAATGGCAGATGGATTACTGTGGGATCTGGTAGACTTAGAGTTGTGGATAAAAGGCATTTTGCACAGTCTGTTGCTCTTCATAATTCATTTTCTGCACTTTCAAAGTGTAATGTTGTTGTGGAGAGAGGCAATGAGGCTTGTGGTGTTGTGGAGAGAGGCACTGAGGCTAGTGGTGTTGTGGAGAGAGGCACTGAGGCTAGTGATGTTGTGGAGAGAGGCACTGAGGCTAGTGGTGTTGTGGAGAGAGGCACTATGACTAGTGGTGTTGTAGAGAGAGGCACTGAGGCTAGTGGTGTTGTTGTCAGGGTACCTGTTGGTGCTGAATCCAGGGAAGACATCCTCTCTGTTTAGGGGCTCCCTGCCCCTAGCATTTTCGGCATATTCCGGCCGTTTTCGCGCCGGCCGCGCTAGCTCCTCCCCCTTTTATGACGCGACGGCTAGCGTCGACGTCATGACGTCGGCATTTGCATAAATTGCCGGGAACCGCTATTCCGGACCTTTTGGGGGCGTGGTCTCTATTTAGGTACAGGGTATTTAAAGGAAACCTTTACTACTGCTCATTGCCCTGTCGTGGTTCTAGCTTGCTAGTCACTCAGCGCGTTCTTTATCTTGTGTTTCCGGTTTTGACCCTTGCTTGTCTTTTGTCCTGTTGTCTTCTCCTCTCCTTTGACTCGGCTTGTATCTTGCTTACCTGTCCTCCGGCTCCCTCGACCTCGGCTTACCTTTTGACTATTCTGCTTTGTCCCTACGTTAGTCCGGCCATTCTAAGGTCCGGTATACGTACCTCCTTCTGTCCGCACTCTGCGTATTGGATCCCTGTCAGTATCCTGACAGTTGTGGAGAGAGGCACTGAGGCTAGTGGTGTTGTGGAGAGAGGCACTGAGGCTAGTGGTGTTGTGGAGAGAGGCACTGAGACTAGTGGTGTTGTGGAGACCGGCTTGGAGACTATGGTGAGGCCTAATAGAAAAGCAGTTGTTGTTGGGTGATTCCATTATAAGAGGTGTGGAGATGGACAATGGTGGTCTTGTGAGGTGTCTTCCCAGAGCTACTGCTCACAGAGACAGGAGACGTATCTGTAATATTGTTAAGCAAGCAAAGCAGGAAGGGGAATTGGATGTACTTGTCCATCTAGGGACAAATGACTTGGCTTGCAATGAGGTTTCAGAGGTTAAGGAAGTTTTTAGTGTTTTTGCCAATGATATACGGCAGGTTGCTTCCACACTGTCATTCTCTGAAGTTCTGCCTGTGCATAACACTCAGAACGACAGGCGGATGCGTATTAGGGACTTTAATTTGTGGCTTGGTGAATGGTGTCGGGAGCAAGGATTTGGCTTTATTTCTCATGGTAGCTCTGTTTGGAATGGAGATAAGCTGTACAAAAAAGATGGTTTGCATCTTTCTCAAAAGGGAACAAATGTTCTCAAGCAGTTCAGAGGTTTTGCTAGGATGTATTTAAACTAGGAGGGGGGGGCAAAAGGGTGATAAAACATCAATCCAATTGTCCCCCAAAACAAGGACAGAAGGTGCCTGTAGCAAGTGTGTTAAAAAATGATAAGCTTAGAGTCATGTCTACAAATGCTCGCAGTTTAGGGAATAAGATCCATGAACTTGTGGCAATAATGGCAACTGATAGTGTAGATTTAGTCGCTGTTACTGAGACATGGTATAATGAGAAAAATGACTGGGACATAGCAATACCAGGGTACTCTTTATATAGGAAAGATAGGGAAGGCAAGAAAGGGGGAGGGGTGGCCTTGTATGTGAAGGATAGCATAAAATCTAGCCTAATAAAAGTTAGTGAGGCAAACATAGAGTCCGTTTGGGCTACGTTAGAATTTGGTAATCACACAGTAACTTGTGTAGGTGTGATTTATAGGCCCCCAGGACAAATTGAAGAGTTAGATAATCTACTAGTTGAGGAAATAGCTAAAATGACAATGAAAGGGAAGTTATCATCATGGGTGACTTTAATCTTCCTGATGTAAATTGGAAAACAAAATTAGCTACTTGTGCCAGGAGCACACATATTCTAAACTCCCTACTGGGATTGTCTCTAAAACAAGTTGTTGAGGAGCCAACTCGTAAAGAGGCCATACTAGATTTAGTGTTAACAAATGGAGATTTGGTATCAGATGTTACTGTAGGTGAAAGTTTAGGATCCAGTGATCATCAGTCAGTGTGGTTTAATATAAGAACAGTGACTGAGTCACACCACACAAAAACAAAAGTTTTAGACTTTAGAAAAACAGACTTTTCTAAAATTAGAATATGTGTAGAGGAGTCATTATCAGACTGGAGCAATTTAAATGGAGTCCAAGAGAAATGGGATTATTTAAAAGTTGCACTATTGAAGGCAACAGAAAATTGCATTAGGCTTGTCAGTAAAAGCAAAAAATTCAAGAAACCACTGTGGTACTCCGCAGATGTGGCCAAAATAGTTAAAAACAAAAAGTTAGCATTTAGAAATTATAAAAAAACCCAGAGTGAGGGAGACAAAATGATCTATAAGATTAGGCAGAAAGAGGCTAAGCAAGTTATAAGAGCTTCCAAATCACACACAGAAGAGAAAATAGCACAGTCAGTAAAAAAGGGGGATAAAACATTTTTTAGATACATAAATGAGAAAAGAAAAGTAAAACAAGGATTAGTTAGATTAAAAACAAAAGAAGGAAGGTATGTAGAAGAGGATAAAGGTCTAGCTGACTGCCTCAATGAATATTTTTGTTCTGTATTTACAGATGAAAATGAAGGAAAGGGACCTCAGTTGAGAAAAAGGATAAATTAGTCATTTATTACACGTGAGTTTACAGAGGAAGAGGTTCTATTTCAACTGTCAAAAGTAAAGACAAATAAGTCAATGGGACCTGATGGAATACACCCAAAGCTATTAAAAGAGCTTAGTGGTGTACTAGCAAAACCATTAACAGATTTATTTAACCAATCATTGTTAACAGGAGTAGTCCCAGAAGATTGGAAGTTAGCGAATGTTGTGCCCATTTACAAGAAAGGTAATAGGGAGGAGTCGGGCAACTATAGGCCAGTAAGCCTTACTTCAGTAGTGGGGAAAGTGATGGAAACCATGTTAAAGGATAGGATTGATGAACATCTAAAAACACATGGATTTCAAGATCAGAGACAACATGGGTTTACTTCAGGGAGATCATGCCAAACTAATCTTATTGATTTTTTTGATTGGGTAACTAAAATTATAGATCAGGGTGGTGCAGTAGACATTGCTTACCTAGATTTCAGTAAGGCTTTTGACACTGTTGCACATAGAAGGCTTATCAATAAACTGCAATCTTTAAGTTTGGATTCAAATATTGTTGAATGGGTAAGGCAGTGGCTGAGTAACAGGCAACAGAGGGTTGTAGTTAATGGAATATATTCGAAGCTTGGACTTGTCACCAGTGGGGTACCTCAGGGATCTGTACTTGGACCCATTCTCTTTAATATTTTTATTAGTGATATTGCAGAAGGTCTTGATGGTAAGGTATGTCTTTTTGCTGATGATACTAAGATATGTAACAGGGTTGATGTTCCAGGAGGGATAAGCCAAATGACAAATGATTTAGGTAAACTAGAAAAATGGTCAGAATTGTGGCAACTGACATTTAATGTGGATAAGTGCAAGATAATGCATCTTGGACGTAAAAACCCAAGGGCAGAGTACAGAATATTTGATAGAGTCCTAACCTCAACATATGAGGAAAGGGATTTAGGGGTGATTATTTCTGATGACTTAAAGGTAGGCAGACAATGTAATAGAGCAGCAGGAAATGCTAGCAGAATGCTTGGTTGTATAGGGAGAGGTATTAGCAGTAGAAAGAGGGAAGTGCTCATGCCATTGTACAGAACACTGGTGAGACCTCACTTGGAGTATTGTACACAGTACTGGAGACCGTATCTTCAGAAGGATATTGATACCTTAGAGAGGGTTCAGAGAAGGGCTACTAAACTGGTTCATGGATTGCGGGATAAAACTTACCAGGAAAGGTTAAAGGATCTTAACATGTATAGCTTGGAGGAAAGACGAGACAGGGGGGATATGATAGAAACATTTAAATATATAAAGGAATCAACACAGTAAAGGAGGAGACTATATTTAAAAGAAGAAAAACTACCACAACAAGAGGACATAGTCTTAAATTAGAGGGACAAAGGTTTAAACATAATACCAGGAAGTATTACTTTACTGAGAGGGTAGTGGATGCATGGAATAGCCTTTCAGCTGAAATGGAAGAGGTTAACACAGTAAAGGAGTTTAAGCATGCGTGGTATGCATAAGGCTATCCTAACTATAAGATAAGGCCCGGGACTAATGAAAGTATTTAGAAAATTGGGCAGACTAGATAGGCCGAATGGTTTTTATCTGCCTTCACATTCTATGTTTCTATGTTTCTATGTTAAGGCACAGACACGAGCTGCGCGGCAAACCCAGGCATCCTTCCAACACCTCAGGGGATTAGGCATCACCCAGAAGATGAGCAAACCGGACGAACCACCGGTGGTGTCGTGTGTCGCCCCGCCCCGGCACCTACACCCAACCGTCACTTACTAGTGATGAGCTCCTTGGAGGATATCTAAAACCTCCACTGTCAAAGACGTGGCTATTGGAGCGGCGACTTGGTCAGACCACGCTCCAGTGAAGCTTAAACTTAAATCCCCACTGTTTCGCCCCACGATCTCCAAATGGAGACTTACTGACTAGAACGGACCTCACGACCCACATAGGGAAGAAAATCAGAGACTACTTCGCAGATAACACCCCTGAACAGACATCCCCAACGAACTGATGGGAGGCCCATAAAAGTGCGCCACTTCATTCAACAAGGGGTCATGCTTAAGAGACAAGCCGAAGCTCGACTCACTGAACTCCGGAACTCAACAAGCTCACACAACACTGCTCCCATCAAACGCGACTGTTACAACTTCGAGACTTTACCACACTGCTACACTCTAGACATCACAGGGACGCAGTTAGACACCAGACTTTCTTTTCCTTACACGGAAATAAGAGTGGCAGACTCCTGGCCACGATGCTGAAAAAACAGAGGCAGCGGACATACATAGACAGAATTAGGGATAAACACAGGACCCTGCACCACCTCCCGAGTGACATCCTGACCATGATCTGCACATATTACTCAGACCTGTACACCCTACCACAGCCACAAATTGAAACAGCAAAAGCACGACTACGCAAATCCATTCGGACATATCTCACAAAATACCTGCTGCCGACCTTGGATGGGGAGGTATCCACACTCAGATACAAACCAGTCACACTAGAGGAATTAGCGTTCGCAATCAAACAAACCAAACAGGGCAAAAGCCCAGGCGGACTCCCGACAAAATACTACAAAACCTTTGCTGATGACCTATACCCACCTATGTTGGAATTCTTCAACGCAGTGAGAGACGGTAAACATATACCCAAACAGGCCCTGACTGCCCACATCATCATCATCCCCAAGGAAGGCAAGGATGAGGAACTTTGTCGGAACTACAGACCAATATTGCTCATCAACTGCGACATCAAATTACTGGCCAAAATCCTGGCGACGCGGCTTACGATGCACATCCCTTCGCTGGTCCACCCAGGGTTCATGGCGGGATGCGAGGCGAGGGATAACACTATAAGGGTGCTTGCCCTCATGCACGGGAGAGGGCGTGGAGCCGGGAGCCTATTCCTGCTATCGACAGACGCGGAGAAGGCCTTCAACAGGGTCTGCTGGACATGTCTCTTTGAAACACTGGCACACATGGGGGTGGGGCCCTGCCTACGGAGATGGATAGAGGCACAGTATCGAGAACCAACGGCACATGTAATGGTCAACGGGGCAATAACCACTGCATTCACTATACACAACGGCACTAGGCAAGGATGCCCCCTGTCCCCACTGCTATTCGTCCTTGCCCTCGAACCATTCCTGACACACATCCGACGCAACAAAGACGTCACCGGACTTGAAACCGGCACGACACACCACAAAGTTGCTGCGTTCGCGGACGACCTTCTTTTTGTAGTGTCCAATCCAGAAATCTCCCTCCCCAATATCCTAAAATCCTTTCAGACATTTGGAGACGTCTCCAATCTGAAAATAAACTACACTAAGTCTTCTATCCTCAACGTTAGCATACCAGCCAAACGGGTCTAGCCCTTAAGACAGAGGTTCCCTTTCCAATGGGCCAACCACAAGATACGGTACCTGGGTACCTGGTTTACTAATAAAAGCGGAGATCTCTTTTGGGAAAACTTCGTTACCATGCTGGCAACATTCCACAAAGACATGAGAGACTGGACATACCCACACATATAGTGGCTGGGAAGGGTCCAGGTCATAAAGATGAACTTCCTCCCACGCCTCCTGTACCTTCTCCAGGCCATCCCCATCACGATCCCCAAACCATTCTTTAACTCCCTTAGAACTGCAATGGCCAACTACATTTGGAATGGCAGGAGACCCAGGACTAGACTCACCACCCTCGTGCAGCCTAAGGACAGAGGGGGCTTAGCCCTCCCGGACTTCCACCTCTATTATGTAGCCACGCACCTCTAGAGAGTGGTGGAGTGGTCAAAGAATGGGGTACACAAGCTTTGGAAGACGGTGGAGGAGGTGGAGGTGGGCAGACCGCTCTCTGGGATATCTTGGGGCTGGGCGGCTGCAGTGGGGGGGGGGAGTTATCCATATACACTAAACACACCTTGAGTGTATGGCAAACAGCCTCGAAAATTGGCAATCTGGCACCATACCCCTCTCCTCTCCTGCCCCTGACACACAACAACAGCTTTCCACCTGGACTGGACCCAAAGGCGTTCAATGACACCTTATCAGCCCACACTCCACACTTTTACCACTTACTGACGAAGGGCAAATGCAAACCATTAGCTGACATGCTGGGAGAGGTCCCACCTTCCAACACCATTTCAAACATGCCCACCTGGCCAGCTTTGTCCTCACCCTGCCACAAGGACTGGCTCTTACTAGAGACCGGACCACGTAGGAAACAGTGTGCTTGCACCCAGACCCCATCCCACACGACGTATCCTTCTTATACACCATGCTCCAAACCGAGACCCATACAGCACGACCCCTCTTTGTGGGAAGATGGGAAACAGCCCTAAACAAAACGTTCTCAGAAGCGGAATGGGAAACCACCTGCTACTTCACACACCACTGCTCGGTATACAGCAGAACACAGGAGACGGCTTATAAATTACTAACAAATTGGTACCGGACTCCACATCTCCTTCACAGTATTGACCCAAACCAATCCAAACTGTGATGGAGATGTGAAAAGGAGGTAGGCACCATGAGACATATCTGGTGGTACTGTGAGGTAATCAAACAATATTGGGAGGGAATACATGAAATAATAGAGAGGTTCTCCGATGCGCCACCCTCCCGGAACTGGCGGCAATGCTACTCCACCACACACCCGTCCCCCGATCTAAATACAAGAAATCCATGACTGTTAGAATACTAAATGTAGCCAAACAAGTTCTCCCTCAATTCTAGAAGCAAAAGATAACGCCCCCACTCAAAACCTGGTTCGCCCAAATGGAAGAACTCAGGAAAATAGAAGAATTGACCGTGATAGCCACCGCCACCCTCACGACATACGCAGAGACATGGACACACTGGATCCTTGACACCGCAAAAGACGACTTCCAACTAAAACTCTGACCCGACGACAACCGCAACACCAACTGAGGAAACCCCGAACACAACCCCCATACCCCAATGGACCATTGACCAATGACTCTCCTCATCGCTCACAGACATCCTCATCCCCAGATACCTCATCCCACAGACACCCTCCCCAACACCACCCCATACCCTCCCACACCACCCCATAACCCCCCACACCACCCCATAACCCCCCACACACACCTCCCCCCCATTTCTCTAGTTGCACCCGCAATGCTGGGGCCACGCGACATGTAGAAGCCGCACATCATGTGCATGCCAACCCCCAGTCTCCCGCTGGATGAGCCACACAACACTGCACGCTACATAAGAGACCTTAAGACAGAGGTCCAACGGGATACGAAAGATCAGACACACGGAAATGGGCCTTCCGTGACACACCATTCCTCCTACATAATGACACACTTGACGCACAGTATCAAACCACACCACTAATGAATGTAAGAGACCTATGTGCTCTCAAACAATTGGGACCAGTGAGCCCAAACATAACTGAGATTGCTGACACACGATAAACTGAGCAATAGCCGAATAAAGGCTGGCCAGACGACCTCACACCGCCATGACGACCGGAAAAACCCATGGGATGTGTAAGAGACCCCTGAGACCCTTAACCAATACCTATGTGAAAACAAAATGCCAGACAGGGCCCTGCCACACCTCTACCCACACATGGCCACGACAATTATCCCGCCCAATCCCCCACCCGGGGTACTGAACACCTCACCCCCCCATTTCCCGCCAACCTAGCCACAAAACAATGTTATAGCTACATAAGATGCAGAATAATAACAATGCTTATGTTATATTTATGCTCAAACACTTGAGGAACCTGCGAGTCCAACAAGAAGTTTTATATGCTAACCATTGAAGACCTGCGAGTCTCAGAAATCGAGCTGCACGTCTCTCCAGCTGCCATTTAAAAGGGAACCTGAAAGTCCCAACATGCATACAGTTGATCAATATCAGTTGACTATTGAAAATAAAAACTATATTCAAAAAAAAAATTTTTTTATCCCATTGCGTTCTGAAACACGAAAGGCATTTCACCCAATTCACCTCTCCTGTTTGCTTCTCTGACATCGAAAGGATCTCTAAAATGTGGCTGAAGTCGTCATGGCAAAGGGCCAGTGAAGACATGCTTGGAAAAAACAGAAGTGATTGATAAGACTGTTTTGTTGAAAAGATAATAAACATGTAATATCTGTTTAAAAAAATAAATAAAAATCAAATCAATTTACTATTCATAGTAAATAAACAACTATAGAAACATGGAGAACATGTTCTCATTTAAACAATTCGGGGATACAGTATTCAAATGGTGTATCCAGTATGCCTCACGTTGCAACAATGTCTTAGATCTGTCTCCCCCACGGGGTAAAGGGGGGACATGATCAATGGCAATGAAACGAAGAGATGGGAGACGGTGCCCGTGAGAGAGATTTTTCTATATATATCTATCATGGGTCTGCACCCTGGTTATAGCATATAAGTACAACCTAAGGGAAGAGTGCCAAACTCACTTTTTGTATATATATATATATATACACCTAGAACAAAATGATATATATATATATATATATATATATATATATATATGTGTGTGTGTATATATAGATATGTACATGCTCGATCCTAGCCGCACACATGCTTTGTTTCCATAGCTACCCCATTGCCACAGCAACGCAGGTCGTCATCACATCATGTAATATTTTTACATAATTAAGTAATTTTTTTCATTACGGTTTGATGGACCTGCGTGACAACCCAGGCAGAATGTCCACAGAATTTGGTTTGCAGGCCCTATATTTAACCCTGAAACATTCCAAGCCTCCATAAAACCTGTACATGGGGGGTACTGTTTTACTTGGGAAACTTCAGTGAACACAAATATTAGTGTTTTGAAAACAGTAAAACGTATCACAATGATGATATTGTCAGTGAAAGTGCAATTTTTTGCATTTTTCACACACAAACTGCACTTTTACTGATGATATTGTTGTGATATGTTTTACCGTTTTGAAACACTAATATTTGTTTTCAGCGAAGTCTCCGGAGTATAACAGTAACCCCCATGTACAGGTTTCATGGTGTCTTGGAAAGTTACAGAGTCAAATATAAGGTTTGCATTTTAGTTTTTTCACATTGAAGTTTACCAGATTGGTTTTGTTGCCTTTGCTTTACGGTAGCCCAGGAATGAGAAATACCCCCATGATGGCATACCATTTACAAAATTAGGCCACCCAAGGTATTGCAAATGGTGTGTGTCCAGTCTTTTTTAGTACTCACTTAGCCAACACTGGCCAAATTTGGCATTAGAATTAGATTTTTGCATTTTTCACACAAACAAATATGAACACTAACTTTGGCCAGTGTCTTTGGTTTCAAAGGCAACATAACCAGTCTGGCAAATCTCGTATAAACTGAAAAATGTAACATGCTATTTTTGACCCTATAACTTTCCAAAACACCATAAAACCTATTCATGGTGGGTACTATTTTACTCGTGAGACAATGCTGAATACAAATATGTGTACTTTATTGCAGTAACATGCAAAACTAAAAAATTAACAACATTTCTTAATTTATTTTATATTTTATTCAGATTCAGTTATGTTTCATATATAAATATTTGATATGAAATGAAAGCCCTGTTTCTCCTGAACAAAATTATATATAATAAGTGTGGGTGCATTTAATATGAAAGAGTTGAATTCTGGTTGAACAGACATATAGCCAAAATTCAAAGTTTTGTTTACGTTTTGTTTTGATCACAACTTGTACAACTGCCTCAGTCCTTAAGGGGTTAAATAAAATCTGTGTACATTGTATTTTTAAATAAAATATGTGTACTGTTGTGTGTCTTAAAGTAAAGTATTATAACAGAGACTAAAGTGCCATTGCATCTCTGTGGAATTAAATCACAACTTTCAAAATGATATACAGTACTATGAAAAGGAACATTAAATGTGATCAATTGTATAAGGTTATGCACAGTTCTATTTATTATAGTTCTCCAGAGACAGACCAGAATAGTGTGTTGCTTACATAGGCATCTGTGCAAAAACACTGTAAGCTAGGAATAAACATATCCGTTTTTTAACATATAGTCTAAGCACATTATACTAATCTGGATACATAGGTTTTTTTTTTTTTACATATTTTGTAAACTCATCATTTTAATCTGGATACATATCCCAATTACTTCAAGACCTATGCAATAAAACTGCCAAAAACTCTTATATATAAAAATAAATTTTATGACATACACACACTTAGGCATGCATTTTACTTTGGTATTACTGTATTTGTTAGCCAGTTAATTGATTTATCTGTTACCTAATAACATGTCTATTAACATCTGTGACAAACTGAACCTCATCACAGGTGCATGGAGGGGCCTGCTGGCCAGCCTCTTACCAAAAGACTATGGGCCCTTTAAAAAAAACTATGTGAACAGACTTGGTTCGTGGGAGTTTATATTTGGTTCGGGAACCGAACAGCCGCACAAACCGGAAACCACCCTGGAGCTTGTTTAGCTTAATTGCTACTTTGTAGCAATTGCCACTGCAGTGTGCTAAGTGTTCGTCTGGGTGGCCGCATTTCCTATGGATGACCACGAGGTGGAGGCCACCTTGTTCTCATGAAAACAGGCAGCGGTGTTTGGTCGTCGAGTTCATGGAACTGATTTCGGACACTGAAACTCCCGAACACCGCTGGACTTCCCTGATCACCTGTGTTCAGTTTTATAGCACTTAGGAAGACACTGTTCGGTGGAAACATTGCCAGGAACAAGGGGAATAAGCTCCAGGGTAATACTATTGACTATGTTTGGTAGTTTGTTCATTTTTAAACTACCGAACTAGACCGACTGCAAGCCCTGGTTCTCTGGAACTGTTTTGGACATGGGACCATGTGTGCGGTCGGTCAGACAATTGACTTCCAGGAAATTCCTGAACTGATCTGGGTGATTTTTGGTCACCCAGATCAGGGCTATCATGGGATGCAACTTTTGTGGGGTTTCTATGTATTTTTAGGGTACTTTTAGGGTGTTTGGGAAAAAGTACGTTTTTTTTTCTGTGCTTGGAGATAATTGGATTAGATTAGTACAGTTCCTAACCCAATTATCTCGCAGGCACAGAGGAAGGATTATGTGATTATGTATGGGAGTGTCCTGGATCTGAGAGCCAATGTATTTGTTTCTACTGTGGTTTACTCTCATGTCCAGGGGAGAGTGCCCTTTGCATTGGGACATGCATATAAGGCCAGTTGTGGCTGCCATTAAAGGTTTCCACCTTGTACTCCCAGAACTATGTGTCATCTGGCAGAGGGCTATTCTTTAATCACTGTTCCAGTGTGGAGGATTCAACGGTAAAAGTCCTTATAAGGACTGGAGCTCTCAGGACTGAGTGTCGTACAGTGCCTGGAGCTGTCTAGAGTGAATTCCCCATTTGGCTTCAGGAGAAAGCGGTTCCAGGGCCCCAGTCAACCCACGGTGACTGTGGGCAGAAGTGCTGTGGTTTGTCCTCTGTTCCAGCTAGGAAAGAGTCTTGGCGGAGGTACCCAGCCAGGGTACAGGGAGTTCCGCTACAGATGTAATGGCTGATCATATACACTGTGTTCTTAAAATGCTACTGGCATGTGAGATAGAAATAAGGTTGAGTATACCTTGAGTAACAAAGAGAAACAATGCCAAAAATGTTTTGTTAAAAAAATACATTTAAACGTGAAAAAACAGCAAATGCTGGAACAGGCATAGTACAGCCATAGAACATTTATTTAACAATACAGAGTTTTTCATGTACAGGTCAGTTTTTTTGTATTATTTTCTTGTACTGAATACTATAGCTAGTATGACTATTTAAAAGTGGGATGATTTAAATCAAATGCTTGAAAAAAAATAAAGAGCCATCTGACCAGTTCATATCATGGTAAATGTATTTAAGTTATTTTTTTATACTTGGAACTGAAAACCAGTGATGCTGCCTATGAATGATGGGGTTATGAAGGTCTATTACATGTTTTTAATCTGTGTTTGTATTATACAACCTTATTACAGCACAGACCTATACTCCTCATGTCAGAGTTGATTTGTTTGTGGGGTTTTACAAGAGAATTCAAGTATTTCTTAGTCAAGAAAAAACAAAGAAAATAGTTACTTGCGCATTAATCCCTATACACATTTAAATAACTGGAGTTTTTTTTAGTATCACTTCAATGGCCATTAAAGTGTAAGACTCTGACTCTGTCCCAAGTATGTTCAAGCAGTTAATCATTGACCATTTCAATGGCACTTATTTTATATGTTGTGATTTTTAATTATTTTATGTTGTGATTTTCACTGCTCATTATATTTTGTTTAGAAATTGGCACAGCCCTTACCTCTATTTTTCTCACTATCTTTGTTTCTGAAGGGTTTGGAGGGATCTCCCTTCCAGCGTTGCTGCCCATCTGTTAATTAGCGCTTACCGTACATACTTGAGTATAAGACAAGTTTTTCGGCACATCTTTTGTGCTGAAAAAGCTGAAAAAGCCCCACTTGTCTTATACTCGAGTCAGTGTCTGTATTATGGCATGTATTACATTGCCATAATACAGACCAGGACCACCGGGCTCATTACAAGCCCGGCAGTCCTGTTGGGGGCTGGGAGAAAGCTGGTACATACCTTTCCAGCAGCTCGAGTATATACGATACTTTTTTTTTCTCTGTTGTTCACTATGGTGGAAATACCCAGTAAACTCTTTGAAACAATCAATGATGGTGTGTACCTTTGCGTTGGCTTCCTGAATTGCAATAGTCACTACAAGATGGAGGATGTGTGCAGAACACTGCATACCTAAAAAGTTGGTAAGTTTGCATCTAGTAGAGCTTTCACAATTTTTAAAAGCTCCATTGGTCACCATTAACTCAATGTGCAAATTGGGGCCTGGTGAGGTGGTGAATACCATTAGGAGTGGAGAAGACTAACCCCCCATTATTCCAAGGGGAGGGACCCTAAGGTGTGAAATGTATTTAATGTAGGATTTGATCTTTGTAATATGAATTAGTCAAAACTAATTTTATTTCAAACCACTTCCAGACATAGGAATATTAAAACGGAGAGGGAGGAGAAATCGGAGGCAGATACATATTATTACCTCACAATCCAGAATTTCCCAAAGCTAGGAAGAAACCCAAAGATAAGTAACTAATAAAACATAACCTTTAATAAATATAATATAAATAGATTGTTGGAGTATACAACTAGTAATTGATCATAAAATGCTTGCCAACGCCAGGCTAAAAAAAAAACATCCAGTAATGTGAAAAGAAAACTGGAAGAAAAATAGAAACCAAATAAGTCAAATTAAATACAAATAAATAAAATAAAATAAAGGACCAAGCAAGCCGAAGCCGAAAGTAACAGTATACTGCTCCGGAAGGCAAATTGAACTAAACAAAAAAGAGGCACTAACAACTAGTGGAAACAAATGTAACAGAAATTAAAATAAATAAGTATCTATAAGGGTTAAACTCCTAAGATTAGAGCACATTGAGGGAAGAAAGGTAAATCGTGATTAAGGGAAGGGATAACCTGTAGCTCCAAGTAGTTCCCTAATGTAACTTCGTGGGCACCCCTAAAAAAATCTAAACCCTACCCATTCCTCCCACAACCACATAGTAGTCTGATAGTAAAAGAAAATGAAAGTAAATGATATAAAGGTGTGATAAAATGATAGTGGTGGCTTATCTATAAAGTAATAATAAGCTGCAACATCATCCCTAATCTATCCGCCAACCAGTACACTAAACAGTCCCGACACGCGATTCGCCTGGGAGAGCCATTATTTGGCGAAAGGCGCGTCATATATGTTTAATCGTCACATATGGCATAACCTGTGGTATGTAATCCATCAACATAAAATCTTGTTCCTCCACATACAAACAAGAAATCCCTTGTATTGCTTGTTTCTCAAAAGGAGATCTGGATTCTGTTTCCAGTTCCTTTTGACAATCGTGTGGTGTTCCCTATATTTCAATCAAATCAGGAATAACATATCTTTTACTGGTTTCTACCCTGAATGGTTTATCTTGTAACTTCAATATCCAATGAGCTACCCACTGGCTATGTACTCCTAAATCTGAACAATTTTGTAACAGTTTTAAAAGGGATTTTTTTTTAATATAAATTATCTGTCCAAATCCTACAATTTATTGTGTTGCTTCTAAACCCCAACATACAGCCATTAACTGTTTTACACAGTATAACATTCCCCTTAACCAGGAGAGATCATTTTAGAAAAATATCCCAATATTCATAAAAAGAGCCATGTTACCTTTGCATCAATACTGCTATTACTGAAGAAACACCTGTGTAACATTGAACAAGCAGCTAGTACAGGCGCTTGTGTGAGAGCATCTTTTAACAGATTTCAACTCTATTCACCTTCCTCTGTCCAGATGAACTTATTTTTTCTTTTAGCATTTTGCATAAGGGTTTCGTTATCCAAGCCATATTATATATGAATTATCTTTTAGGATCTTATATTGTTTTACTGCAGGGGGTCTAGACCTACAATTACAACTTGTAAATTCATTCTCCCACAATCTTGTTTAGACTTAGACCATACTCAGGGGTAATATACTTTACAAGCTCATTATTTTGTTGTGTGACACTTTAAACTGTTTTACAGCCATAATATGACTATACCATCTTAAATCATTAGGTTTAATGACAACCTGTTTTTCTCTCACCTGGAGCTTGCCATAAAATCAAATTTAATACATCCACATATAACTTTTTTCTATTGATAACCTCCATTCTCACAATAGTACTAGTGTAAGAAGGGGTGCATCCATAAATCACAATAGATTCAAACTCAATGTCATTATCAGTGGATAGAGTTGCATGTGCATGTGTTCCATTAAAACTTAAGAGGGTTTCTGTTGGTGCTTCAATTTTTTAATGCAAGCATGTGTTGTTAAGAGACATTGCTGCTCCTGTCTAATAAAACTCTGTTACATTTCCTCTAGTCTTCCATAAAACTATGGTCACACATCTTAACTAGGTTATATTAACAAGCTAGACAGGATAATAACTAGGGGCTACACATCCCTATTTATTGGTGGAGTAGGCAGATTTCACTTATGGAATTGTGGCTGCTTCCACCTTTCTTTCAATGGCATTTGACATCCGTATACACTCTTTAAATGGATTTGATATGTGAGGGGGGATTGAAGGTGTATCCTCGTTTCTAAAGCTGCCACTCTCTGTAGATTCTTATGGTCTGGGAAAATGTAATGTTCTTTCCCTTTCACTGGGTAAGGGTTTTCTTCATATTTAGGACAATATCTCTTAACCTGATCTTCTTGGTTGCAATTATAGCATACTATAGGATTACTCTGATTAACCCTGTGATATCTATCTTGGGGTGGGGCCGAATAGTTTTTAGTACCCTGGTAATTTTGTTAATTTTGTGTTCTATCCATAGACCTCCCTCTAAAATTACCATTTCTATTATTAACCTCACATCTCCCTCTACCTTCTTGACTAGACACATAGTTAATACGGGCCAGTCCTGCTGATGTATCTCTAGAGAAAAGTGTGTCTGCAAAATTTTAGTTGTTACTGTGTTTTTCCTTTTCAACCATTGCAAAGACTTCATAATTTCCTTTGCAGCAACAATCTACTCTTGGTGCATCAAAAGCTCTTAATTTATCTCATTTGGTAAACCTGATTATCTAGAGACAAATTTACTAACACTCTGCTTATGTTATTCTTTAGGCATAGCAGACGGTTCTGTGTCAGGAATCAAATTCCATGCCTCATTCCATAAATTAGCACAAACACGTGTATCATAGAAACATAGAAACCTAGAATGTGACGGCAGATAAGAACCATTCGGCCCATCTAGTCTGCCCAAAATTTCAAAATACTTTTAATTAGTCCCTGGCCTTATCTTAAGTCTAGGATAGCCTTATGCCTATCCAACGCATCCTTAAACTCCCTCACTGTGTTAACCTCTACCACTTCAGCTGGAAGGCTATTCCATGCATCCACTACCCTCTCAGTAAAGTAATACTTCCTGATATTATTTTTAAACCTTTGCCCCTCTAATTTAAGACTATGTCCTCTTGTTGTGGTAGTTCTCCTTCTTTTAAATATAGTCTTCTCCTTTACTTTGTTGATTCCCTTTATGTATTTAAATGTTTCTATCATATCCCTCCTGTCTCATCTTTCCTCCAAGCTATACATGTTAAGTTCCTTTAACCTTTCCTGTTAAGTTTTATCCTGCAATCCATGAACCAGTTTAGTAGCCCTTCTCTGAACTCTCTCTAAAGTATTAATATCCTTCTGAAGATACGGTCTCCAGTACTGCGTACAATACTCCAAGTGAGGTCTCACCAGTGTTCTGTACAATGGCATGAGCACTTCTCTCTTTCTACTGCTACTACCTCTCCATATACAACCAAGCATTCTGCTAGTATGTCCAGCTGCTCTATTCCATTGCCTTCCTACCTTTAAGTCATCTATAATAATTACTCCTAAATCCCTTTCATCAGATGTTGAGGTTAGTAGGGTATCAAATATCCTATACTCTGCCCTTGGGTTTTTGCGTCCAAGGTGCATTATCTTGCACTTATACACATTAAGTGTCATTTGCCAAAACTCTGACCATTTTACTAATTTTTCTAAATCATTTGCCATTTGACGTATCACTCCTGGAACATCAACCCTGTTGAAATTTTAGTATCATCAGCAAAAAGACATACCTTACCATCAAGACCTTCTGCAATATCACTAATAAAAATATTAAAGAGAATGGGTCCAAGTACAGATCCCTGAGGTACCCCACTGATAACTAGACCTTGCTTTGAATATACTCCGTTGGCTACAACCCTCTGTTGCCTGTCATTTAGCCACTGCCTTATCCATTCAACAATATTGGAATCCAAACTTAAAGATTGCAGTTATTGATGAGCCTTCTATGTGGAACAGTATCAAAAGCCTTACTGAAATCTAGGTAAGCAATGTCTACTGCACCACCCTGATCTATTATTTTAGTTACCCAATAAAAAAAATCATTTAGATTAGTTTGGCATTAACTCCCTGAAGTAAACCCATGTTGTCTCTGATCTTGAAATCCATGTGATTTTAGATGTTCAACAATCCTATCTTTTAACATGGTTTCCATAACTTTCACCACTACTGAAGTAAGGCTTACTGGCCTATAGTTTCCCGACTCTCCCTACTACCTTTCTTGTAAATGGGCACAACATTTTTTAATTTCCAATCTTCTGGGACTACTCCTGTTAACAATGATTGGTTAAATAAATCCATTAATGGTTTTGCTAGTACACCACTAAGTTCTTTTTAGAACTTTCGATGTATCGCATCAGGTCCCATTGACTTATTTGTCTTTACTTTTGACAGTTAAAATAGAACCTCTTCCTCTGTAAATTCACATGTACCAAAGACCCCAAAGAATGAACCACATGAGTGGGCCTGTGCTTATTTGCAAACAATAGCAAACACCTAACTAATTCAAATGCCTTACCAATTATCAATAGGAAAGCAAACCTTGTTAAATCTAAAACCTTTTCCTAGATGACTCTTACCTCTAAAAGTAAAAAGAAAAATCTTAGAAAAATCTTAGACAGTTGAAAAATCAAATAAAACACAGTTGTTTTCCTAGCACTATAGTGACCTACAATGCTGCCCACCCTCCCACCACTGTCCTTACCCCCTTCCCAATGGTGCTGAAAGGGTTAAAAAATCCTTCTGTCACTATCCTGATACCAGCAACAATGTCCCTTAGATCTGGGCCAATGTCAACTGGCAGGAGAGACCTAATGAGAATGCGTGGTGAGTGCTATACTTGTATTAGGACTACTCCATAAGAAAGTTCTAGTTATCAATAACTGCAATAATTGCAATTGAAGGGTTAAGGGGTCTGTGACAGTGTGCAGTGCACAGTGCACATTTCAATGAGCTGAAGTGAGCTGGGTGCCCTTTAAGAACAACTATAGTGGCTGCCATCATGACAGTCACTAAAGGTGTTTCTACTGCACTGACTGAGGAAAAACTCAATCATATGATGCTGAAATTTGCACATTAGGACCCTCTATGAGGAGCATTGGACTGAACCAATTCAGGCCAATCCATGCCGCCTCCATGACATCAAGGAAGGCAGAGAGGTAAGCAGTAACAAGCGAGTCACAGTGATGAAAAAAGGTAACTAGATCATTTACTTTCCAAATTTGTATTGTAAACAATGGGGCCTGGGACAATATAGCGTTAGGAATACCAGTTTCTTATCCTAATGCTCAAGTGCTCCCTCACTTCCTCATATAATTATCAGCATACGCAACTTGTATATTTACGGTCATACCTTTTGTCATTGATAAATAATTGCTTAGTTTTAATTTTTGTTACATTTGCTTCTGATTCTAGGAGTTCTCAAACTTACATTTAGGCTTATGTATTGGTCAGCTACACACAAAAATGTGTAGGTAACACACGTATCTTCACATTATTCGCTTTTTTAATTAGTCGTACTGTCTCTTATTTTCAATAAATAACTTTGGATTTAATTTAAATTATCAATGTGAGATTTAGCCTAGTTGTTTTACTCTGTGCTTCATTGATCTGAGGTCACACACTCAGTTTCAGTAAATAGCTTCACATTAAAGAACCACAATAGCACTAGGATTGCATACCTGCATTCCTAGTGCTATAGTGTCCCCCTCTGCATTTAGTTTAAATCTAAATAAAAAATTGAGAAATGGTTTTACTCACTTTTTCCACTGTGGAGATCCACTCTCTGCAGCCGCTTGATTAGCCAATGCTTCTACTTCATCCAGTTCAATTTTCCTTATAGAGAAGCATTGGGGACAAAAAGTGCAAGCACAGTGCTGGCTGTGCTCCTCCTATGAAATGGATCCTCTATTGCCTCTGGTGGCTGTTAGAAAGTCAGCTGCTAGAGGTGTATTTAATCATCTAATGTAAGCATTGTCATATCTACTAAATAGCAATTTTTTACATTGCAGGGATACATGACCACTGCACCCAGAATTATTTTTGAGATAAAGTGGTGTGGGTGCTTTCTATGGTCCATTAGCCCACTCGATGTTTCCTTTTAATTTTAAAGCATGAAAATGTTCAAGTGATATTTAGCCGAATTATACTTTAGCAGAAGGACAGACTCTTAAGTAATTTTAGCTTCATGCCACTTAGCCCTGAGATTCCTCTATAAGAGGAATGCTGTTGATCTAAATACACCAAGGCAGGCCAGACATTCCTTGATATGGGTTACAGGCTTTTTCAGTTGTGGACCTTAAGCCAAGCATTTAGGCTTGGTCTTTTATAATTTATGCACATTTGTCAATCATGGACCTTATACCAAGCAACTGAGTTTCCTCTATTAGAAGTCACATGTTCATTGTAGTAATAGGCATACACACAAAAGGATTTAATTTTCCCTAGGGATCACAGACACTGTCTAAAATTGTCCTTATGTTAGCCAGCTTCAAACATCTGCTGTTAGAGTTCACACACTTATTTCCATTGTGGACCTTACACATAATAGTCTGCATTTCCACGTTCAGTTTCTTATGAAGTGAACAGTGTTTTGCTAATGTTGTTAAAGATATGTGTATAGTATGTGCATCCTTGCTTTAAGGCCTTGTTGCTCTATTATTAGTTTTTATTTAGGTGCATGAATGTTGTATGTTGTTGCATGGACATTAATGGATTAGGTATTGGATGTATTATCTATTTTCTTTCTTCTGTACATTTCTATGCATTAAGCCCTCTTATTTAGCTCATAAGTTCCTATGACATTTTATGTAATATTTACACATTTTTCTGTTCATGACAGCATCAGTGATGTCCTATTTGCACTATTTTGCTGTCTTAATTTTTTTTACCTCTACAGGTCCACCTATGCATCTTTTGAGTGCAATTCAGTGTGTTATAGATATATCTCTATATTCACATCTTAATGAAATTAGATCGAGTCAATGAAAAGGCTACCATAGTTTGCCAGTGCTTGTTGGAGTGTTCAGGCTTAGATTTTATCCCCTGCTCACTGTTCCAATCCACTCATTTGTCATTTGCATGAATGTGTAATCTATCACTGAGTTAATTACTCAGTTAGTTTTATGGGTCATTAGGGACCCAAGGACACCACCTTCTACCAACTACCCAGCATAGATATTATACTCCATTGACTGATGCCTGAGGGTGGAATGTCTCATTACCAGTAATAGATCTGTTTCTACTGTTGCAGATGTTTGCTGGTCCTTGCAGGGTTTTAGCTGTATGTTTAATTTATTAGCCAATTATCCATTTTATCCTAAATTATCATACATTTTAGCTAATTATTCTGTTTTTCAGAAATTCATATGTTTTTGTCTTTTATATTTTTTGCAAAGGTTATGTGGAATATCAATTTGATTATATCTTAGAAAGGACTAAAAGGAACATGTGCTCCATAAAGCACAAAGTAGCCTTTTATTTTGATGCACAAGCCCATATATCATTTAAACACCCTCACTGCATTCCATCATTACCTGTCATATTCACAGGTGTAGGTCACAGAGCAAAAGCAACCACATCTAAGTACCATATCTAGACCTTTCAGTTTTTAACAATCACATAGCCAGTTACTATTTATTATGTTTTCACTGCTGATTTTATATAATCTCTAATCTTTATAAAACTTCCATGATAAAAACACTATATAATAATTGTAAAATACAATATAGAGAAATGTGTATGTCTGAAGTATGATATTGGTTTTGAAAATAAAATCTTTATAGAAAGGTATTTCAATTAGTCAAAGCTGGAGCTTAAATATCACCTTGATGAATAGAATATCAATTAGAATTATTACATTTATTTTAAACTACATGGCAACCTTATGATAAAAAGTATACACAATATTTTTAATGATTGGGAAGGCAAAGGCTAACTGTACTCTGTCCGGTTGCCAGCGCTTCTGCTGGGGTGATGGGTACATAGTCTTGCCCTATAACAAGGGGGCAGGTAGAGCAGGGGCAAGCAGTGCTCTGCCCTGATGCCAGCTCTTCTGCTGGAAGGTGGTCAGTGGGTATGGTAGTCCCATCCACTAACCCCAGAGCCCTGCTGGGAGCGCTTATCTCCACCTCATGGTACCTCTGCGGGTTTAGTTGGCTATCTGGACCGGCCATCCAGCATCCCTGTAGATCCGGCACAGAGACCACGGTCCCATCTGTACCTTTGGGGTCAGGGGTGTTGTCCCCCTGTAGTTGGGGAGAAACACCAACTGTCGCCTGTCCCTGAAAAATGCACTGCTGCTGGGAAGAGAGACTGGTTGTTTCCTCTCCCTCTGGATGCACTGCTGCTGGGAAGAGAGACTGGTTGTCTCCTCTCCCTCTGGATGCACTGCCGCTGGGGTGAGAGACCAGTTGTCTCTTCTCCCTGAAAGATGCACTGCAGCTGGGAGGAGAGACCGGTTGTCTCCTCACCCTGTGAGATGCACTGCCGCTGGGGAGAGAGACCGGTTGTCTCCTCTCCCTGTTAAATGCACTGCCGCTAGGGAGAGAGACTGGTCGTCTCCACTCCCTGTAGGATATACTGCTGCTGGGGAGAGAGACCGGTTGTCTCGTCTCCCTGAAACTCACTCTGCCGCTGGGGAGGAATGACGACACCTTCTGCTCCCTGTAAGGTACACCGCCGCTGGGGAGTAGGACTACTCCTGGTAACTCAGGCTGTAGCTGGGGATCTGGGCTGGCTGCCCAGCATCCCTGTAGGACCTCGGTCTCAAGTTCAACTGTCATCTGGGGGTCTTCCCAGGACTAGTCTATGATGTCTCTCGAGCTGAAGGGTTGCAGGTCTGGATTTCTTTTTTGTTTACCCCTTCATGAAGCCAAAGTCCTCCTCCAAAGCATCCCATAGTTAACCAGGGCCATCGTAATCATCACCCTCTGGCTTGTCGTGCTCAGCCGTCCAGGGGGTATGGCGGACCGTATACCACCATAGGGCCTGGGAGGTGTCCTCCAGCCAAATCTCCTTCCATACCAGGCTCTCGGGCTCTGTTACCCATTCATCCAGGGGCTGTTCTCCCAGGAAACAGGGCCACTTGCATTTGTCGCTGATGCTCTTCACTGGGGAGACTTTCACCATGCCAACGCTGTGCGCCTTCCAGGGCCTTATACCAAACGTTTTTCCAGACTGCATCCCTCCAGTCCGGGTCATTCTCCTCCTTGTATAGGAACCCTGTCTGGGAACTAGCTTGTTCCATACTGCTGTATATAGGGACACTGCACGGTGGCTGTCTCTCTCCTTCCATATCAATCCGTAATGATTCCGGTGTCTCCAGGATGCTGTTCCTCTCACTAGGAAGCCATCCCACCACTGACACCAAATGTGACAGACCGCCTGGAACTCCAACCGAGTGCCTCCGCCAATCGATGCTCCTGGTGCTCACCGAGGAATTCACATTTACAATGTAAGGCACTCCCACACATAGCACACAATTCCTCCCATCTGCTTGGGAGATAATTTGATCAGCAACTTTACTAATTCTAATCCAATTATCTCCAAGCACAGAAAAAACTTACTTTTTAAAAATACCCCAAAAGTTCCCTAAAAATACATAAAACCCCCTGATTGCCCTGATCTGTGTGACCAACATATCCCAAAATCACCCAGATCAGTTCAGGGGTTCAGGAATTTCCTGGAAGTCTTATTTTTGACCAACTGTGCACATGGTCCCATGCCCAAAACAGTTCCAGAGAATTAGTGCTAATGGTCGATCTCTCTGTCTGGAGTACAAAAGTACATACTTCACATGAACAGAGTCTTTTAAAGTATTTTATCCATCTATTGCAGATGCCATAGTCACAGAGTAAGAGGCTGGCCAGCAGGCTCCTCCAAGAACCAGTGACGAGGTTCAGATCGTCACACACCTCCCCTGGCTACTTTGGACTTTAATCACACACAGGGTGCACCTGCAGGCTCTAGCAGTCATTAACCCATTGCCGCCATTAGGGCATGGTATTATCGCCTGAATGACATGGACTTTAATGACTTTAAAGTATAAATCAATGCACGGACATCAATGCCAGTGAAGCCCCCCCCCCCCCTGCAAATTCCTCCAAATTATGCTTACCTCACACAATCAGGCAGTTCCCCAGAAGCCAAATGGTTGCGATCAGATTTTAGGGAGGTGGATTTTTATGTCCTCAGAAGATATTGAAATTTGGGTAGTAAAGTCATCTTGATGCCTGCTAACCTTGCCAACGAAGACAAAATATTTTCAGTGAATTATTTAAAAAAAAAAATGTAATTCTATTTGAAAATATCATCTGGGGCATTGGTAATTTTAAGCCCTAAATATGTTGCATAAAATGTTTTTCAATCTAGGGAGTAGTTGACTTGCAGGATAGATAAGACTTACTCTCTTATGCCCACTCCCATTGCTTGAGTTTTAGATACATGTAACTCATAGTAAGAATGTTTTCCGTAATCAGTCATTTCTTTATAAACATTTCTTTGTTTTCAATTTGTACTCCAGGAATGGAGATGATGTCTCAAATGCTCACTATAGTGGTCACCCCTGATGTGTTCCATTAGATATTGTGAATGGATTAGACAAAAAGCCACCGTTAAGCACTTTAGCCACTGGAAAATTATATAGTCCCCTTATTGCTGATAAGATGCCCCCAGTAATGCCGAAAATGCAAAAAATGTTTTGCATCTGTGTTTAGGAGTGAAATGGGTCTGATACGTCCATGTGAAGTGAGTTGAGGTTAGTGGATTTTCTATAAGTAAATGTTTATACTTGCCACTAATGGTTAATGAGTGTGTGTAATGGGTAATGTGTTTTGTCCCATTTTGTAAAGTATAATGTGTTATTTTCTGTTTGATTTGTTTTTCTTTCAATTGGTATGTTATAGGTTTGTCTGCCTTGTTTCCTTGAGTGTAGAAAATAGCATTTAATTTTTGCATTCTGTTAAATCTCTACGTGAAGCCAACAAGTTCATACCCCATCCTCGTAGTATGCGTACTCTTTCCTAAGGTGTAGATATTAGTGTTCTTGTCTTCCCTATTTACCAACAATTTTACTAGGTATCACCTTTGGTAATCCAAATGAGTCACATGAGCTTGTAGTTGTTCGGTGATGGTGTGGAATGATCTACTCCATTTTAATGTTGAAGCTGAGACATTGGCAAATACAAGGATTCCTATGTATGGTTCTGGCAGTTCTTTTTTTTTTTTTGTTCTGCTGGATCTCAACACTGTGTCCTTGGCGTAGTAATAATGCATCCACACCATGATATCTCTAGGGGTGTTAGAGTGTATTTTATTTTGATACCCCAGCCTGTGGCACAGTGTAAAAGAATAGGTTGTGCACGTTACCCACACTTCATGATGAAAGCACAGTGTCAGTTTCAGTCCGCAGAAACAATGCATAAATTCAGCCGTATCTGGTTCACCAAAAACAGAGACCTAAATACGTTACCACCTACCTTGTCCAGATTGCAGTACATAATTCCTATATACTGTACAAAAAAAGCAGCCACAGGTAAGCAATACACTTTCCTCAAGTTCACCCTGAAGCTTTTGAGAGTTCTTTTATTTCACCAGCCGCCTAAGCCCTCATCATTGCAATCTAAAGTTGTCCAAAAACTGTGTGGCAGTCACTTCCCGAAATAGAATCCCCCACATATTCTACAAAAAGTCACTCCAGAAAAAATCTGGACTCTGCTACAAAAGAGGAGTTAGGAGGAACTTTACCTATTATTTCCCTTACTGCACATCTCTGTCTGGTCTATGTACTGTCATCATGTTTTAAAGTGTACCATACAGAGTTAAACTATTAATTCAGGAAACTCTGTATGTGAATATTTATGTTATTCTGGAAATCAACTTGTCCTGATTACCCTTTGTCAGTTGTCCATGCAGACTTATTGGCTTGTTGTACAATGAACAAATCAAAGAAAAGCAATTGAAATAGCTATGCACAATGAATGCTTTAAGCGGTTTCCCGAAATGCAACTGGCAATGCAACATATAATGACTTCTCAAATCTAAAAAACTTTCAACCCCCTGAACAGAACCCTCATAACAGCACAAATATGCCAAACAGGTGTTGTATTGAGCACACCTGATACAACTAATCAATGGCTTCATTAGTCGCATCAGGCGTGCTATGGGTTAGAGTGTCACATTTGACTGCATGTTAGAAATATGGCTTAGTCAAAAGAATGGTTCACAAGAGAAGAGATCATTGCCCTTCACAAACAAGGAGCAGGATAAAAAAAGATAGCAAAGGCACTGAATGTTCCTAGAGACACCGTTGGAAACTTAGTTTGCAAGTTCAAAGTTGAAGAAATGGTGGTTACTATACCAGGACAGGGTAGAAAAAGGAAGCTATCAATGACTGTAACCAGATTTTTGAGAAGGCAGGTGAATTGCAATACTAATAATTAAAAGGACATAAACAACATATCAATCAAACATAAACATCAAAAAAGGTGTAAGTATCCAAAAAACTAAAGTTAAAAACCCCAACAAAAAGAAAATACATAGTCAATTAACTATTTTTTGTTGCAACAAAAACTGGTGCAGTGCTTTGCCAGTAGCCCCTCTGGATAAGCCTCCAGTGGTCTGAAGTTTACTTCCATTCACAGTTAAAGGAACACTATAGTTTCAGGAATACAAACATGTATTCTTGAGGCTATAGTTGGAAGTGTGCTGTTTAGGTTTCTACCTCCCCTTTCCTGCCTTTTTAAAGGTGGTTTTACTCACCTTTTTTTCCCATGCTGTGTTGGACGCACCATGGCTGGCCCTGCTATGCATTTGTGGCTGAGATCATCAAATTTGAAAATCCCAGTCAATTGACTGCTTTCCCATATAAGAGCATTGGCAGGATATTGTGCATAAGTGGAGATGCTAAGCATAAGTGCAGCACACTGTGCAGCTCTAAGATAGGAAGCACCTCTGGTGGCCTCTGAGTGACTGCACCTAGAGGTGTTCCTAGGCAGTAATCTAAATGCTGCCTTTTCTCTTAAAAGGCTGTATATACATAAAAAAATCCTACAGGGACAAACTGTAGACAGCTGACCTACCACATAACCCGTTGTTCTGGTGACTATAGTATCCCTTTAAAATAGTTTTTAATGTTTGAATTCAAAACAGCAGCAAAAGCAGTTAAGCCCCTCTGAGCTGCTTGGGTTATGGAGAAAGCATTAGGCTGAGCATCAATGAGTGGCTGTGATCAGCAGTGTCAGCTGACCACTTTCACCAAAAAAGTGTAGGTGCGCAAACAATTATAGAATCAATAGAATAATAAATACGATATACAATTACTCCCCAGGAAGTAGCACCGTATTACGTCACGACCAGGAAGTAGCACTGGATTACGTCACAACCAGAAAGCTAACAAGAGGACGCTTGGACCGATCAACCCATAACATCCAGGACTCTGTTCACCAGCTTCAAATACAGTGAGCTTTCCATGCTGGTTTTATTTTTAAGTTTTGAGTTTATATTTGGCAATAAGGGGCTTTTACATTTCTGGTTGGTGATGACTCCATGTAACTCACAATAGGATTCAACGATCTCAAGGGTCTGATCCTCCATGTGCTCAATAGTTTGGAGTGGTACAACAACCATTCCATAATTGTGAGTTAAATACCTACAGAGTGTGCATATTAAGATTTATATACAGACTGTATTGCACTAGGTCCTTTTTTGTTATGTATTTGTAGGTATCTGTGGCATAGCCATTCAAGGAATTGCAAGTATTCTTCTGTTTCATGGTCACTCTATGTGGTTTGTGACACACATGTGGTTTTAAAACAATATTGCTATCCCACACCCAATTCTGGATATCTTGGGGAGTAATTGTATATTGTATTTATTGTTCAATTGATTCTATAATTGTTTGCACACTTACATTTTTTTGGTTTACAGTCTGGGGATTTATGTGATCAGAGTTCCTAGTAGCTTGCTGCATTTACATAGTTGTCACACAAATACAGAGGTACCTTAACTTATTATAATTATTGCACCATTCTAATCTATTTTTTTCTACTTTCAGCCTATCACACAATATATTGCTTGTATGAATCAATATGGCTACAAAGAATTGTAATCTATACCTTAGCTGTATCTTAAATAGGAGCTGTCCTATGGTTGGCCAGGTACCCTTATTCAGAGTTAAAATGAATGAAAATGGCTTAGCACTGAATGATGGGATGGTGCCAAGAGCCTCCATGAACTACAGCTATGAATGAGATGTCTTTTTGAATGCTTTTTAAATTTTCAGCAAGTCACACTTTAATGCATAACAATGTGTATGTGATACACATTAAGTGTCTTACATATGTCTTTAAATCGCTGTGTGGATATTATATATTTTTATTATGGGCAGTATGTTTTTGTCATTATTATTTGCTTATCATATCTGAACCAAGTAAAACACAAGTGGTAGTCTGTTTATTTGTTTGTCATATGACATAAAATACTATAAATGTATTCTGCTACCAGCCTTTCCTTGGTTTATTGGTTAGTTTATTTTAAACTCTTCTTCTGCTTCATATTTTGAACTGAATATTTCTGATTGCATGTTTTAAAAGAAAAGCATTCATTGGAAATAAACACCAGTTGACTGGTTTACTTTACATAATTTAAATGAATACCAGAGCAAGTGTTATTACTCATGAATAAATTATCTTTTGAGAGGTTTATTTTCTCAAAATAGCTTGTATGTCCTGATAATACTTCTTGAAATTCTGTTATCCAAATTAATAATTTGCTATTCTGACTTCTATATTTTTAATTCTTCTACAAGCCTAGAAGTTCAACCACTTGCTTATTACACTGAACAAAATTATAAACGCAACACTTGTTTTTGCCCCCATTTTTCATGAGCTGAACTCAAAGACCTAAAACTTTTTCTATGTACACAAAAGGCCTAGTTCTCTCAAATATTGTTCATAAATCTGTCTAAATCTTTTAGTGAGCACTTCTTCTTTGCCGAGATAATCCATCAACTTCACAGGTGTGGCATATCAAGATGCTGATTAGACAGCATGATTATTGCACAGGTGTGCCTCTGGCTGGTCACAATAAAAGGCCACTCTGCAATGTGTAGTTTTACTGTATTGGGGGATTCTGGGAAGGCAGGGGGGTTCTGAAAAACAGTCAGTATCTGGTGTGACCACCATTTGCCTCACGCAGTGCAACACATCTCCTGCACATAGAGTAGATTAGGTTGTTGATTGTGGCCTGTGGAATGTTGGTCCACTCCTCTTCAATGGCTGTGCAGAGTTGCTGGATATTGGTAGGACCTAGACCACGCTGTTGTACAGGCTGATCCAGAGCATCCCAAACATGATCAATTGGTGACATGTCGGGTGACTTTGCTGGCTATGCAAGAACTGGGATGTTTTCAGCTTCCAGGAATAGTGTACAGATCCTTGCAACATGGGGCCGTGCATTATCATGCTGCAACATGAGCTGATGGTCATGGATGAATGGTACAACAATGGGCCTCAGGATTTCGTCATGGTATCTCTGTGCATTCAAAATGCCATAAAAAAAATGCACCTGTGTTTGTTGTTCATAACATATACCTGCCCATACCATAACCCCACCACCACCATGGGCCACTCGATTCACAACATTGACATCAGCAAACCTCTCACCCACACAATGCCATACACGCTGTCTGTCATCTGCCCTGTACAGTGAAAACCAGGATTAATCCGTGAAGAGAACACCTCTCCAAAGTGCCAGATGCCATCGAATGTGAGCATTTGCCCACTCAAGTCGGTTATTATGACGAACTACACTCAGGTTGAGACCCCAATAAGGACGACGAGCATGCAGATGAGCTCGCCCTGAGATGATTCACACTCTGAGACCTGTCGCTGTGGTCCCCTCCCCCCCATATACGCGGTGACGTATTATCTCCCATGTAACCTCTGAATACACTCCCCTAATCCCTTCTAGAGTTATGATAAACTAACTCTAATTCACCACCTCACCCTGTACATAGTAATTTTTATATAGTTTGCTTAAACAGATCCTGAAAGGGGCGACATTAAGCGTTAGATAAACCCCTATCCCCACTATGGCTACTATACGAGTTGTCACTCTGAATGTTAGGGGGTAAAACACACCCGAGAAACGCTCACTGATGCTCCAGGAATTTCACAAACTGAAAGCTGTCATATCATTTATTCAAGAGACCAACTTCAAGTGAGACGTAGCCCCAATACTTAAAAACAATAGATACCCCACAGCGTTTTTTTTAACAATTATCCAGTAGCCAAAAAATGAGGAGTGGCCATCCTCGTATCCTCACGGATACCCTTTACCTATAAAGAGTACTATGCAGACGACTTAGGGAGACTCGTAATGGTTAAGGGAAATATTGGTCAGAATACAGTGACATTCGCAAACCTGGGGAACTTTGCAGTCCTGGTCCTGCTTCCTACCTCTGAGCCACAGCAGCTTTGTTTATCTACTAGTCATTCCGGTCCTGTTCATCCTGGCATATCTACTACACTGGGGGCTGTACCTTGACTACGGCTGTACTTCACCTGACCCTGATCAGACATCAGCAGGGTATTTAAACTCAGCCTCGCCCTGTGATCTGGATCAAGTCTTTGATCCTGTTGTGTGTTCCGTACCAGTGTTCCTTTCGTTCGATCTACTACTTATTATTGACCCCGGCTTCTGACTATGTTTACTCTGACCTCTGGCATCCCTTGACTTTGGCTACTCCTCATTGTTCCTGTCCTCTGGCATTCTTTGACCTCGGCTATCCCTTGACAATCCTGTTGTTTGAGTCCTTGCCTGTCCTGCGGCTTAGTACTTCATCCTGCACAGCCCCCGTGCACAGACCCACGGGCCAGGTGAATTCTTACCTGACCACCTTGGCCTGTGGCTATCTGCAAGGGTGAGCAACATATCTGTGCTACAGACTCCCAACCCAGGAAAGACCCTGACAAAAAGGAGGCAAATGCACACATCTGTTAGTGAAAATGCTCCAAGACACCAGACAAACTACCTTCATACCAAAAATCTAAACCAATTCCAGTGTCACATCTCTCTGAGTCCCTGACATACTAGACGCCTTCCATGATTTCTACTCCAAATTATATAACCTCTGCACGGAATTTCTCTCCTCGAGAGTCAGTCACACACTGCCTACCAACATCCAATACAACCTAGAAGCCCCCACCTCAACGGGTCAATTTGAATTAGCAGTTAAAAATCTCCCTCCCACAAAGAGTCCGGGCCCGGATGGCTTTATGGCCAAATACTATAAGAGGCTTCTAGGGGAACCATTCATCAAAGCGTTCGACTCCCTCACACATACCCCCACTCTCCCGAACCCTGCCTTAGAAGCACACATCACCTTGATCCCCAAACCGGGGAAAGATTCCCTAAATTGCGTGAGTTAATGACCTATATCCCTAATCAACATTGACTTGAAATATTTTCACAAAAATCTTGACCACCCACTTACGCCCATTCTTACAGGGGGGCTAGTCCACCCTGATCAGGCAGGCAATGTCCCAGAAAGGGAGGCAAAACATAACACCACTAAATTACTCAACCTCATTTACCTAGCCAAATTCTCCAATGCACAGAGTCTGCTACTATTTATCGATGCAGAAAAGGCCTTTGACAGGGTGGACTGGTCCCTCCTCCTAGAAACCCTCAACGCCATGAGGTTTGGCCTGTCTTGGTTACATTGGATGACAGCACTTTACTACAACCCGAGTGCTAAGATTAGAATGAATGGCCAACTTTCAGAATCAGTCACCATCAGAAATGGCACGAAGCAGGGGTGCCCTCTTCCCCCCCTCCTCTTCATAATGGAATCATTTCTCCAGGGTATAAGGACACCGGGGGAATTCAGGGCTTCCAGATCAATAATCAAGAGTATAAAGTTGCAGCATTTGCTGATGACCTCCTGTTCTCTATTGCTAACCCCAGAACCTCCATGCCTGCCTTACTACAAGAAATCACCCTAAACAACGGTATCTTAAACTTCAAGGTCAGTTTTTCAAACAGCGAAATACTTCTGCTCAACATAGCCCACACCACCAAAACATCCCTACAAACCAATTTCCAATTTGCTTAGGCGGAGGAAGCAGTCAAATACCTGGGTGTCAATCTCCCTAGAGATCTAACCAAACTCTAGAGCCTCAATTTCCCTTTGTTCAATGATGATTTAGTTGAATGGAATAAACTTCTATTTGGCTGGCTCACCTGGCTCACCCGCATACACATCCTTAAAATGTTGAATCCACTAGACTCATGGAAGAAGTGCATTCCTCTCTGACACACACACACCTACGCTCTATACTCTAAATGCTGGATTTCCTGGCTCAACTTAATGAAACGTAACTTGGACAAATTCCCCACCTCCACTCCACCACCCTGAGTGTTTTGTTCTTACCTTGGACAAAGCTCCGAGTAGAAAAAAAAACAGTTCCCAAGACACACAGACAATGCATAGGTACGTGTTTCCGAGAACAGCTACCAGCTTACCAACGAAACTGTGACAGAACCATCTGTCTGTTTATTGCGGTGGATTCATCTGTTTCTGCCCCGGTTGTGTAAATGGCTGTTTCCTATAGCCCAGCCATATGAATTACTCTTTTTCCCGAACAAAACTACCGAACGGATGGCCACCCAGGAGAGAAGTGTGCTGCTGGTTAACCTATTGATCCCAATTAGAACGTTGTGGTTAACCGCAGACACTTCTCAATTAAACCGAATTCAGGGTGGTCGTCGTTCGTATGTCGACCACGAGGCAGCGGCCATTTTAAAACACGCGAAAGCCCAGCGGTGTTCGGCTCTATTTTCATGGAACTAAAAACTGACACTTTTTCTGCCGAACACCGCTGAAACAACGGAACGCCTGGCTGCCTCCACGAAAGCGTACGAACACCGGCCGTTCGGGAGTTTTGCAGCACACGAAAGGACTTAACCCAATCGCATACCGAAAGACTGTAAGAACTTTGACTCCATGGCGATTGAACTATGTGTGTGGGATCTGAGCGCTATTCGCTAATAATATGCACTCAGATCCAGGCTATCTGGGAATATGTGATGCGAATGGGAAATGTTCGGTTATTTTAAAGTTATGTATTTTTATGTATTTTCTAGTATTGTATGTAAGATGGCGATTTGTCTTTGTCCTGGAGATAATTGAATTACTTCTCAATTATCTCCAGGGCAGAGGGGAGGAAACCATATTGCATTGTGGGTAAAAGCTGTGACTGTATGTCTGGAATGTCTTCATGTCCATCTGTAGTTTCAGTCTCCCATTTGGTCCCCTAGGGGAGTGTCCACCAAGTGGGAGACTTGCATAAATACAGGCAGGTAGCCCACAGTAAAGCCAGATCCTGTTTGACCCTCAATGCGGAGCTTCTGTCTCGTTATTGGGGGGGATTTCTTCTTTGTGTTTAGAGACTGCTGGATGGAACCGAAAGCCGCTTGGTGGATGTCGTTGTTCGGCGGCTAGCAGCAGTTTGTGGATTTCCGTTCGGGAGTTTGGAGCCTTTCACGGATCCCGGTCGGGAGATTACCGCTTCCCCTGGTTATGGTTCGTGTATTATAATTGATGCGAACGGATTACTGAATTTGCGAAAGGGGAAGGTGAACTAAACAGCGGTTTCTCTTAGAGACACCAGGGGTGTCTTAACAGAAATCTACGCACAAACACATAAATTGTTGTGGTATAGTTAGGTTGCACAAGTACGCAAACATACTGGAATACAGGTTATTTTATTCTCTTTTGGTTTGCTTGCAGTGTCCACCTATGTTACCGTGTGTTCAAGTGTGCCACACTCATGTATTGTACCAACTCTTATGCAGTATACCACTGTTCAAACTCTACCATTTTTCTACTGATTGCATTGTAAACCTCAACTATTGTATGCAATAAAATAATTATAATTTGCCAAGAAGGAAGTATTACAATTTAGATACCCGAGTATACACCAATGTGTTAACTGAAACTATGGAACTAACTTTCAATACAAAGTTCTTAAGGTGACAAAGCAAAAATGGTTATAATAGATAAAACATATCTTCAAAAATTAGGAGAGCACTCACTGGATTTTCATGAAAAAAAAACCTAGCTTTAGATAGAGCACCATTTATAATTTGCACAATCTACTGTTTGCAGTCTATGTACCGTCTGCCACTGTGCTGTGCTCTCTCTAAATAAAAAGTGAATGGAAAAAAAAAGTTTTAGTTTCACTCCATACCAGGACATTTACCAAGACATCCATAGCTAACTGTATGTGAGATAACTACTATGCTCTAACGATGTGTATTCACTCACATCCACAGATAAGACAGACAATTACCACATATTCACATTACCAGAAACATCACAGTGATGCTTGGATGTCGTTACCTAGTAACATGCCATTGTAGAAAAATACAGACGTGAGCAAAAACATCTGAAGGGTTACTACAACCTTAATGAGTTGGGAGAACTTTCTGACATAATATAACTTACTCAATTTACAGTAAAACCCTGAGTGGTGGGTGGGGGGCCCTAAACTAGAATAAGGGGGGGGAGCTTATGTCCTCCCCCCTAGCCCCCACCCCTGAGCGGCGGGTGGGGGCCCTAAATACTAATAAGGGGGGGACCTATTGTCATCCTCCCCAGCCCCCACCCCTAAAAAAATGCCCCCCCAGGTGACTAGGGGTCCCCAAACCCCTAGTCACCCCCTCCCCCCCCAAAAAAAATTATCCCCATACCTACCATTATTTTTAGGGTGAGGGGAGGCCTTTAACTAAGTACCTGTAAAAAATAAAAATAAAACTTACCATTCGATGTTATACAAAGAAAGAAATGAGCGCAAAAAAAAATAATCCATATTCACCCATGGAGGGCTCTGTGCAGACTGAGCTCTGCAGGGCGGGGGAAGGCTTATAAAGCCTTGCCGCGCCCTGCAATTAGGTTTAGAGCACTCTGATTGGTGGGTTTAAGCCATCCAATCAGAGTGCTCTGACAGGTAAATGAAGAGACTGACAGGTAAGTCTCTACATTTACCTGTCACAGCACTCTGGTTGGTTGGTTTGAAATCCACCAATCAGAGTGCTCTGTGTCATTTTACACAGCGTGGGAAAGTTATTTGGAATTTTCCCACGCTGTGTAATTTGACTCATAACTCTCTGATTGGTTACTTAATCCACCTATCAGAGTAGTTTGACACTCGGGAGGGGGGACCTTTTTTTTTTTTTTTTTGTACAGTGAGCAGCCATAGGCTGCTCACTGTTTAAAAAACATGCCCCTACTCGCGGTATAGCGAGTAGGGGCATAATTTACTAATACTAAGTAATCTTTATTAGTATTAGTTAATTTGGCTGAAAGACCAATTTGGGTCTTTCAGCCTTTTAGTAGATAGCTCCCTAATACCGTGGGAATTAGGGAGTTATCTACTTATTCATTCCTGTCATTACACTGACTGGCTAAGTAACTAACATTTTATATGAATGTATGTTACTTGATTGTTGTCAGTGTTGCAAATGCTTACAGCTGAATCCTGGCTATGTTTGTATACTTTTTATTTAAAATTGTATACAAAGTAACATTCTCCTTCTTCACTGGGTAAGTATATTAGTACTTAGGCAATATTGTGCTTCGGAACTTCGGCACTTCGGCAACTTCAGCACTTTGGAACTTTGACACTTCAGAAATTCGGTAATTTCGGGACTTCGGCAATTCAGCACTTCGCCAATTCGGACATTCGGAAGTACCCGAATGTCCGAATTGCCTGAAATCCGTCCGAAACGGACCGAAACGAATTGCACATGTCTCCAACATCACTGAGCCAGCATGCGGTCAAATCACAAGCTTTTTATAATGAAACTTGTGATTAGACCAGTTGCTGGCTAAGAGCGCATGTGTGCACTCTGGGCCAGTGACGGGTGGGAGGTAAGCAGTTTTTTTTTTTTTAACACAGAGGTACACAGAATGGGAGGGGTGATCTAACTTCCCCTTGCAGATGTTCTGCCAACAAGTGGAAGATTTTCACATCTTTTGTCAACGTGCAGTTTGTGCTGACCATAGACATAGTTAATGCCTAAGATTGACATTAGGAGTTCGTAACAGAGTTCTGGGCTGCCAATGTCACGTGAGCTGGACGTGCAACTAACCTTCAGCACACAAGTAGTAATATCTCTATGTGCAGTGATTCAATCAGAAACTTCTTTATTATTTCTGGCCACCCATTGGAATGCATTCGTCATCTAGACGCGACTACCGGAAGTGACGCACCGTAATTGACATCATGCGAACACAGAACACCCAGGAAAATAAATTTTCAGGAACAGCTGAACATCACTGGAAACACACACTTGACTACCAATAGGGCCACGGGATGGCCATATATAAAGAAGGACTCAGGGGAGGGAGGTTATATGCTGCTTTTTTTCCTATTAAAATATTGTTTTTATTATTGTATTGGTTTTATTATTGGGTCCCTGAAGAAGTCTCTTGCGAAATGAAATGCGTAGGATCAATATTGTATTTTATTTCATTTTTATATATGAAAATTGATAAAGCAAATTATAATTTCTATAACTTCCTGAGTCCGGCCTTCCATACTGAGGTGACATCTTCAGAAGTGGAGAGGGAGTCTTGGATTAGCCCCCCAGTTATCCAAGTGGAGGTACCAGAGGCAATTTTAAAAGTCTCCATTCACGTGAGTGCAATTTTAATATAGCACACAATAACTGAACTCTTGTTGTATAATGCTATTAAACGGTTTTGCTTTTCTGTAGATTACCAGCTGCATCCTCTGTATTGTGTTTGGCAATATTCAATCAGAAACACTGCTCTTACTGACTCCAATCACCATGACCAATTTAAATTGCTGAAGTGGTAATGGTGGTTGGAATAACCCTTTAAAATCAGAAGTGTTAAAAATGGTCCTTCGTAATCTTTAAGCAGATTACCCTGGAATCAAGAAAACTGCCAATCTTCTCGTATACAATACAGTTGCCAAATATGTATCTTCTTGTTCAGTGTATTATCAGTGCAAAGAAGATCTTTTCCATCCCTACAGTTTATTCATGAATTTACCTATTTGTGATAGAATATGGAAAACTATTTAATTAAACTCCATTTCAGATCTACATCCATCTACTAAACATACCACTATTTTAGTAGTTGTAGATCATGTCACCAATATATTCTCACTTCATACCATTACCCAAGATTCCTTCCTCGTCTGAAACTGCTTCAACCATCATTGAAATTATCTCTAATTGCAGATTTTGGAATGTTCCACTCTCATTTTCAACCATAAACTTTCCTCTTTATACCATCCCTAAACAAATGGACAAGGAGAGAGTAAACCAATGTTTTGAACAATATCTGTGCTGTTATTTTACTTATTTACAAGATGATTGGACCTCTTGATTACCCATTGGAGAGTTTGCATATACTAGTTCATTACATTCTGTTATCAAGATGACCCCTTTTCACTCCAGCTAATAAGTCCACTTAATATCCTCAAACCTCAGAAATAGCTTAAATTCATTCATAACCTTTCAAGTTAAACAAATTAGCCACCTCTTCCAGGTATTAAAGAAAAATCTTGATGCTGCTCAGAAGAACCTAAAAATATCTAAAGACATCCTTCACCAAATATAACTTAGTATATACGGTGATTTAGTCTAGCTCTCTACTAAAAAAATTAAAATGTCTCAAACATCAAAGAAACATAGTTCTTTTCATTCCCATTGAGTCAGTCATAGGTGATTTAGTTATTAAATTGAAACTACCCTCTTCAGTCAAACTTCACCTTGTATTCCATGTATCAGTACTGAAATCTCATGAGACTGACCCATTCATAAGGCAGAGAAAACATGGGATCATGGGAAAAAGCCAGAGATACACATGCCCTTAGATTGATGGCATTCTTCCATATAATTCACCCTGAAACAACATGTGATTGAGTCCACAGAGTAGAATCATGGGGGAAACATGTCAGGTCTTACTGCTACTATGTTCCCCAATAACTCTTTCAGGTCTAACATAAGTGCTGCTGAAGCCCCCCCTCCAAGATACTCCTGTTGCAACTTTGTATCGGTTAGATATTTTGTGTGTCCACTTATGTATTATGTTATTTCCATTCCCTGAACTTGGACTGTACCTTACTCTGCCTACCAATTCTTTGCCAGTCTGTTGAACACTAGTATCCTAGCACTACCAGTCTATTGCAGGATTCACAAATCTGCATTTGAGGTAATTAATACTACCCAAGGAAGTTAATTAGGTTGCTCATTACTGTTTTAATAAACATCTTAAAAATATGCTCACTGTTTATTTCAATATTACTTATCTGCAGTTGATTTCATACACTTCCAGAGATACTTCATAAAACATCACTAAATAGTGGTATTAAATTATTACACTTTAAGAAAATACTAAAAGAAATGTTGCAATGTAGCATGTCCAACCTGGATAAATGAATACTAAAGAGAAAAATCTATCTTGAAAAAAATAAATGAACTATGAATTATTCAGCTATTACTAATGAAAATCATACTATGAAGCTTAATCGCAAAATGAGCCTACAAGGTGTATTTTTGACTAATCCCCCAACAGAACTCAGTTATCAACCAAAACAATTTCTATCTTAGCAGTAAGAAAGGTATGCAGATAATTTTTTTAATTCATTTAAGCCCCTCAGTGACAGAGTAGCTGGTGTTGGGCTTCTAGAAAATGTGTATATGCAGAAGCCATTACCACATTACATATTTCATGCCCTTTTGGCACTTAAAATATATGATTACTTTTTAAGTTCATTTTTGTTTAGAGATAAATCAGTGCCTCTTCAGTAAAACATGGACAGATTGATAAACAATTTAAATTTTAGCCTCCGAACGAAGCAAATGTGTTCCATAGGAAATCATAAAAATCATAATGCCATAACCTTTTTAACTGTAATTTGTTTAATAGATGGAATAGTGTTTTTTTCTGGCACAAACAAATGGTCCATATTCTAGAATAAATTCTATGTTAGAGTGACTAGGTATTAGTTATCTCTAACAAATCATCACCTGTCAGCATACCATGCTTAATCTAATTGGAATATCAATAAATGTGACCCTTTTGGTGCCACAATCGGAAGTCTGTGATACTAAAAGATCAAAATAAAAAATGTTTTAGTAGTTTGGGAAATTAGGTGGGAAACTAGTACTAAGCTTGCCTCTTACTAAGTAGTAAGTATTACAGCAAATGTTTATATTTACCAAGGTGGATATTGACCAAGTGGAACAGCAGTGCAGTTGGCTCAAAAGGAATTTAAATTCCTGTGGCTGTGTGCACTCCTTCACTTGTCTCCAACTTGGGTCCAAAGTACCCTTAGTCCTACCACATTGCCAACATGTTGGTGACAAAGATGGAATTAATTGGTGCATTTTAGCTGGTGTACTATACCACCTTGAGATTACCTTATAATTTGTTTCCTGGAGGGGAACACTAAAGTGTCAGTGGAAAGCCGATTTAAATATTTTTTGCAAGACCACGTCATTGTGAAATACGGTTTTTAGAGTGGAAAGCATATTGAAGCACCTTATAACACCACATAGAAGTGAACTTTGGAATCAAGCTATCTTGGGAACAAATTTGTTCAAATTAAATTAAAGTGTGCAGGCCGGTTTCAGAAATATGTAGAGTTCTCAGGAAATGTTTTATTTGAAAATATTGGAAAGATTGTAAGAGAGTGGGTCTGAAGATACAAATTCTGACAGTGGTTTAATCTTGAATTCATAAAATAGGCTTTACAGTGGAAAGTGTTTGTCTGGTCCTCCCTGAGTGTGAAAAAAAAAAACAGGTTGTGAGAGATGGGGTACTTAGGTGAGATCGATAGAGATCTATGCAGTGAGATATCTTCCTCCACAATGTCACTGTAGATCTAGCTTAATTGAGTCTGATAAGGAAGGTAAATTTTCTTGGAAAAGGTGTTTTGTGAAGGAGGTAACATTGACCCCAAGATACTTAATACTGGTTTGGGCCCATTGATACAAATATAGATTTTAAATGCTCACTTTTGTCTGGTTTTATGGAGAGTTAAAATAGTTTTTCTTTTCCCCTTATAGATTTTGAAGTTTGATGTGGGGCTGTATTTGGTCATTTCTGCAATTTATGGAGGTGGTGACAAGGCAGGGTTAGTCAATGTAAATAAAAGGTCATCTGCAAAAGCCTAAACCAGGGATAGGCAACCTTCGGCACTCCAGATGTTTTGGACTACATCTCCCATGATGCTCTTATACCCATAATGCTGGCAAAGCAGCATGGGAGGTGTAGTCCAAAACATGTGGAGTGCCGAAAGGTTGCCTATGCCTGGCCTAGACCATAAATTCACAACTGCCCAACTTCATTCTGTCAAAAGAGGGATTTTTCCGTATATCTTGTAGGAAAGGTTCCAACACTAAAGTGAAAAAAAGGGGGGATAAGAGTTATCGTGGCCTCCAGACTAGATCTCGGGAATTGGCAGGTTGGTGAGTTGATTGTTTTAAGCAAGTAAGGAGTGAGTTCTCTTTGGAACATCTCATAATAAAGTGATGAGAAGCCACCTGGGTCTGGACTTATATCAGGTGGTGTGATTATTATGGCAATGGCTAATTCCTCCTTAGTAAAAGAATCGTCTGAAGATTGTGCTCTCGTAGGGGTTAAAACTTGCTCTGTATAAGGTAATCTGTTTAATCTATGTATAAGGTAATCTTTAATGTTGTTAATATATGTGAGCTGTTTTTGTTTCAGAGCTGTAGCCAAACGCTTTCCACACCTATCTCCATAAGTAAAATACTGTTGTTTGGTCCATAAAAGTGTTTTTTGGCTTCGTAATTTAGTAATATTTTAAGGTCCGTCCATACTAAGGTATTGAAGTCAGAGTCTGATAGAGTGGTTTTATGCCTATTTTCAAAAGTTTGAATGTGCTCTATTAGTTTGTTCCTTGCTCTAGATCGTTCCCTCTTGAGATGGGAGCCCCATTTAAGTTGTTCCGTCCTCAAGACACATTTATGAGACTCCTTTTGTGTAGTTATTGAGGTTTCTATAATCTGCTTCTCACGCAAGTATTGTGTAATAGCTTTAGAAACAGCTACTTTTACCTGTTAGTTATGTGTAATGTTGGGGTTCAATTTCTGCTGGCATTGCCTACTGAATACCTCAGAAACAACAAGTTTAATGAATATAGGTGCAGTTCTGACCACAATATGTAGCCATTGATAGAGGATTCCACAAGACTTAATGATTTGTGTGATACCAGAAATATATTGATTCTGGTGTAAGTAGAGCAGGATTTAGAATAGGATATGTACTCCTTCATGGAAGGATTAGAGATTCTCCAACAATCTACAAGTTGATTGCTATGGAGATGGTGACACCCTTCTCTGGTGAAGGGCAAGGTTCACAGCCATACTGACTCTGTGAGCTTCTATTATTAAATCCCCTTCACCATGTGTTTGTATTTTTTTCAGAATATGTCTACAAGAAACACTGTTTTTTGTTAGGAAGGTAGGCATGAAGAGGTAAAGCATTCTCTTTAATGGAAGCCACATCTGGACTTTTATGCAAGTCCCCAAGCAAGATGTATGCCCACATGGACCTTGTTGGGGACAGGGACACAAACCTAACAATCAATAACAACAAGGTTACAAAGTGTGACACTCCCAATACAAACAATACGACCCCTCCTCTGAATCTGTGAGATAATTGAGTTAAGTGGTTGACTTAAACTCAATTATCTCCAAGTACAGAAAATATTCACTCTTTTAAAAATTCACAAAAACACTTTAAAATACAAAAGTCATATATTTAACCTATATTTTAACTGAACCTCCATAGTTTACACATCCCTAGATAGCTGAGCGCAGAAGCGCTCAGATCCCACGAACATAGTCGAATAGCCATGGGGGTGAAGAATTGACTGACCGCTCCGGAGATGTCTGTCCAGAAATAGTTCCATAGTTTGCGAGGTAGCGGTCGGTCTAGCTCGAGAGTTTTTATACAAAATGAAATTGTGTACGAATAAAAAGGATAAATGGATCCCCTGGCTCATAGTGTGGGGCTTGTTTGGGAGTTCTCGTCGAACAATCTGCTGAACAGCGCTCTCCTGGCTTGCTGCAACTAGAAGCAGGTGTCCATACGTTTTCACAGGTGTTCGGGCCATCGAATGGCTGCCTCAGAGTTCCAGGCACTCGACAACCAAGTCCCACTGCCTGCTTTCGTGCAACAAGATGACCACCATTTTCTCCACCATGTGGCATTCGGTTATACGAACAGCAGCCACACAAAGAGATCACTGAATTCCTGTGGTTTGTTTGAACTTAATGAGCCAGGGGGTGGTCGGTGTTTGGTACTTAGTTTATTCAAATTAATGGGGAATAAAATATTAACTAAATGTCCAAACAGAGTAGGAGAATGACTCTGGGGAAGGCAAAATAGGGATTTTGTCACAGGCATCACTATCTCTAAAGTGGTTTTTTGAACCTGCACTATATCTACTTTTAACCTTGTAAAGTGGCATTAGTGCCAAACATCTTTCCTCATGTGAATGGAGTGGCCTAATATTATAGGAGATAATCTCCACTATGTGATGTCATATGTCAACAACAGTGCATTTGTTGGTCTCCTTCTCCACACAAAGGCCACACAGCCCATAGCAAAAGATATATATTAAAAAAAAGGAAAAAAAACATGTAAAAGAAAATATTAACCTCTTAAGACCGGAGGGCGTACTATTACGTCCTATTTTAAGCGGCTCTAAACGCCGCCCAGCGTAATAGTATGCCCTCCGGTCTTTCTGTACTTACCCGGCCACTGGCGATCCCACGCCGGCGATCGCGGTTGGGGGGACTCCCGGGGAGCCCCCCGTGGCACGTCTGACCCCCTGAAAGCCCCCCCAGCAATGTGAGAGTGAGGTCCTTGCGAGGACCTCACAATCACATGGCCGGGTAGGCTGCCTCCTGCATTGCCAGCAGGGGGCTGCCTGTAATGACAGGTGGTCCCCCTGCTGGCTGAAAATAAAAATAAAATTAAATAAAAAAAAGTTAAAAGTGTAAAAAAAAAATATATATACTTAGATCATATATATATATACATATATATATGATCTAAGTATATATATACACATATACATACACACACATACACTGTCTAGGTGTATTTTACTATTAATATATATATATATATATATATATATAATTATATATATATATATATATATATATATATATATATATATATTAATATTAAATTACACGTAGACTGATACTGATTAAATATATATATAATTATTGTTATATATGTATATATATATATATATATATATATATATATATATATATATAAAATGTAATATGTAAATACGTTAAAAAATAAAATAAAATTTAAAAAAAAAATTAAAAAATATAGATGTGTTATTTTGTTCTAACTGTTTTGTGATATTAATATATATATATTTATATCAAAATACACGTAGAACGAAATAATATATATATATATATCTATATACATTAATATATACGTATATCACTATATATATACCTATATATAAATAAAAATATTTTTAAAAAAATTATATATATATATATATACATATATATATATATATACATATATATTCACATAAGTATATATATACATATATTAATTCTACATATATATTTATGTAATAATTTTACATAATTGGGTATCTTAATAACAATTAGTGGGACCTGCCTGACAACCCATGCCGAAAGTAAAGGGAATTTAATTTGCAAGCACTATATTTAACCCTATAATTTTAGTGTTTCAACACAGTAAAATTTATTACAACGATGATATCGCCAGTAAAAGTGAAGTTTTTTTGCATTTTCACGCACAAACAGCACTTACAAGGACGATATTATTCCTGCGATACTTTTTACTGTTTTGAAACACAAATATTTGTGTTCATCGAAGTCTCCCGAGTGCAACAGTACCCCTCATGTACAGGTTTTATGGTGTTTTCAAAAGTTATAGCGTCAAATATAAGGCTTGTGTTTCATTTTTTTCACATTAAAATTCGCCAGATTGGGTACGTTGCATTTGAGACCCTATGGTAGCCCCTAGAATGAAAATGACCCCTATGATGGCATACCATTTGCAATAGTAGATAACCCAAGGTATTGCAAACGGGGTATGTCCAGTCTTTTTAGTAGCCATTTAGTCACAAACACTGGCCAAAATTGGCGTTTTTTGCATTTTTCACACACAAACAAATACTAACGCTAACTTTGGCCAGTGTTTGTGACCAAATGGCTACTAAAAAAGACTGGACATACCCCATTTGCAATACCTTGGGTTGTCTACTATTGCAAATGGTATGCCATTATGGGTGTAAATTTAATTCCTGGGCTACTATAAAGTCCCAAAGGCAACGTAACCAATCTGGCAAATTTCAATTTCAAATGTAACATGCTATATTTGACCATGTAACTTCCCAAAACTCCATAAAACCTGTACATAGGGGGTACTGTTTTACATGTGAGACTTTGCTGAATACAAATATGCGTATTTTATTGCAGTAAAAGCAAACAGTATTATGACATTGACAGTTAAAATGTCATGTAGAACTAAAAAAAATCAAAAAAAAATCTTATTTTCTCCCATTTTTTTCATATTACATTATGTTTCATAGCTAAATATTTGCTATTAAATGAAAGCCCTGTTTCCCCTGAATAAAATGATATATAATAAGGGTGGGTGCATTTAATATGAAAGAGGTGAATTACGGTTGGACAGACATGTAGCGCAAATGCCAGGTTTTGTTTACATTTTGTTTCGTTCACAACGTGTACATTTGGCTCTGTCCTTAAGGGGTTAAACAAAGAACTACAAATTGTAGGGACCTTATGTGTTTGAAAAAGGAGTCAATGCTAATCCCAGGAAGAATCCAATTGGTATATTTGAAATGGGATGTATGCTATTTAGCCAAAAGTTATAGCATGCACTGCTCTTAAAATTTGTGCTAGTCTTTCATACTGTGTCTGTATGAGTAGAGGACACCAAGTGGTGGGAGTACAGTGAATTTAGAAATTTCTGCTCCCAGTCACAGAACTTGAAAGAATTATAAATTGTAGCAATGGACAAATTTTAGTTCCTTGACTGTAAAAAGTATGATGTTTGGGGTGACATACGCTATGATCCCCCAGTTTTCGCTGTTATATGGAGTGTTGGTACATAATGGAGAAACATCTTTTGCCTTAATCCACCTATAATATGTAATATAAACCACAAACATTCCTTATTACACAATATGTCAAACCAAGAGTACTCCCAATAACTATTATACATGCATTATCCTAGAACCAATAACCTGGACACTAATGTTTCAAAAAATCTCAGATGTGATCGGTTGCAGTTTGGTAAGTCCAACAACTTGGATTATAGCTTGCCAGCGGTGCCATAGGAAACCTGGTAGGCAAGTCTCTAACAACAGGTGTAAAATAGTAAATATGGCCTGTCCCAGACATTCAGGTGGTTTTAGTAAAAACCAAAGAAAAACAAGTTACCTGCACTCTCTCCTTAATCCCTATGTATTTTTAAACAAATGGAGGTTTTTAGTTACCTCCAATGGCCATGAGAGGGTAAGCCCACCTGCCAACTTCAAGGCAGACTCCCATAGGTGGGTCTTAACTCTAACCATCCACCTTGCTTCCTTGAGCTTCTTGCAAAGACATCTCTAATGAGACAGAAGGGGGTATTTTTTTTTATATACACCCCTATACATTTATTAACCCTTAATAGGGAACACATGGGATGGGCGGCAGCTTTGTTACAAATTGATTTGCATGTCAATGAGTGAAATAAGTATTTGATCCCCTATCAATCTGAAAGATTTCTGCTTCCCAGGAGTCTTTTATACAGGTAACGAGCTGAGATTAGGAGCACTCTCTTAAATGGAGTGCTCCTAATCTCAATTTGTTACCTGTATAAAAGACACCTGTCCACAGAAGCAATCAATCAGATTTCAAACTTTTCACAATGGCCAAGACCAAAGAGCTGTCCAAGGATGTCAGGGACAAGGTTGTAGACCTACACAAGGCAGGAATGGGCTACAAGTTCATCGCCAAGCAGCTTGGTGAGAAGGTGACAACAGTTGGTGCGATTTATCGCACATGAAAGAAACAAAATAACTGTCAGTCTCCCTTGTTCTGGTGCTCCATGCAAGATCTCACCTCGTGATAATGAGAACGGTGAGGAATCAGCCCAGAACTACACGGGAGGATCGTGTTAATGAGCTCGAAGCAGCTGGGACCATAGTAACCAAGAAAACAATTGATAACACACTATGCTGTGAAGGACTGAAATCCTGCAGCGCCCGCAAGGTCCCCCTTCTTAAGAAAGCACATGTACAGGCCCATCTGAAGTTTGCCAATGATCATCAGAATGATTCACAGGAGAATTGGGTGAAAGTGTCGTGGTCAGATGAGACCAAAATCGAGCTGTTTGGCATCAACTCAGTTCACCATGTTTGGAGGAGGAGGAACGCTGCGTATGACCCAAAGAACACTCCCCACAGGTGAAAACATTATACTTTGGGGGTGTTTTTCTACTAAGGGGACAGGACAACATGACACCGCATCAAAGGGACAATGGACGGGGCCATGTACCATCAAATCTTGAGTGAGAACCTCCTTCCCTCAGCCAGGGCATTGAAAATGGGTCGTGGGTGGGTATTCCAGCATGACAATGACCCAAAACACACAGCCAAGGCACGAAAGGAGTGGCTCAAGAAGAAGCACATTATGGTCCTGGACTGGCCTAGCCTATCTCCAGACCTTAATCCCACAGAAAATTTGTGGAGGGTGCTGAAGGCTCCAGTTGCCAAACATCAGCCTCGAAACCTTAATGACTTGGAGAGGATCTGCAAAGAGGAGTGGGACAAAATCCCTCCTGAGATGTGTGCAAACCTGGTGGCCAACTACAAGAAACGTCTGACCTCTGTGATTGCCAGCAAGGGTTTTGTCACCAAGTACTAAATTGAAAGGGTTAAATACTTATTTCACTCATTGACATGCAAATCAATTTATAATTTTTTGACATGCATTTCTCTGGATTTTTTTTGTTATTCAGTCTCTAACTGTTAAAATACACCTACCATTAAAATTATAGACTGATCATTTCTTTGTCAGTGGGCAAATGTTAAAAATCAGCAGGGGATCAAATACTTTTTTCCCTCACTGTACGTACAGTATCTTATAAAAGTGAGTACACCCCTCACATTTTTGTAAATATTTTATTATATCTTTTCATGTGACAACACTGAAGAAATGACAGTGCTACAATTTAAAGTATTAAGTGTACATCCTGTGTGACAGTGTAAATTTGCTGTTCCCTCAAAACAACTCAACACAGAGCCATTAATGTCTAAACCATTGGCAACAAAAGTGAGTACAACCCAAAGTGGAAATGTCCAAATTGGGCCCAATTAGCCATTTTCCCTCCCTGGTGTCATGTGACTCATTAGTGATACAAGGTCTTAGGTGTGAATGGGGATCAGGTGTGTTAAATTTGGTGTTATCGCTCTCACACTCTCTCATACTGGTCACTGGAAGTTCAACATGTCACCTCATGGCAAGAAACTCTCTGAGGATCTGAAAAAAAAATTGTTGCTCTACATAAACATGGCCTAGGCTATAAGAAGACTGCCAAGACCCTGAAACTGAGATGCAGCACGGTGGGCAAGACCATACAGTGGTTTCCCAGGACAGGTTCCCCTCAGAACAGGACTCAGCATGGTTGACCAATGAAGTTGAATGCACATGCCCAGCCTCATATCCAGAGGTTGTCTTTGGGAAATAGATGTATGAGTGCTGCCAGCATTGCTGCAGAGGTTGAAGGGGTGGGGGGTCAGCCTGTCAGTGCTCAGACCATATGCTGCACACCGCATCAAATTGGTCTACATGGCTGTCGTCCCAGAAGGAAGCCTCTTATAAAGATGATGCACAAGAAAGCCCACAAACAATTTGCTAAGGACAAGCAGACTAAGGACATGATTACTGGAACCATGTCCTGTGGTCTGATGAGAACAAGATAAACTTATTTGGTTCAGATGGTGTCAAGCATGTGTGGCAGCACCCAGGTGAGGAGTACAAAGACAAGTGTATCTTGCCTACAGTCAAGCATGGTGGTGGGAGTGTCATGGTCTGGGCATGCATGAGTGCTGCCGGCACTGGGGAGCTACAGTTCATTGAGGGAACCATGAATGCCAACATGTACTGTGACATACTTCCTTCGGAGACTGGACTGCAAGGCAATATTCCGACATGATAATGACCCCGAACATACCTCCAAGACTGTCTTGCTAAAGAAGCTGAAGGTAAATTTGATAGACTGGCCAAGCATGTTGAGCATCTGTGGGTAGGTGGGGGAGCACAAGGAGGAGTGGTGTCGTCATGGAGGCATGGCAGAGGACATCAGTGGCAACCTGTGAAGCTCTGGTGAACTTCATGAGGGTTAAGGCAGTGCTGGAAAATAATGGTGGCCACACAAAATATCGACACTTTGGGCCCAATTTGGAAATTTCCACTTAGGGTACTCACTTTTGTTGCCAACGGTTTAGATGTTAATGGCTGTGTGTTGAGTTATTTTGAGGGGACATCATATTTACACTGTTACACAGGCTGTACACTTACTACTTTACATTGTAGCAGAGTGTCATTTCTTCAAGATATACACTGAACAAAATTATAACTATAAATATACTGAGGTAGAGGCAAACTATCGGCCTACACAAATTTCCATATAGACAAAAGAAAGGTCTCCACAATGCAGCAATATCCCCACACTGTAGTTCCAACAGTGTATAATGAACAAACAAGAAAAAAGGAATGGAGTCTTGTACAACTTGAATTTGAAGTGCACAAAGTACAATAAACATTTCGGGCAATAGCCCTTTAGCATTGATAAATGGCTATTGCCCAAAACGTTTGTTGTACTTTGTCTTTCTGAATTAAAGGTGTAGCACCAAGGGGTACACTTCAAATTCAAGTTGCGCAAGACTCCATTCCTTTTTTCTTGTTTGAACAAAATTATAAACATAACACTTTATTTATGACCCCATTTTTCATGAGCTGAACTCAAAGATCTAAGACTTTTTCTATGTACACAAAAGGCTTATTTATGTCAAATATTGTTCACAAATCTTTCTAAATCTGTATTAGTGAGCAGGGGCATACCTAGAGCATTTGACACCCAGGGCGGGTCCTATTTTTGGGACCCCCCTCCAACCCCCAACTTTAAAATGTAAAAAACAACCACAATTTTTTTACAAAAAATGTATTTAGCACTAAGCAGTGTTTATGCTTTTAAATGTAAGCATGTTTTTGTATGGAGTATGTTTGAGTGAATACCATCAGCTCCACCATGCAGGCTCGCTGCCTAGGTGTTCTCTTTGACTCTGACCTCTCCTTCAAGCCTCATGTTCAATCTATCGCCAAATCCTGTCATTTCCATCTCAAAAACATTGTGCGCATTCGCCCCTACTTAACGCCAGATGCGACTAAGGTGTTGGTCCATTCCACTGTCCTTTCTTGCCTTGACTACTGTAATCCACTTCTCAGTGGTCTTACGTGCTCCCAACTAGCGCCGTTACAGTCCATAATGAATGCGGCGGCGAGGCTCATCTTCCTGTCCGCCCGCACCTCCCATGCCTCACCCTTCTGTCAGTCCCTACATTGGCTTCATATAAAATCTAGAGCTCAATTTAAAATTCTGGTTCTTGCTTTCAAATCTCTACATAATGCTGCTCCCACCTATCTATCCTCCCTTATACACAAGTATGTCCCGTCTAGGCCCTTACGATCTGCTGAAGACTTACGTCTATCTTCTGTCCGTACTCCCACCTCTGATGCTCGCCTTCAAGATTTCTCGAGGGCTGCACCGTTCCTGTGGAACTCGCTTCCCTCCTCCGTTAGATGCTCACCCAGTCTCCACTCCTTCAAAAAATCGTTAAAAACCCACTTCTTCATAAAAGCGTATCAATTAAACTGTTAATAGCTCCTGACTGATTCCTCTTCTGCAACTGTTATTAGTCTAATACTATCCTTACCTTTTTGTGTCATTTTACCCCACTCCCTCTAGCATGTAAGCTCATTGAGCAGGGCCCTCAACCCCACTGTTCCTGTGTGTCCAACTTGTCTGGTACAAATACATGTCTGTTCGTCCACCCATTGTAAAGCACTGCGGAATTTGACGGCGCTCTATAAATATCATAATAATAATAATAATAACTTGATTAGAAGAAGTAAGTAGAAGTATAGATCAGGGTGTTGAAGTGGATGTGATCTATTTGGATTTTGCGAAGGCCTTTGATACAGTTCCACACAATAGATTAGTGTTCAAACTCATGGAAATTGGTCTAGATGAAAATGCTTGTTCTTGGGGAGAACATTGGCTTAAAAATAGAGTACAAAGCGTTGTCATTAATGGTAAATTTTCAAGCTGGACAGAGGTGGCAAGTGGTGTCCCTCAGGGGTCTGTTTTGCGACCACTTCTATTTAACATTTTATAAATGATCTAAAAAAAAAAAAAGGATGAAAGTCATGTTTCAGTGTTTGCAGGTGACACAAAACTCTGTAAAATAATACAATGTGAGCAAGATATTACTTTGCTGCAGATGTATTTAGATAGACTGGGGGACTGGGCACTCAAATGGCAGATTAAATGTAATGTTGAAAAATGCAAAGTTATGTACTTTGGTGTAAAGAATGCACAAGCAACATATACCCTTAATGGAAGCGTATTAGGGATAACAACACACGAAAAGGACTTGGGAATTGTTATAGAAAACTAACCATGCAACAATGTGTAATGTCAATCAGCAGTGGCTAAGGCCAGTAAAGTATTGTCATGCATGAAAAAGGGCACTCATTCTCGGGATTAGAATATAATTTTGCCTCTTTATAAATCACTGGTAAAACCACATATTGAATATGCTGTGCAATTTTGGGCAACTGTTCTAAAGAAGGATATTATGGCACTAGAAAAAGTGCAGAGGCTGGCTACAAAATTAATTAAAGGAATGGAACGAACGAGCTATGAAGAAAGGTTAACAAATTTAAACCTCTTTAATTTAGAAAAACATCACCTGAGAGGGGATATGATAACATTATACAACTATATTCTGGGTCAATACAAACCATTGTGTGGAAATCTATTCACAAACTGGACTTTACATAGGACACAAGCTCATGCATTTAGACTGGAAGAAAGAAGATTTCGTCTAAGGCAAAGGAAAGGGTTTTTTTACTGTAAGAACAATAAGAATGTGGAATTCTCTGCTTGAGGAAGTGGTTTTATCAGTCCATACAGATGTTTAAACAGCTACTAGATGCATATTTGCAAAAACAGAATATTCAAGGATATAATTTTTCACTGTAGGGTAATTACTGCTTGATCCAAGGATAAAACTGACTGCCATTCTATGGTTATGAAGGATTTTTTTCCCTGGCTTGTTGCAAAATTGGAAGTGATTCAAACTGTTTTTTTTTTGCCTTCTTTTGGATCAACAGAAAAAAACAAATGTGAGGAAGGCTGAACTTGATGGACACAGGTCTCTTTTCAGCTATGTAACTATGTAACTATGTAAGAATCTCTTACATAGTTACATAGTTACATAATGTGGCAAACCTAGCCACTCGGACTATAACTGGACACTGTGCCTTTAAGGGTTGCCTATAGGTCTGGAGAGAGATGCATTGTACCTGTATGTGCCTGCTTCATGTATTCCCTGCATTGCCTGTACCTATCTGTTCCGCCGAATGCAAATGGCGGTTTGTATGGGGATTCACGTTCGTTTCGCGAACGGCACTTTGGAAGGCCGTTCGTGAAACGAATGCGATACCCCCTAATAGCCCACACACTTAGAGGCGTGTGGCGCTAGTTAACCGATTGCAACATTGTTGCAATGGGTTATTAGAGGCTCTCCTGGGTGGCCGTCGTTCGACTACCGACCATGCGGCGGGCGGCCATCTTGGATCCCTGGTTCGTCAGCGGGTCCGTGTCGTCGAACGCATAGCATTCCCAACAGTCATTCGACGGCACGAACACCGTTAAGCCTCCAGGACGTTCGGGAGTTTCAGGACCAGGTTCATTAAAGACAATCGGTTCTTTTCATGTGTTTTTAAAGAAAGGTGTTTTCTGTGCGGCGTTCGGTTATTTTAGCTGGGATCTGAGCGGCAATCTCACGAATGATGCGCCCAGACCCCAGCTATCTACCGAACGCCCATTCGTGTAAATCCACCGTATATTGTACCAACGGTGGATTTTTGTGTGAATTGCCGGTCCTGCTGCACGAGGGGATAATCCCCTTAACGGTGCATTCTGGGAGGGTGATCCCTCTCGTGCAGCGGTGCCTGATGGGAGAAATATGTAGTACAGTAAGTCCCCCATGTAGTCCCCTCCTGTACAACCCCTGTAATGTCTGTTTAGAAACCCCTTGCATGGGGAATTGCATAAATACTGTGACCTGTGATTAAAACCTCAGTTGACTCCCAGCCTATGTGTCGTCTAGTTCTTGGGAAGGAAGGGTTACTACAGTGCTGTTTGGATTATTATATGCTGATTCCCTGGATTATCCTTTGTTGTTCCTGTTACCCAGCGGAGATTTCGTGGATCATACTGCCTCTCCGCTACAATTGGTGGCAAGCGACGGGATTGAATTTACACAGCAAAACAACGTTCGGCAGATTTTTAAACGAATCAAGGAACCAGCATTCGGGAATCAGCGCATTCGAATAAACCTCACGAACAGCAGGTGAATGGGAACAGACTACACCCTGCTAAAACGGAGCACATTAAAGGAGCTGCTGGAAGCAAGAGGAGCAATCGCCAGTAACAAGGCAAAGGCTGTCCTAATAACGGAGCTCATGGAAGGAGACAGAGCCGCAGCTGCTGCAGCACCTCAAATGGAGGGACAAAACAATGAATTTACAGCGGAATTCCGAGCACGACTGGCGTTATTTCCTGAACCACCATCTACAGAAATGTTTAACCGGCTGTTCGCCGATGTACAGGAGTACATTATGGCTAGGGGACCGCCAGGAAACCAGCAAGCCAGAGAAAGAGCCGCAACGCCAGTCCATAGTTTCCCAGGGAAAACCAAAATCCCATATCAAGCCTTCAAAAGCTATGTGGAGACAGAGGGTGGCGTTGACGACTATTTACAAGATTTCGAGAGACTGTGTTTGCTGCACGAGATTAATGATGCAGACCGAGTACCCCTACTAGCGGGGAGATTATCTGGGCGAGCCGCCGAAGCGTACCGGGCAGTACCAGACGAGGATAGTAGAGACTACGCTAAAGTAAAACGGGCCATCCTAGCCCGGTATGCCATCACCTCAGAGGCATACCGAAAGAAATTTCGGGACATTAAAAAACCCAGTAAGGACACCCATGTGGAGTGGGCGCACCAGCTACAACGAGCTGCCAAAGGGTGGCTGGAGGCCGCCCAAGTTGATACATTGGAGGGTCTGTTCCAGCTAATGGTACTGGAACAATTCTTCAATGGCGTCCCGACCTACCTACAAAACTGGATCCGGGACAGGAAGCCACACACCCTGCAGGAAGCGGCTAATATGGCAGACGATTTCCAGGACAATCGGAGAGATCAACCTATACCAACCCGAGCCACCATTCCCCCTACAACGGCCAGCCCTCCAGGGGGCCCCGCAACGTACCAGCGACCAGGGGTAAATCCAGAATTCCTACCCCCCCAGATATTCAGCACGTCCACCAATCCGGTGCCATACCTGCAACCAACAGGGGCACATCCAGAGAGACTGCCCACGGAACCGGCCTCGACCCAGCTGGAATAACGCCGCCCCGAGCAACCGTGCCGCAGTCCACTGTCTACAGGCCGAATCCGACCAAAACCTGGAGTTGGGGACGACCCGGGAGGAACCTCTCGGTACGCTACACGAGGTGAACCCTGTCCAGGCCGCCTCCGATAACCGCCAAGGGCACCGCCAGAAAGTACACATGGAAGGGAGGAAAGTACAAGGACTTCGTGACTCGGGAGCCACCCTAACTCTAGTACGCAGTCATCTGGTACCAAAGCCCAAGCTCACGGGGGACTGTGTGGCTGTGCGGGTGGCTGGGGGAGCCATTTACAAAGTACCCACGGCCAAGGGGCACTTGAATTGGGGAGCGGGGCACGGGAATGTATATGTGGGGATGATGCAAGACTTGCCAGCGGATGTGATTTTGGGCAACGATTTGGGGGAGCTGACTTCGGCTTTTGTTCCCCAACCCACTGTACAAGAAGCATACCCGGTTGTGACCCGGCAACAGGCCCGCACCACGGCCCCATTCGAACACTCTGAGGCTCAGGTAAGCAATGACCCTCTCCTACCCCCTACCCTGCCCTGGGCCAATTCCCTAGAGTTCGGGGCCGAAGTAGCCCTAGATCCTTCGTTACAGGTGTACAAAGACCGCATGGATAAAAATCAAGCTGGGTTAGAGGGGGAAAGATATATCTGGGACAAGGGGCTACTATATCGGCACGCAGAGAAGGTAGTGTCCGGGTCAATACCGTTGCCCATTAAACAGCTAATAGTGCCTCGAAAGTATAGGTTAGAGCTGTTACGCATAGCCCATGATATCCCCCTGTCTGGACACCTAGGCATCAGTCGGACCAAGCACAGGCTGACCCAAAATTTCTTTTGGCCAGGTATTTCCCAGGATATTAAGCGGTATTGTCAGACCTGCGATACCTGCCAAAGGGTAGGCAAGAGGGGGGACAGATACAAAGCCCGACTACGGTCTCTGCCCATCATTGAAGAACCATTCAGTAGGGTGGCAGTAGACATTATAGGTCCCCTCGCAAAACCCAGCCCCCCCGGCAAGAAGTATGTCCTAACTGTGGTGGACTACGCCACCCGGTACCCCGAGGCAGTGGCCCTAACGAACGTACACGCAGAAACGGTAGCCGAGGCCCTGATGAGGATATTCACCCGGGTAGGATTTCCCCGGGAGATTATCTCCGATAGGGGCACCCAGTTTACTGCGGAAGTGACCCATCAGCTCTGGAAAATATGTGGGATACAACAAATCCTCAACTCCCCATATCACCCCCAGTCCAATGGGCTCTGTGAACGATTTAACGGAACCCTGAAACAAATGATCCGCACGTTCATGGACACCCAAAAGGACTGGGAGCGGTTCTTACCCCACCTACTGTTCGCGTATCGAGAAGTGCCGCAAGAATCCACCGGATTCTCTCCGTTCGAATTATTATTATTCGGGAGGAGAGTGAGGGGACCTCTTGACTTGATACGGGAACACTGGGAGGGAGACGAAACCGTTAATCGCACCCCTATCTTACCATATGTGCTCGAGTTCCGGGAACGCCTGGAGAGGCTAACCCAGACCGTCCGAGACAATCTCCAGGTAGCGCAACAACGACAGCGCCGATGGTATGATAAGGGAGCCAGGGACCGCAGCTTTCAGGTGGGGCAGAAAGTCCTAATCCTGCGACCCGTCCACAAAGATAAGCGGCAGGCTTCCTGGCAGGGCCCATACAAGGTGGTGGAACAGATCTGTGACACCACCTATGTGATCGGCCCGGTTACCGGCGTGGGAGGCAAACGCATGCTCCATGTGAACATGCTCAAGCCGTACCACGAACGGACGGAGGAAGTCACCGCAATCTGTGCCCCTGCCACCGAAGATTTTGATAACCTACCCCTACCCGATCTCCTAGACCAAGAGGGCCAGAGCGGAGATCTGGGAGAGGTACAGTTAGGAGAAAGATTAAATACCCAAGAACGGGCCCAGGTACAAAGGTTGCTTCAGGAAAAGAAGGCCACGTTTTCCAATTTACCTGGCTATACCCCGTTGGCTACCCATAAGGTAGAAACGTTAGATTCGACCCCCTTGCGCCAACCCCCCTACCGCACTCCAGAAGCAGTCAAGGAGAATATGCGCAAGGAAATTGAGGAGATGATTCAGCTAGGAGTAATAGAGCACTCGGACAGCCCCTGGGCCTCCCCGGTGGTACTGGTGCCGAAACGGGACGGGACGACCCGTTTCTGCGTAGACTACCGACGGCTCAACGATAAAACGACCTCTGACGCATATCCCATGCCCCGAATAGACGAACTCCTCGACAAAATGGCCAGGGGTCAGTACCTAACCACTATAGACTTGTGCAAGGGGTACTGGCAGATTCCCTTAGCAGACGACGCCATCCCTAAGTCAGCTTTTGTCACCCCGTTTGGCCTGTATCAGTTTAAGGTCATGCCATTCGGGATGAAAAACGCTCCAGCTACCTTCCAGAGAATGGTGGACAGACTGTTAGATGGGTTCCAGGAGTATGCCTGCGCGTATCTAGATGATATCGCCATATTCAGCCACTCCTGGCACGAACATCTGGTTCACATAGGAGCCATTCTAGACCGAATCCGAGAGGCCGGACTGACCCTAAAACCCAGCAAATGCCATATCGGTATGGCGGAAGTCCAGTATCTGGGACACCGGGTAGGGAGTGGGCAACAGAAACCCGAACCTGCTAAAATAGAGGCAGTCGCCCAATGGCCTACCCCTCGCACCAAGACCCAAGTGCTCGCCTTTTTAGGGACCGCCGGGTATTACCGGAAGTTTGTGGCCAACTATAGCGCCCTCGCCAAACCCCTCACAGACCTGACCCGCAAGAACCTCCCTAAGTTAGTAGTCTGGGCCCCAGAGTGTGAGCAGGCGTTCCAACAGCTCAAGACGGCGCTGGTTAATTCTCCTGTACTTTCTGCTCCTGATCCAACTAAACGCTTTCTCGTCCACACAGACGCTTCTATGTTTGGATTGGGAGCAGTACTGAGCCAAGTTGGACCCGATGGCGGCGAGCACCCCGTAGCTTACCTAAGCCGAAAACTTTTACCCAGGGAAGTAAGCTACGCCGCCATTGAAAAGGAGTGCCTGGCTGTGGTGTGGGCCCTCAAGAAGTTGCAACCCTACTTATACGGGCAACCCTTCACTTTACTCACGGATCACAACCCGTTGGTCTGGCTGAACAGGGTGTCCGGAGACAATGCCAGGCTGCTGCGCTGGAGTTTGGCGCTGCAGCCTTTTGACTTTACCATCCACTACCGCCCTGGGAAGCAGAATGGCAACGCCGACGGGTTGTCTAGACAAACCGACTTGGAGCCGTGATTCGTGAGTACTCCTCCGGACATCCCCAAGCCGATCCGTTGGGATCAGACTGTGTATGCTGGCTTGGTTCTGGGGGAGCATTGTGGCAAACCTAGCCACTCGGACTATAACTGGACACTATGCCTTTAAGGGTTGCCTATAGGTCTGGAGAGAGATGCATTGTACCTGTATGTGCCTGTTTCATGTGTTTCCTGCATTGCCTGTACTATCTGTTCCGCCGAATGCAAATGGCGGTTTGTATGGGGATTCCCGTTCGTTTCGCGAACGGCACTTTGGAGGGCCGTTCGTGAAACGAATGCGATACCCCCTAATAGCCCACACACTTAGAGGCGTGTGGCGCTAGTTAACCGATTGCAACATTGTTGCAATCGGTTATTAGAGGCTCTCCTGGGTGGCCGTCGTTCGACTACCGACCATGCGGCGAGCGGCCATCTTGGATCCCTGGTTCATCAGCGGGTTCGTGTCGTCGAACGCATAGCATTCCCTACAGTTATTCGACGGCACGAACACCGTTAAGCCTCCAGGACGTTCGGGAGTTTCAGGACCAGGTTCATTAAAGACAATCGGTTCTTTTCATGTGTTTTGAGAGAAAGTTGTTTTCTGTGCGGCGTTCGGTTATTTTAGCTGGGATCTGAGCGGCAATCTCACGAATGATGCGCCCAGACCCCAGCTATCTACCGAACGTCCATTCGTGTAAATCCACCGTATATTGTACCAACTGTGGATTTTTGTGTGAATTGCCGGTTCTGCTGCACGAGGGGATAATCCCCTTAACGGTGCATTCTGGGAGGATGATCCCTCTCGTGCAGCGGTGCCTGATGGGAGAAATATGTAGTACAGTAAGTCCCCCATGTAGTCCCCTCCTGTACAACCCCTGTAATGTCTGTTTGGAAACCCCTTGCATGGGGAATTGCATAAATACTGTGACCTGTGATTAAAACCTCAGTTGACTCCCAGCCTATGTGTCGTCTAGTTCTTGGGAAGGAAGGGTTACTGCAGTGCTGTTTGGATTATTGTATGCTGATTCCCTGGATTATCCTTTGTTGTTCCTGTTACCCAGCGGAGATATCGTGGATCATACTGCCTCTCCGCTACACCCATAAATTAAGTTTTTGTGTTTGATATATTTTTTACACAGATCACTTTGTTCACGGGTGGTTGAGTGTATTTGTGGTTTCATTTGTAAATTGAGCCCTATTCTTACGGGAAGCCAATGTAGGGACTGACAGAGGGGAAGGCATGGGAAGTGCGGGTGGACAGGAAGACAAGCTGTATTCAGAGAGAGCGGTATCTCTTAGACCGAGATTATGGAGGATGAGATGAAGCTGTTGATGATTAGCAGTGTCAAAAGCAGCAGAAAGGTCAAGGAGAATTAAGACAGAGTAGTGGCCATGGGATTTTGCAGTGATAAGATCATTGGATACTTTGGTCAATACAGATTTAAGCGGGTTAGGCAGAGAGATGGATTCGAGGAAGTCTGTCACTCTCGCATACACAACTCTCTCAAGGATCTTGGAGGCAAACGGCAGAAGTGAGATAGGGCGGTAATTGGACAGGGAATTAGGGTCAAGGTTGGGCTTTTTCAGAATCGGCTTACGATTGCATGTTTGAAGGGTAGAGGAAATATGCCAGATGAGAGGGAAAGATTTAACATTTTTGAAAGAGGCAAAGCATGATAAGGAGACAAAGTGCAGATATGAGGGCCAGCCTCCTGCCATGTGACTATGGCCCCTGTGATGTATTGCCCTTTAAAGACATGATTTGGGCATAATGGATTTGTGTTGTGCTGCTGCTGGCCCTTTAAGAACCATCTGGGGGCATACTGTGGAGTTACTGGGTGGCCACCATTTCATGTATCAGAGGCACATGGTGAGAACAATGGATAAAGTACATGGTGAGAACAATGGATGGTGGCCATTTTAACTCACAGACACTGTTTGAACTTTTCTACACGGTGCCATCTCGCCGGTATTTGGTGCACAAAGACATTGTGCAGTAGTTTTAAACTATACAACAGGGGACACATTATACAGTAATTATTTTTCATATAACCTGTATATGTTCTGTGGAATCTGCATTAAACTGCATCTTCCAAACTACTGAACGGATATGGGTGAATTTTGGATATGTGGTTCACCCAAATCCCCCGGTTCCGAGGATATACTTTTTATGGGGTTATTGCATGTTTTGGGGTCCCTGTGATATGTTTTTTAATACTGTATTTATCTGCCTGTGATAATTATATTACCCATTGTGTTCAGTAATCATATCACAGGCAGAGGGGAGGATTTTGTGTCGGAATATCTGTGTATACTGTACGGATTGATTGGTTGTATTTCAAAACCCTGTGGGCAGTACTATGTTTGTGGATTGTGAATAAAAGAGGCTGTATGTGCTAGTACAGTCAGTTCTGCTTGACCTCAAAACAAAGTGTCGTCTCGTTATTGGGGGAATTGGATTGTATGCTGATTGCCAGGAGTGTAAGCTGATTGTATGCTTTTTCCTGTTCAGCTGCTTACAGCATTCATATGCTTGAGAGCATTCATATGCTTCTCCAGTTCGGTGGTTGTGGTGTCTGCTGCAGTGCTTGGAGTCCTCACGAAGCGCTAGGAGCATCCTTAAATGGAGGTACCCAGTCGGGGTGCCAGGTGATCCATTACAAACCTCTTCTGATGTAGTGGGTGTAAATGAGCATAGGAGTGTGGTTGGGGGAAAAATTGGTAAGGGATGGAGAAAGATGAGAGATCTCTTGAAGAAATCTTCTCAGTGAAGTGAGTTGCAAAGTTTGTGGCGGTCAAGGTGTTAGGAGGAGCAACACGTCAAAGAAGAGAGTTAAAGTATGAAATAGGCATTCAGGCTCATGAGTGTATTGAAGTAGTTTTCTTTTGCAGAGGAAAGAGCCAGACTGTAGGAGTACAGCATATACTTACAGTGTAGGAAGACAGATGCAGAGTGAGACTTTCTCCAGCAGCGTTCAGCAGTTCCTGAACATTTTTGGAGGTATTGGGTCAGCTTGGTTTGCCAGGGTTGTAATTTGGGGCGCTTGCTAGATTTAAATGCAGTAGGTGCCACGAAATATGGTTGAGAGAAGAGAATGGAGTTGTAGAGGGAGGTTGCAATGTTAGGGAAGGTGAGGTTTGAGATTGGGGGAGAATCGTTGTAGGTCTAGACAGTGTAGGCTTCTGCAAGACTGATGTGGTGAGAGTAGTGTAATTTGGGTCAGCAGCTGGTGGTCAGATAGAGGAAATGGAACATTGCAGAGATTAGAGTTGGTACAGAGACTGGTGAAGACAAGGTCAAGAGTGTTTTCCACTGTATGAGTTGCTGAATTAGACCACTGCACAAGTCCAACAGAGGAGGTTACAAAGAGCAGACAAGAGGCATCAGGTCAGTTGTTGATTGGGATATTAGTGTAACAAATTCATTCGCTTATGGTAAAGTAGTTAATGGTATTTACCGTCCTGACAAGAATAGTTGTGCCCATTTACTTTTGAACCATTTGACAGGGAAGATGATGCCTCCACTGACTTAATGCTTATCAAACAAGGGAACCGGTCTATCTCAGATTATGCCATCGAAATTTGCACCTTGGCTTCTGAGGTAGACTGGACTAACTATGGATTAATCGCTGCTTTTAAAAAAGGATTATGCAAGAATATACTTGACAAAATTGCTGCCAAAGATCTACCAAAAAAATTAAATAAACCTTTGTGATGCAGATTGATAAAAAGACTTAGGACCAGAGAAATTACTAGAAGCAGAACCAGATGTGACCTTGTCACTAGGACCTCGATTCTCCAAACCTGTTGTCCCTGACTTCCCAGTGCAACCTGAATTCGAATCTATGCAACTAGGGGTTACGAGATTGTCAGAGGCAGAGAAACAGTATAGGAGAAGAGAGAGTCTATGCTTATATTGTGGCAAAAAAGGACATATGAGAGATACTTGTCCTATACACCCAGAAAACTTCCGCACCTAAGAACCTTAAGGGGACAGGTCTTAGGTGTGATGGATACGTCCTCTAGTAAGAACCAAAGTAGATTTCTTCTTGACACTGTCGCCCTTTACAACATGAAAAACTTTTCATGCAAAGCCCTGGTAGCCCTGGTAGTGCAGCAGGTAACTTTATTGACATGTATTTTGTTAAAAAGCACTAAATACCTGTCAAGGAGAAACCTTCACCTCTGGCAGTTGAGGCTATAGATGGGAGACCTCTCTCTCAACCACTGATTACCCACGAGACCTTGCCTATCTGTATCAGTATAGGAGCATTGCATAAATAATTCCTTACATTTCAGATAATCGCTTCCCCTTCGTGTCCCATCATATTAGGATTCCCTTGGTTCATTAAGCACAACCCTCATATTGACTGGACCAAAGGGGAAATACTGGAATGCAGACTGTCAGGAGGGTTGTATGTCACCTCTTACTAAAAGAGTGGGCATCATTACTTTACCTACTATTACACCCATTACCCCCAAAATACCCAAGCAGTACTGGGAAGTTAGGGAAGTGTTCAGTA
>OW240913.1:178856919-178905368 GCA_933207985.1 Pelobates cultripes | reverse complement strand
AATACACTATATACTGAGAGCAATAATACACTGAGAGCAATAATACACTATATACCGAGAGCAATAATACACTGAGAGCAATAATACACTATATACTGAGAGCAATAATACACTGAGAGCAATAATACACTATATACTGAGAGCAATAATACACTATACACTGAGAGCAATAATACACTATATACTGAGAGCAATAATACACTGAGAGCAATAATACACTGAGAGCAATAATACACTATATACTGAGACCAATAATACACTGAGAGCAATAATACACTGAGAGCAATAATACACTATATACTGAGAGCAATAATACACTGAGAGCAATAATACACTATATACTGAGAGCAATAATACACTGAGAGCAATAATACACTATATACTGAGAGCAATAATACACAGAGCAATAATACACTATATACTGAGACCAATAATACACTGAGAGCAATAATACACTATATACTGAGAGCAATAATACACTATATACCGAGAGCAATAATACACTGAGAGCAATAATACACTATATACTGAGAGCAATAATACACTGAGAGCAATAATACACTATATACTGAGAGCAATAATACACTGAGAGCAATAATACACTATATACCGAGAGCAATAATACACTATATACTGAGAGCAATAATACACTGAGAGCAATAATACACTGAGAGCAATAACACACTATATACTGAGAGCAATAATACACTGAGAGCAATAATACACTGAGACCAATAATACACTGAGAGCAATAATACACTGAGACCAATAACACACTATATACTGAGAGCAATAATACAATAATACAGTATATACTGAGAGCAATAATACACTGAGACCAATAATATACTGAGACCAATAATACACTGAGAGAAATAATACACTGAGACCAATAACACACTGTGGCAAACCTAGCCACTCGGACTATAACTGGACACTGTGCCTTTAAGGGTTGCCTATAGGTCTGGAGAGAGATGCATTGTACCTGTATGTGCCTGCTTCATGTATTCCCTGCATTGCCTGTACCTATCTGTTCCGCCGAATGCAAATGGCGGTTTGTATGGGGATTCACGTTCGTTTCGCGAACGGCACTTTGGAAGGCCGTTCGTGAAACGAATGCGATACCCCCTAATAGCCCACACACTTAGAGGCGTGTGGCGCTAGTTAACCGATTGCAACATTGTTGCAATCGGTTATTTAGAGGCTCTCCTGGGTGGCCGTCGTTCGACTACCGACCATGCGGCGGGCGGCCATCTTGGATCCCTGGTTCGTCAGCGGGTCCGTGTCGTCGAACGCATAGCATTCCCACAGTCATTCGACGGCACGAACACCGTTAAGCCTCCAGGACGTTCGGGAGTTTCAGGACCAGGTTCATTAAAGACAATCGGTTCTTTTCATGTGTTTTTAAAGAAAGGTGTTTTCTGTGCGGCGTTCGGTTATTTTAGCTGGGATCTGAGTGGCAATCTCACGAATGAGGCGCCCAGACCCCAGCTATCTACCGAACGTCCATTCGTGTAAATCCACCGTATATTGTACCAACGGTGGATTTTTGTGTGAATTGCCGGTTCTGCTGCACGAGGGGATAATCCCCTTAACGGTGCATTCTGGGAGGGTGATCCCTCTCGTGCAGCGGTGCCTGATGGGAGAAATATGTAGTACAGTAAGTCCCCCATGTAGTCCCCTCCTGTACAACCCCTGTAATGTCTGTTTGGAAACCCCTTGCATGGGAAATTGCATAAATACTGTGACCTGTGATTAAAACCTCAGTTGACTCCCAGCCTATGTGTCGTCTAGTTCTTGGGAAGGAAGGGTTACTGCAGTGCTGTTTGGATTATTGTATGCTGATTCCCTGGATTATCCTTTGTTGTTCCTGTTACCCAGCGGAGATATCGTGGATCATACTGCCTCTCCGCTACAATTGGTGGTAGCGGTGGGATTGAATTTACACAGCAAAGCAACGTTCGGCAGATTTTTAAACGAATCAAGGAACCAGCATTCGGGAATCAGCGCATTCGAATAAACCTCACGAACAGCAGGTGAATGGGAACAGACTACACCCTGCTAAAACGGAGCACATTAAAGGAGCTGCTGGAAGCAAGAGGAGCAATCGCCAGTAACAAGGCAAAGGCTGTCCTAATAACGGAGCTCATGGAAGGAGACAGAGCTGCAGCTGCTGCAGCACCTCAAATGGAGGGACAAAACAATGAATTTACAGCGGAATTCCGAGCACGACTGGCGTTATTTCCTGAACCACCATCTACAGAAATGTTTAACCGGCTGTTCGCCGATGTACAGGAGTACATTATGGCTAGGGGACCGCCAGGAAACCAGCAAGCCAGAGAAAGAGCCGCAACGCCAGTCCATAGTTTCCCAGGGAAAACCAAAATCCCATATCAAGCCTTCAAAAGCTATGTGGAGACAGAGGGTGGCGTTGACGACTATTTACAAGATTTCGAGAGACTGTGTTTGCTGCACGAGATTAATGATGCAGACCGAGTACCCCTACTAGCGGGGAGATTATCTGGGCGAGCCGCCGAAGCGTACCGGGCAGTACCAGACGAGGATAGTAGAGACTACGCTAAAGTAAAACGGGCCATCCTAGCCCGGTATGCCATCACCTCAGAGGCATACCGAAAGAAGTTTCGGGACATTAAAAAACCCAGTAAGGACACCCATGTGGAGTGGGCGCACCAGCTACAACGCGCTGCCAAAGGGTGGCTGGAGGCCGCCCAAGTTGATACATTGGAGGGTCTGTTCCAGCTAATGGTACTGGAACAATTCTTCAATGGCGTCCCGACCTACCTACAAAACTGGATCCGGGACAGGAAGCCACACACCCTGCAGGAAGCGGCTAATATGGCAGACGATTTCCAGGACAATCGGAGAGATCAACCCATACCAACCCGAGCCACCATCCCCCCTACAACGGCCAGCCCTCTAGGGGGCCCCGCAACGTACCAGCGGCCAGGGGTAAACCAGAATTCCTACCCCCCCAGATATTCAGCACGCCCACCAATCCGGTGCCATACCTGCAACCAACAGGGGCACATCCAGAGAGACTGCCCACGGAACCGGCCTCGACCCAGCTGGAATAACGCCGCCCCGAGCAACCGTGCCGCAGTCCACTGTCTACAGGCCGAATCCGACCAAAACCTGGAGTTGGGGACGACCCGGGAGGAACCTCTCAGTACTCTACACGAGGTGAACCCTGTCCAGGCCGCCTCCGATAACCGCCAAGGGCACCGCCAGGAAGTACACATGGAAGGGAGGAAAGTACAAGGACTTCGTGACTCGGGAGCCACCCTAACTCTAGTACGCAGTCATCTGGTACCAAAGCCCAAGCTCACAGGGGACTGTGTGGCTGTGCGGGTGGCTGGGGGAGCCATTTACAAAGTACCCAGGCCAAGGTGCACTTGAATTGGGGAGCGGGGCACGGGAATGTATATGTGGGGATGATGCAAGACTTGCCAGCGGATGTGATTTTGGGCAACGATTTGGGGGAGCTGACTTCGGCTTTTGTTCCCCAGCCCACCGTACAAGAAGCATACCCGGTTGTGACCCGGTAACAGGCCCGCACCACTGCACCATTCGAACACTCTGAGGCTCAGGTAAGCAATGACCCTCCCCTACCTCCTACCCTGCCCTGGGCCAATTCCCTAGAGTTCGGGGCCGAAGTAGCCCTAGATCCTTCGTTACAGGTGTACAAAGACCGCATGGATAAAAATCAAGCTGGGTTAGAGGGGGAAAGATATATCTGGGACAAGGGGCTACTATATCGGCACGCAGAGAAGGTAGTGTCCGGGTCAATACCATTGCCCATTAAACAGCTAATAGTGCCTCGAAAATATAGGTTAGAGCTGTTACGCATAGCCCATGATATCCCCCTGTCTGGACACCTAGGCATCAGTCGGACCAAGCACAGGCTGACCCAAAATTTATTTTGGCCAGGTATTTCCCAGGATATTAAGCGGTATTGTCAGACCTGCGATACCTGCCAAAGGGTAGGCAAGAGGGGGGGCAGATACAAAGCCCGACTACGGTCTCTGCCCATCATTGAAGAACCATTCAGTAGGGTGGCAGTAGACATTATAGGTCCCCTCGCAAAACCCAGCCCCTCCGGCAAGAAGTATGTCCTAACTGTGGTGGACTACGCCACCCGGTACCCCGAGGCAGTGGCCCTAACGAACGTACACGCAGAAAAGGTAGCCGAGGCCCTGATGAGGATATTCACCCGGGTAGGATTTCCCCGGGAGATTATCTCCGATAGAGGCACCCAGTTTACTGCGGAAGTGACCCATCAGCTCTGGAAAATATGTGGGATACAACAAATCCTCAACTCCCCATATCACCCCCAGTCCAATGGGCTCTGTGAACGATTTAATGGAACCCTGAAACAAATGATCCGCACGTTCATGGACACCCAAAAGGACTGGGAGCGGTTCTTACCCCACCTACTGTTCGCGTATCGAGAAGTGCCACAAGAATCCACCGGATTCTCTCCGTTCGAATTATTATTCGGGAGGAGAGTGAGGGGACCTCTGGACTTGATACGGGAACACTGGGAGGGAGACGAAACCGTTAATGGCACCCCTATCTTACCATATGTGCTCGAGTTCCGGGAACGCCTGGAGAGGCTAACCCAGACCGTCCGAGACAATCTCCAGGTAGCGCAACAACGACAGCGCCGATGGTATGATAAGGGAGCCAGGGACCGCAGCTTTCAGGTGGGGCAGAAAGTTTTAATCCTGCGACCCGTCCACAAGGATAAGCTGCAGGCTTCCTGGCAGGGCCCATACAAGGTGGTGGAACAGATCTGTGACACCACCTATGTGATCGGCCCGGTTACCGGCGTGGGAGGCAAACGCATGCTCCATGTGAACATGCTCAAGCCATACCACGAACGGACGGAGGAAGTCACCGCAATCTGTGCCCCTGCCACGGAAGATTTTGATAACCTACCCCTACCCGATCTCCTAGACCAAGAGGGCCAGAGCGGAGATCTGGGAGAGGTACAGTTAGGAGAAAGATTAAATACCCAAGAACGGGCCCAGGTACAAAGGTTGCTTCAGGAAAAGAAGGCCACGTTTTCCAATTTACCCGGCTATACCCCGTTGGCTACCCATAAGGTAGAAACGTTAGATTCGACCCCCTTGCGCCAACCCCCCTACCGCACTCCAGAAGCAGTCAAGGAGAATATGCGCAAGGAAATTGAGGAGATGATTCAGCTAGGAGTAATAGAGCACTCGGACAGCCCCTGGGCCTCCTCGGTAGTACTGGTGCCGAAACGGGACGGGACGACCCGTTTCTGCGTAGACTACCGACGGCTCAACGATAAAACGACCTCTGACGCATATCCCATGCCCCGAATAGACGAACTCCTCGATAAGATGGCCAGGGGTCAATACCTAACCACTATAGACTTGTGCAAAGGGTACTGGCAGATTCCCTTAGCGGACGACGCCATCCCTAAGTCGGCTTTTGTCACCCCGTTTGGCCTGTATCAGTTTAAGGTCATGCCATTCGGGATGAAAAACGCTCCAGCTACCTTCCAGAGAATGGTGGACAGATTATTAGATGGGTTCCAGGAGTATGCCTGCGCGTATCTAGATGATATCGCCATATTCAGCCACTCCTGGCACGAACATCTGGTTCACATAGGAGCCATCCTAGACCGAATCCGAGAGGCCGGACTGACCCTAAAACCCAGCAAATGCCATATCGGTATGGCGGAAGTCCAGTATCTGGGACACCGGGTAGGGAGTGGGCAACAGAAACCCGAACCTGCTAAAATAGAGGCAGTCGCCCAATGGCCTACCCCTCGCACCAAGACACAAGTGCTCGCCTTTTTAGGGACCGCCGGGTATTACCGGAAGTTTGTGGCCAACTATAGCGCCCTCGCCAAACCCCTCACAGACCTGACCCGCAAGAACCTCCCTAAATTAGTAGTCTGGGCCCCAGAGTGCGAGCAGGCGTTCCAACAGCTCAAGACGGCGCTGGTTAATTCTCCTGTACTTTCTGCTCCTGATCCAACTAAACGCTTTCTCGTCCACACAGACGCTTCTATGTTTGGATTGGGAGCAGTACTGAGCCAAGTTGGACCCGATGGCGGCGAGCACCCCGTAGCTTACCTAAGCCAAAAACTTTTACCCAGGGAAGTAAGCTACGCCGCCATTGAAAAAGAGTGCCTGGCTGTGGTGTGGGCCCTCAAGAAGTTGCAACCCTACTTATACGGGCAACCCTTCACTTTACTCACGGATCACAACCCGTTGGTGTGGCTGAACAGGGTGTCCGGAGACAATGCCAGGCTGCTGCGCTGGAGTTTGGCGCTGCAGCCTTTTGACTTTACTATCCACTACCGCCCTGGGAAGCAGAATGGCAACGCCGACGGGTTGTCTAGACAAACAGACTTGGAGCCGTGATTCGTGAGTACTCCTCCGGACATCCCCAAGCCGATCCGTTGGGATCAGACTGTGTATGCCGGCTTGGTTCTGGGGGAGCATTGTGGCAAACCTAGCCACTCGGACTATAACTGGACACTGTGCCTTTAAGGGTTGCCTATAGGTCTGGAGAGAGATGCATTGTACCTGTATGTGCCTGCTTCATGTATTCCCTGCATTGCCTGTACCTATCTGTTCCGCCGAATGCAAATGGCGGTTTGTATGGGGATTCCCGTTCGTTTCGCGAACGGCACTTTGGAGGGCCGTTCGTGAAACGAATGCGATACCCCCTAATAGCCCACACACTTAGAGGCGTGTGGCGCTAGTTAACCGATTGCAACATTGTTGCAATCGGTTATTAGAGGCTCTCCTGGGTGGCCGTCGTTCGACTACCGACCATGCGGCGGGCGGCCATCTTGGATCCCTGGTTCGTCAGCGGGTCCGTGTCGTCGAACGCATAGCATTCCCAACAGTCATTCGACGGCACGAACACCGTTAAGCCTCCAGGACGTTCGGGAGTTTCAGGACCAGGTTCATTAAAGACAATCGGTTCTTTTCATGTGTTTTTAAAGAAAGGTGTTTTCTGTGCGGCGTTCGGTTATTTTAGCTGGGATCTGAGCGGCAATCTCACGAATGATGCGCCCAGACCCCAGCTATCTACCGAATGTCCATTCGTGTAAATCCACCGTATATTGTACCAACTGTGGATTTTTGTGTGAATTGCCGGTTCTGCTGCACGAGGGGATAATCCCCTTAACGGTGCATTCTGGGAGGGTGATCCCTCTCGTGCAGCGGTGCCTGATGGGAGAAATATGTAGTACAGTAAGTCCCCCATGTAGTCCCCTCCTGTACAACCCCTGTAATGTCTGTTTGGAAACCCCTTGCATGGGGAATTGCATAAATACTGTGACCTGTGATTAAAACCTCAGTTGACTCCCAGCCTATGTGTCGTCTAGTTCTTGGGAAGGAAGGGTTACTACAGTGCTGTTTGGATTATTATATGCTGATTCCCTGGATTATCCTTTGTTGTTCCTGTTACCCAGCGGAGATATCGTGGATCATACTGCCTCTCCGCTACACATAAGTCATGCTGTTAATCAGTTGAGATTCCAGGTGATTGATAGAATCCCACCCTTGAGGAGAGGTGGAGATAGACAGAGACTCGGACTATAGAGAGAGGCTAAGTGGATTAGTATCTTGGAGACTCTATCGCTATCTGGTCTCAATGAGGATTATGATCTGAAACACTTCCTATAAGTTTTACCTCTTAAGCTTGGGTTGATACCCTTAACCTCATGTGGATGCTCAAAACTAATTTTACCTTGTGCTCCTTATAGTGTTCCCTTTAGACCAAGATTAGTCCGAACCTCTTACGTGGCACCAATCTGAACTACGTGAGGTCCGCTACCTGGCAGTTACCAGGGTCCCCTGAATGGAATGTCTTTTGCTACTTCTGGAGACTACACAACTGGTAAGCCAAACTAATCTTTACCTTTTCCTTTGCTGATTTATTAATTTTCCCTTCCCCATTTTTGTTCTTCTTTTGTTTTGTCTCTTCCACAGGCCTTGGATGGCTTCTAGACCCATTAAATTGAGAGGAGTGAGCAGCCCTCCACTCTTCGGAGCCATCCACATTTTTCCTTCCCTCACACGTGTATTTTTGTCCCAGTTTATGATCAGCTGATATCAGTTCTCAGCACCCCAGTTTGTGATCAGTGGATTTGGACCTCCTATCCTGGCTCTTTGGGCTTGCTTGCTGGTTAGCAGTTGATTTAAGTGGGGTGAGGGTAGATGGGGAGGTTTTGCCTGTTACATTTTTGTTGCTTTTCCCTTTTTTTCCCTACTGGACACTCCGTACTTGCACGCTGAGACTCTGGGGCACCTCCATGCCGCTACTGAAATTATTTGGTCATACAGATACCCAACCGGGAGAGGGCTGCATCTGCGGTCCATCTCACGATTCCTATGAGCTGCAAGGAACTTTGGGGACTGCTTGAGTTAGCCTTGGTAAATACATATGCATACCCTCTTGGTCCTTGGTGGAGGAGACCTACATCACATTTGGGGATCCTTTTTGCTTAGGTGGGCCACAAGGAAATGGTTATGGCCCATGCTTCCCTTTTCCTTTAAACTATTTGGTTTATATACTTGTGCCAGCCCCGTTGGGTACTGCCCGGGATGTTGCTAGAAATGAAGATTGTTGAAGGGAAGGAAAAATAAAAAAAGGGAGAGGGAGGAAAGGTAAAAGCCTTCCTTAAATGCATTAAAATAAAATGTAAAAAAATTAAAATGGGGAAAAAAATGAAAAAATAGTATAATATCAAGTTAAATGTATTATGTTTACTTTCCCCTAAACCCTTTCTTTCTGGAAGCCATAGTACATGCTATGATATCCACAACTCTAGTGAAGTGGTTACCCTAATGGGTTGCGATGCTGACAAGAGATCCCTTGCTTTAATTTAGAAATATTGCATCAGATTAGACAGGTAGATTTGTGATGGGTGGACATCATGGATTGATCAGGTGGGTGGGATCTGCAGTATATTCTGGTGGGAGTTGGAAGGGTTAAGCGCAATTTTAGTTTTGGAAGGTCGATTTTCTCTCTCATGCTGGACTATGCAGTTTGTTAACCAACTGTTGCTTATGCTAATTACAGGGCACATATATCTTTATTTTGCTGGGCTTTAGTTTGAGCTTCTTTATATCAGGTGTCATTACTTTACAAGTTTATCATGGGACATCCAGGTTCAGCCACACTCCCTACATACACTTATGTGTGGTGTCAAGGTGGCTCAGTGTTGATATCCCCTTGCCTGGATAAGTTCTCTGGCACTGGCGTACCTTCCACTGTTATAGGGGCCGTGAACCGCCTAGAATCCTTATGGGCCGGTGCACAGCTACATCAGCCTGACAGGAAGGGAGAGCTGCACTGTGCTGCTCCCCTCCTGTCTGTGTGTAGCATTGCTGAGCAGTCTAACAGGACATGCTCACTGTTAGAGCAATTCCTGTCAGACGAGGAACCGCGGCCAATAAGGTACAGGAGGGGAGGGGGGAGAGAGGCAGAAATGGTACACAGGGAGGGGAGGGGGAATAGAGGGAACAATGGGACACAGGGAGGGGAGGGGAGAGAGAGAGTATGGGATACAGGGAGGAGAGGGGGGAGAAAGGGAGGGTATGGGACACCTGGAGCGGAAGGGGAAGAAAGGGACAAATGGTTCACAGAGAGGGGAGGGGGGAGAGAGGGAACATGGGGAGGGGACATGGGAAGGGGGAGAGAAAGAACAATGGGACACAGGGAGGGGAGGGGAAGAGAAAGAACAATGGGACACAGGGAGGGAGGGGAAGAGAAAGAACAATGGGACACACGGAGGGAGGGGGAAGAGAGGAAACAATGGGACACATGGAGGGGAGAGAGGGAGGGTATGGGACACAGGAAGGGGAGAGAGAGATGGAGGGTATTGAACACAGGGAGGGGAGGAGGGAGAAATGGAGGGTAACTCTTGTTCACGTCACTGTAAACTTAATTGAACATAATAGTAAACAAAACATTTTAATGCCCTGGTTTTTCCCACAGGGAGGAAGGGGGAGAGAGGGAGAAATTGGACACCTGGATGGGAGTGGGAGAGAGGGAGGGTATGTGACACATGGAAGGGAGGGGAGGAGAGAGAGATAGTATGGGATACATTGAAGGGAGGGGAAGAGAGGGCAGAATGGGACACATGGAGGGGAGGGGGATAGAGAGGGAGGGTATGGGACACAGGGAAGGGAGAAGGAGAAATGGGACACATTGAAGGGAAGGGAGGAGCGAGAGAGAGTATGGGATACATTGAAGTGAGGGGAAGAGAGGGCAGAATGGGACACATGGTGGGGCAGGGGGATAGAGAGGGAGGGTATAAGAAACATGTAGGGGCTAAGGGTAGATGGAATGGGACACATGAAGTGGCTGGAGGAGGAGCTGAAATTGAGGGTCTGGGAGGGAGGAGGGTATGAGAAACATGGAGGGGCTAAAGGTAGAGGGAATGGGACACATGAAGGGGCTGGAGGAGGAGGAGCTGTGGCAGAGGGAATGAGGCACAAGGGGGGCCTGGGCGCGGGAATAAGACACCGAGTGGGGGGGGAATTTTCGCACCAGGGCCCAGTGGATTCTAGTTACGCCTCTGTTTTCTGGGCAGGGCATCTACAGTCTTCACTACCATATGGGTATCCCTCTGCTATGTGGGGGATTTCAGTGGAATTTTTTTTGTCCCTGGAGGGAAAACTCTATCTTTCTCTCTCTCTCTACTTATTATCATTTCCTTTTCATTATATTTATTTGCTCTTACATTTTAAGCCTTGGGTTGCTGTTCCTCCTTGCCCCTGTTCTTTCTACAGTTTTACGCTTTCCCTGTTGCCTCCCACTTGACTTAATCTCTTCCTCACTGCTCCTTAACCTGCCCATACACCCCCACCCCTTTCCTCTTTCTGCTCCCCTTCCTTTTTATTCTTCTCTCTCTTCCTCTCTCTTCACTGTCTGGGGGTTGTGAGTACCGACATCTTCCCTCTTCTATTGCTCACTGTATGTGCATTTTGGGGAAATGAGTTGCACAGTTGTTTAACTTAGCTTTGCTATTTTCTATGAATGGCTTACCGCATGGCATCACTGACCATTCTTACCCTTAACTGTAGGGGGGTGAATGCCCCAGAGCACATATCCAATGTACTCAGGGAACTAAGACTGAAGCGTATTTCCATAGCTTTGCTACAGAAAACTAATTTTTTAGATGGCACAGAACCACAATTGAAAAATAAAGCAGGAGTTGCAATTCTTGCAGTTTTAAGAACTGGAAAGCAGTAGACACCCAGATGGAAGGTACTTGTTCGTAAAAGATTGCCAACAAACTCTTCACACTGGCGGTTATATACACTCCTAATCATGGTCAACCCAGATTTCTTTGTAGACATTGACTAAATTAAAAATTATACGCAAGGCCCTCTGATTGTAGGTGGGGATTTCAATGTTCCCTTCCTGAATTATTCCATTTATTATTGGATCCATATTTATTTATGATCCATATCTGAGATAGCCACATCACCCTTAGAGAATTAAGATTAATAGACTGTCGGAGGGCATGTAACTCCTCTGATAGGGACTACACGCATTAATCCTCTGTTCATGACCACTATGCCCTTATAGACTACTTATTTCTACAGCAGGAAGGCCTCACTAACCTACAAAAAAGCAATGATTGGTACATCAACTTGGTCAGATCATAGATCAGTCCAGAAATGCCTGAAGACGCTCTTGTATAAACTGACTAAATGCACGTAGAGACTCAATGGGTCTCTGTTCAGGGATCCCACTATTAGTGAACAAGTGACGCAGATCCGGACATCCGGACCCTATACTTTGTGGAGAACACCACCGAAGACATTCAGGTGCACAAAAGCATAATTCGGGAATGCGTGATAGGGCTCGCCCCCAAGAAAAAGAAAGAAGCTGCTCGACAGCTTACCAACTTCACTGACTTAATCGCTACTCTCAAATTCCAACATAAAAAAATTACAATGAGAGACTGTCTGCAAAGACTTGTTGGAGACAAGGCGCAAGTTGACGGAGCTTCAGAAGTACACATCAGCCTCAATACATACAATAAAAACCAAAGAATCTCTAGTGCACACCTTACTTATGTACCAATCTCTAAGTACAAAAGTGGAAACCCTCACGAGGGTGAAGTGGCTCCACAGTGTTAAGGAGAAACAGGCTGCTTACAAGCAAATCTGATATTAAATATTAAAATACATACATACATTTAACACAGAACAGACCATAAATCTAATCAACTATGATTACAAGTGCATTCTGTATTGAGAAATGTTGATCTCTTAAAGGATTTTAGACTGGAGGAAGATTTAATCATGTCTGTGAGGTTATTCCATAATTGAGGTGCACTGTAGGAAAATGAGGACCAAGCCACTTTAATTTTGTATTGTGGTATACCAAATGAAGTGCTGGTACTGTTTCAGATATTATAAAAGGTGGGAACAGCCAGGGAGAGCATTCTACTCTGGTAGATTGGGAGCTTTCCAGAAAAGACCTTAAATGCAAGGCTGGAAAGATTAAGGATGAATCTGAACTCCAGTGATAGCCAGTTTAACTATTTTAACTTGTCACAATAATGGGTCATGTACGAAGCTGCAGAACGAGTTTTATAATGTAGTAAGTTTATGAAGGTGCCTTTTCAGTGCAGGTGCGCTGACATCCCCATATTCATTGACTGGCATTAGCATTTGTTGTACCTTGTACCCTCAGGGCCCCCTCCCGCCGGGCTCTAGGGTGAGGAAGGGGTTAAAATCTTACCTTTTTCAAGTGCCGGGCTCCGTCGGCGCTGGGGAATCTCCTCCTTCTGCTGTCATCGGCTGAATGCGCATGCATGGCAAGAGCTGCGTGCGCATTCAGCCAGTCTCATAGGAAAGCATTCTCAATGCTTTTCCTATGGACAGCAGCATCTTCTCACTGTGAAAATCACAGTGAGAAGCGCGGAAGCGCCTCTAGGGCTGTCAGTGAGACAGCCACTAGAGGCTGGATTAACCCTAATGTAAACATAGCAGTTTCTCTGAAACTGCTATGTTTACAGCAGAAAGGGTTAATCCTAGAGGGACATGGCAACCAGACTAAGCTGAAGTGGTCTGGGTGCCTATAGTGGTTCTTTAAGCTTGCAAATGCTTCAATACTGTTGGAAAAACTTTCTAAATTATTTATCTACAAAAATCCTCCAAATTTATTGGGGACTTCTGTAGATAAATCATTTGGAAAGTTTTTCAAACAATACTAAATCATTTGGAAAGCTTATCATTTAAAACACTATTGAATAATTTGGAAAGCTTGTTTTGGTTTTCTTTAAGTATCTTGAAAATGTTTTCTAATGGACTGAAATGTTGTTCTAACCATTCAGATGAAACGATGGATGCATAAAAGACTGTCATCTACAAGAGCACCAAGACAGTGATACACAATGTTTGTGTCACATAAAAATTAGTGTCACAACTTCAGTTATACAGACCACAGAAAATAACATGCATTGGCCATGAGGAGGCCATCCATACCACACCTATACCTACATAGTGTTGGTACCCTGCATCTATGCCCCAAGATAACATAACAGCAGATATAAGAGTGATGATCAAAGAAATGTTAGCCATCCTTGAATACCAAAATAAGATTAGCTAAGATCACTGGAAAACTGCCAACATACAGTATCCTAGTAGTGGTGAATGGGGATTGTAGTGACCCATCCCTTACTGCTAATTCTGCAATCTTAATCTGCAATCCTAGCCAGGGCTGGTGCTAGGATTTTTGCCGCCGTAGGAAAAAAATATTTTACCGCCCCATTCGCTCCACCCATGGTGTGACATCACAATGCCCAACCTATATGATCTATATGACATATTGTTCGGTGGTTTAGGGTGATTCACACAAACGATGACCACCCAGGCGCTCGTCAATTAAGCTGCGGGAAACCACAGCTTCTGGGAGGTTAACCAGCAGTACACTCCACATGCAGGGTAATCGGTCGTTCTGCATTTTGTTAGGCATACGAAAAATATAACGAATTCCTTTGTGTTTTAGTTTGGTGAAATGTACAGACACATTGTAAACAAGTGGCAGACAGAGGGTACGTGAAACAGATACTGTAACTGGCTTTATACAAGGCCATCAAGCAAATTTATATAATGTATTTTTTTTTTATTTTACATGCAGAAATGTAATTGATAACCAGATATTAAGGTGAAGGATTTTGTAGACATGCATTGATAGTTAAAGCCAAGCTCCTCATTCTCATAGCTGGCATTGAAAATGCCTTCTCTGCATTTTTCTTATTGCTACAAACTATACCACATTATAAAAGTAAGTGAAATTTACTGATGTTTAAGCAAATTTTATGTATTGGAACAAAAAATGATTTAAAAGGAGTGATATTTTAGAGTGGAGTTTTACATTTTATGCCCTGAAGCCACATGTATGCTTTTGCAAAACGGAAAAATGGATAAGGCCAAATTAAGATAAAATTCCAGCTACTTTCCTACTTTTAAAGAACTATAACTTTCCAGGCTTTTTTAAAATATACTCTGGTAACATATCCTCTAATTTAGCAAATGTTTCCTTTTTTTTTGGTCAGTCTTTCTTTATTCTTAATCCACAAGTAGAACAGGTAATAATAAGGGCAATCAAAGACATAATACAATACAGTTGTGACATGTCATATGTAGCAAAAATAAGATCATAAGGATTAAGGGTTTGGTGTTTGGTGTAAAGGAAAAGAAAACATGTCGCAGTAACAACCATATACTGTGCCTACCAGGGCCGCTATCAGGGGTGACAACCATGACGGTGTAGCGGCGGGTCAGGGCCCGCACGCTGATAGGGCCCATCGGTTGGCCCAGGCATTTAGGGCCACCCAATGGGCCCTATATCTTCAGGGGCCCAGTCTGCGCGGTGGCCGAATAATAGTGAGATGGGGCCCCTTTAAAAATGCCAGCAGCACCGCAAGTACTGATGGGAGGAAGTGACGACTTCCAGCTCACTCCGCTCCGGATGGAGGAGGCAGAGTGGACACCACGAGGAAGGGGAGAGCCACGTTGACTCCGATCAGCCACACTTTTTACATCATTTCTATAACTCCCAAATTATACATCACATTCGCATAACATTACATTTTCTGAACCAGCATAAATAGGGAACCAACATACTCTAAAATCATGCGAATCGGCTTAGTGGTTCGGGAGATAGCTGGAAGTCCCATTTGACCGACCGCAAGCATGGCTTTCCTGCCTAAAACAGTTCCATAGATTTTGGCTGTGCGGCCAGTCCATTCACCACAGTTTAAATACCATTAGAGTGCATGAATGGAGCCGTTCATGCAAATATGCAGTGTCAACGCGGCGTTCGTATTGTCTAACGCCGTTCGACTCCTGCCGAAGCACCGAAGTTTCAAAGAAGGCAAAAGTTCAGCGGTGGTCATGCTGAGTATCCGATTTTAGTTCCATGAGCTCAACGGCAAAACACCACTGACCACGTTCAGCTAAATTAAAATGGCCACGTGTTCGTTTGTCAGAATGACGGCCACTTCGATTACTTCGGCATTTCGGCTGTATCCAAAGTGCCAGTTTAAAAGTACAGATCCTTTCCCATATGAGTTAAAGGGCCAGAAACAGTGTAATAAAATCCATTATGCCCAAATAACGCTTTCCAAGGGCAATACTCATAGTCACAGGGCAAGAGGCGGGCAAGCAGGCCCCTCCAAAAACTCATGGCAAACTCCCTTAAAAGGGGGAGTTTGTCACAGACACCTTGCTGGATAACTGGGAAGTTCTATCCAAAAGCAGCGCCATGACAGGACTCAGGGTATTTTGCAGCCTCCATAGCTAATCGCTGATATTGGAGGTAGTGCTTATCTGTACAAAAAAATAAGTCCTGCGCTCAAACTCCCACTATTCTTGGGCAGCAGCAACTACCATAGTACACATCAGCCCTAATATACACAGTAAAAACCAAAGAAAAATAGTTACCTGTGCTCCTTCTCAAATCCCTATGTATATTTAAACAAATGGAGGTTATTTAGTTACTCCAATGGCCATTAGAGGTTTGCCTTGACATGGCAGGTGGGCATTCCCTGTAATGGCCATTAGAGTAACTAAATAACCTTCATTTGTTTAGTTATACATAGGAATTTGGAAAAAAGAGCGCAGATAACTTTGTTTTGAGCTGATGTGTACTATGGTTGTTGCTGCCGCCCAAGAGTAGTGGGAGTTTGAGCACAGGACTTGTTTTTTTGCATTTGTATTCACTTTTACATAGAACCAAAGAATGTGACGGCAAATAAGAACCATTTGGCCCATCTAGTCTGCCCAATTTTTAAAATACTTTCATTAGTCCCTGGCCTTATCTTTTAGTTAGGATAGCCTTATGCATATCCCACGCATTCTTAAACTCCTTTACTGTTTTAACCTCTACCACTTCAGCGGGAAGGCTATTCCATGCATACACTACCCTCTCAGTAAAGTAATACTTCCTGATATTATTTTTAAATCTTTACCCCTCTAATTTAAGACTATGTCCTCTTGTTGTGGTAGTTTTTCTTCTTTTAAATATAGTCTACTCCTTTACTGTGTTGATACCCTTTATGTATTTAAATGTCTCTATCATATCCCCCCGTCTCGTCCCTCCAAGCTATACATGTTAAGTTCCTTTGACCTTTTTATCCTGCAAACCATGAACCAGTTTAGTAGCCCTTTTCTGAACTCTCTCTAAAGTATCAATATCCTTCTGGGGATACAGTCTCCAGTTCTGCGTACAATACTCCAAGTGAGGTCTCACCAGTGTTCTGTACAATGGCATGAGCACTTCCTTCTTTCTACTGCTAATACCTCTCCCTAAACAACCAAGCATTCTGCTAGCATCTCCTGCTGCTCTATTACATTGTCTGCCTACCTTTAAGTCATCAGAAATATTCACCCCTAAATCCCTTTCCTCATATGTTGAGGTTAGAACTCTATCAAATATTCTGTACTCTGCCCTTGGGTTTTTACGTCCAAGATGCATTATCTTGCACTTATCCACATTAAATGTCAGTTGCCACAATTCTGACCATTTTTCTAGTTTACCTAAATCATTTGCCATTTGGCTTATCCCTCCTGGAACATCAACCCTTTTACATATCTTAGTATTATCAGCAAAAAGACATACCTTACCATCAAGACCTTCTGCAATGTCACTAACAAAAATATTAAAGAGAATGGGTCCAAGTACAGATCCCTGAGGTATACCACTGGTGACAAGCCCATACTTCAAATATACTCAATTGACTACAACCCTCTGTTGCCTGTCACTCAGGCACTGCCTTACCCATTCAACAATATTGGAATCCAAACTTAAAGATTGCAGTTTATTGATAAGCCTTCTATGTGTAACAGTGTCAAAAGCCTTACTGAAATCTAGGTAAGCAATGTCTACTGCACCACCCTGATCTATTATTTTAGTTACCCAATCAAAAAAATCAATAAGATTAGTTTGGCATGATCTCCCTGAAGTAAACCCATGTTGTCTCTGATCTTTAAATCCATGTGTTTTTAGATGTTCAACCATCCTATCCTTTAACATGGTTTCCATTATTTTCCCCACTACTGAAGTAAGACTTACTGGCCTATAGTTGCCCGACTGCTCCCTATTACCTTTCTTGTGAATGGGCACAACATTTGCTAACTTCCAATCTTCTGGGACTACTCCTGTTAACAATGATTGGTTAAATAAATCTGTTAATGGTTTTGCTAGTACACCACTAAGCTCTTTTAATAATTTTGGGTGTATTCCATCAGATCCCATTGACTTATTTGTCCTTACTTTTGACAGTTGAAATAAAACCTCTTCCTCTGTAAACTCACATGTAACAAATTACTAATTTGTCCTTTCTCCTAACTGAGGCCCCTTTCCTTCATTTTCTTCTGTAAATACTGCAAGTAGTGAGCCCTGAGCTGGTAGCTGACTCTTTGTAATAAACTAAATGAATAGTCGAATTGCAATTCGGTATTCACTTTATTATATGTAATTTCTATTTGTTTATTCATCTTTAGCACGAATGGACAAAATTCGGAATGCCCAAGTCTACAACTGGTCATGCCGGGGAATTTCACACCACAATATAGTGTGGACAGATGTACTCTGAGGTACAGGTAAGTCGAGAACAGTAAGATGGCGGTGCCTTGGACATAAATCAGGAAAAGAAATTACGCAGTAATAAAAGGTTACATGTGGGTACCTAGAGGCTTTTGGAGGTGACTAGGTCAGCAATAAAATATGGAGGAGTCTGGAGAGGGGTTAAAAAAAAAAATGCTGTCATGACAGTGCCGCATTAAGATATTAATCATTCAGCTTCTAATATGAAGGGAGAAGTAGTCAAATAACTTATCAGACCCGATAATGGACTCTGAACGGTGCATTGCAAGTAGTAGAACATAGTAGTATTGTATTGCCATGACAAACTCATTTAAATTTTTGGATTAGTTAACTACAACTCAGGGGAGATTATTTACTAAATACCCAACAGTGAATTGAAGATCAACTTGCAAAATTAAAGCAAAAATAACCATGCCGTAACTAAAATAACTAAGGTTTTTTTGTTTTCCCCAAATCAGCTTAAATCCTTAATTTTCAATTTCAATTTGCTAAAGCGTAGTGTTAGATAAATAAACTAAAATGTATATGCCAATTATACCAGCAGGTGATTTTAAATTAAAGTAACTTTGCTACCATCCCAATAGAAAACAGCTATGTATCTACAAAGAAAGGCAATAGAGGCTTATCAAAAATATTACATTTTTCAATTGACCCTATAGTTGGTAAAATTAAAGTCTGATGAGGTCAATTCAAAACGTATGTTTGAGATGTATGTTTGGGAAAATGTTACTTAATCCAACTTAAAAAAGCTGTATTGAACTGTGTTAAACTAAATCTTAAAGCTTATAGGTTAATTATTTACAGATTATATGTGCTGATCTTTGACAGTTTACTTAAAGGGAACTCCAGGTACCCAGACCACTTCTGCCCATTGGAGTAGTATGGGTGCCAACTCCCACCACCCTTAACCCTGCAAGCGTAATTACTGCAGTTCTTATAAACTGCAATAATTACCTTGCAGGGTTAAGTCCTCCTCTTGTCTGTCAGACAGCCACTAGAGGGACTTCCGTGTGCTTTCCTATAGGGAGTTCTAATGCACATCCGGCCCTTCCCACGCACACGCATTAGGCAGGGGAGGAGCGTGGGCGGAGCCTGACCCAGTGCCAAGGGACATCAGCGCTGGATTCAGATAAATAACCCCTTCAGCAACATGGGATAGGGGCTGGGAGGGAGAAGGGCAATGCAGGATTCTGCAGTGCCAGGAAGACGGATGTTTTTCTGCCACTGTAGAGTCCCTTTAAAAATGTCTGTGAAGTAGAGTCAAGAGTTCATGTTAAGAGAACAAAAAGGGCATGTGGAAGCTTCAATATTTATTATTATTATTATTATTATTATTATTAATATTATTACTAACATCTATAACGTGCCAGCATATTCTGTGGTGGTGTACAATTTAGTAAAAAGACAGCATAATAAACACTGACCACTACAAAAGCTAAAGAAGACCCTAACCATGAGTCATTAAAGCTCTTTTATACATAGTATTTAGCTAGACAGCCTGTGATCTTACAATCTAAAGATTAAAATTGGAATTTAGAAAAGAGGTAGCAGGAGAATATGGAGGTGATGATTTTAAAGGGAATTAGGAAGTAACTAGGGAGATCTCAAGCAGCTGAAGAAGTATGCTATAAAGTAAGTATGCCAACATACATTATGGCACATGATACAGGTGAATACTGCAGAATTGATGGTCTCTTTTGGTACATGTTCTTGGGCTTCTTAGTACTAATGAAGAGACACTGAGTATGCCCCTGAGACTCTATTAAGTAAGGGGTGGTTACATTAATTAGGTCAGAGGGAACCTGCAAGCCCATTTGCTCCCATATATTTACCTATACCCTGCTGCTAATTGATTATGGGAACAGGAAGGTTCTACCTTCTGGTTAATAAGAAAGGGCTGCAATTACATACCATACATTGGGTGGATAAATAAGTCATTTGGATGAATTTATCATCCAATTCAGATACTTTATCCAATTATTAGTCTTCAGATTAAGAGAAGGCTAAAAAATTCTCAACTATCATCACGTGACAAATGCTTTCGTGGTGATAGAGATTTGTCCTTGTGGGGGTTTTACACATTTTCTTCCTATTTTCATATTACTGTGGGAAACAAATTAATATTTATGGAGCAAAAAAAATGTTTAGAATGTCTTAGAAAAAAATCACCTGTTAAATAAATGTTGCATTGCTTTTAGTGATTAAATAAAAGAATGTTTTTCCTTTTGTACAAGAAAAGTTGCCAGTCACCAATAATAAATATACCTTTGTCAATGTTAGCTCTAGCTGAGTCCATTGTTTGGATATCCTTGAATTCCTAGTCATTCTATGTTATTTATTTATCACTCAAATAGCTGATTCAAGATTTCTTCTAAATCCGCCTTGTTAATTATATACTGATTATAACTCATTGCAATTCCATCACAGATTATAGAGATGCTTTATAAATATAAAACAATAATAATCCAAAATAGAGATTATGAATGTGTCTAACGATATCCATTCTGAAAATAAAATATATGTGAAAATTATTTGTACAAAACATTACAAAGTGCAGTCTTGGATTACATCACTATTTTTAGAGTCTGTCAAGGTTGCAGGGCAGTCAATAAAAGCATTTCAACAGAAAGAATGTGTGCAAATATGAAAGCTTTTTACAGAATCAAGCCTTTGTTACTCTGTATTTTCAAAGAGATTCATTTTGCTGTTTTATAATATAAATGTATATATCAGCATATACATTTTCTTTCAGTGCAGTTACATGAAAAGCCAATGTTTTAAAAAATTAATGAAACATAGAAATATTGAATGTTACAGCAGATAAGAGCCATTCTGCCCATCTCGTCTGCCCTATTTTCTAAATACTTTCATTAGTCTCTTATATCTAAGATAGCCTTATGCTTATTCCACGAATGCTTCAACTTCCTCCTCACTGTGTTAACCTCTACCACTTCAGCTGGAAGGCTATTCTATGCTTCCACTATCCTCTCAGTAAAGTAATACTTCCTGATATTATTTTTAAACCTTTGCCCCTCTAATTTAAGACTATGTCCCAGGCCCGGACTGGCCATCGGGCACACCGAGCAAATGCCCGGTGGGCCACGGTGGCCATGGGCCGAAGCCGGCAGGGAGATCACAGGATCTCTCCTGCTGGTCTTTGCAGGGCCGGCACTATCCGAGCACCGTCCCTGCAGTAGTCCACGGTGGGCCGGTGCGGAGATCAAAGATCTCCCTCACCGGCCCACATACAGTTTACTGCGGCCGGCGGGGAGAGAGGGAGGGAGACAGCCAGGAGAGAAACCCGGCGAAGCTCTAACTTACAGCTCCGCCGGGTTCCTCTCACGAGATTCACTTACTCACAGACACCCTACACCCCTAACACTCACAGCACCCTCACTCACACAAACACACTGCACCCCTGACATTTACACACTGCACCGCTGACACTCACAGCACCCTCACTCACACAAACACACTGCACCCCTGACACTCACAACACACACACACACATAGTGCACCCCTGACACTCACAGCACCCTCACTCACACACACTGCACACTCACAGCATACTCACTCACACAAACAGCACCCCTGACACTCACAACACACACACACTGCACCCCTGACATTCACAGCACCCTCACTCATAAACACTGCACCCCTAACACTCACAGCACCCTCACTAACACACTGCACCCCTGACACTCACAGCACAGATAAACACACACACACGCACACACTCTGCACCCCTGACACTCACAACCCATTCACTCACACACACTGCACCCCTAACACTCACAGCACCCTCACTCACACAAACACTGCACCCCTGACACTCACAGCACACACAAACACACACACTGCACCCCTGACACTCACAGAACCCTCACTCACACACCCACACTCACAGCACCCTCACTCACACAAACACACTGCACCCTTGACACTCACAACACACACACACTGCACCCCCGACACTAACAGCACGCACACACACACACTGCACCCGTGACACTCACAGCACACTCACACACACTGCACCCCTGACACTCACAACACACGCACACACACACACTGCACCACTGACACTCACTGCGCCCTCACTAGCACACACATACACACACACACACTGCCCCCCTGACACTCACAGCACCCGAATGTCCGAATTGTCGAAGTGCCGAATTGCTGAGGTCCCGAAGTTCCGAAATTACCGAATTTCCGAAGTTCCGAAATTACCGAATTTCCGAAGTTCCAAAGTGCTGAAGTTCCGAAGTGCTGAAGTTCCGAAGTCCAAAGTGGGGGGGACCTATTGTCCTGGGCTGGGTGTAAAAAAATGGGGGGGACCTATTGTCCTCCCCTCAGGACACCACCCCTAAACGGCGGGTGGGGGCCCTAAATCAGAATAAGGGGGGTCCTAATGTCTTCCCCCCCTGGCCCCCACCCCTGAGCGGTGGGTGGGGGCCCTAAATACTAATAAAGGGGGACCTAATGTCCTCCCCCCTGGCCCACACCCCTGAGCGGCAGGTGGGGGCCCTAAATACTAATAAGGGGGGACCTAATGTCCTCCTCCCTGGCCCCCACTCTGAGCGGTGGTTGGGGGCCCTAAATACTAATAAGGGGGGACCTAATGTCCTCCTTCCTGGCCCCCACCCCTGAGCGGCGGGTGGGGGCCCTAAATTAGAATAAGTGGGGGGAACTAATGTCCTCCCCCCTGGTCCCCACCCCTGAGCGGCGAGTGGGAGCCCTAAATACCAATAGGGGGGACCTATTTTCCTCCCCCCCAGCCCCCACCCCTGAGCAGCGGGTGGGGGCCCTAAAAAAAATGTTAACCCCCCTCCCAGGTGACTAGGGGTCCCCAAACCCCTAGTCACCCCCTCCCCCCCAAAACAAATTAACCCCCTACCTGCCCCCCTCACCCTAAAAATAATGAGGGGGGACCTTTAACTAAGTACCTGTAAAAAAAAAATAAAACTTACCATTCAATGTTTTTTTTCTTCTAACATCTTTTTTCAGTCCCAAAAAATGGCCAAATATAAAACCATAATAACGCACTAAAAAAAATAAAAAAATTATCCATCTTCACCCGGCGAGGACTCCGCGCAGACCCTGCAATTAGGCTCAGAGCACTATGATTGGTGGGTTTAAGCCATCCAATCAGAGTGCTCTAACAGGTAAATGAAGAGACTGACAGGTAAGTCTCTACATTTATCTGTCACAGCACTTTGATTGGTTGGCTTGGAACTTTCCCACGCTGTATAAAATGACACAGAGCACTCTGATTGGTGGATTTCAAACCAACCAATCACAGTGCTGTGACAGGTAAATGTAGAGACTTACCTGTCAGTCCCTTTGTAACGGCACACCGGGCATAAAAGGGTTAAACTGCCGTTTAGTAGATCTTCCCCTTCCAGAGACACAGGCACAGATACTGTAGACACCAATCCACCGAACCGGAGAAGCATATGAATGCTGTAAACAGCCTAACCGCAACCGTACGAATGCTGTAAACAGCCGAATAGGAAAAACCATACGAAAGGTTTACACTCCTAGCAGTCGAACTGGAACGGCATACAATAAATCCCCCCAAGAACGAGACAAGGCTCCATTTTGAGGGTCAAGCAGGAACAGACAGAGCTGTGGGTTTATTGTTCTTATGTACACATTCTTACACATTAGTACCACCCACAGGGTTTTGGAAAACAACCAATAAACATGTACAATACACTCAGACACTCCCACACAAAATCCTCCCCTCTGCCTGTGATATAATTACCTTTCACAATGGGTAATGTAATCATCACAGCCAGAGAAATACATTTTTTTCACATTATTCATAACTTGAAAAGTATACATTCACATACTTACATTTTCAGAATCAGCATACTCCAAATACAAACATATACGTCAAAATCATACAAATTGGTCCAGTGGTTCAAAAGATAGATCGTAGTCCTTTGTGACCACAGGAAGCATGGGTTTTCTGCCCAAAACCAGTTCCACAGAGTCCTCTATCCTGGAAAAAATTGGGAAGTAATCCAATTATCTCCAAGGACAGAGGCAAAACTCCATTAAGCACAAGGTTACATTTATGACATAAAATACAGATAGCTTAGGTCTGAGCGCACATTAATACTGAATGGCGCTCAGACCACACACACATACAGTTCAATTGCCATTTAGCCAAAGTCTTTTATTACACCAATAGGCTCCATGGCATAGCTATCTGGGTTAAATGAGTTAATTCAGTAAATCCGAGAATCTACCGAACGCCAGGGCAGAAATACAGGAATAGACCTTTCTGCATAGGAAAATAAAGTATTTAAATGCCGGTCCATAGTCAAAAGGCAGCAGACAAACACAAGGCTCCTCCAATGCACAGTGGCGAGATTGGTCTCGTCACACCCTTCATTTACCTGTCAGAGCACTCTGATTGGATGGCTTAAACCCACCAATCAGAGTGCTCTGAGCCTAATTGCAGGGCGGGGCAAGGCTTTATAAGCCTTGCCCCGCCCTGCACAGCTCAATCTGCACGGAGCCCTCGCCGGGTGAAGATGGATTATGTTTTTGGGCTCCTTTTTTTTTTTACGGGTTATTATGGTTTTTTATTTGGCCTTGGGGCTGAAAAAAGAAGATTTTAGAAGAAAAAAAACATCAAGGTTTTACAGGTTCTTAGTTAAAGGTTCCCTCATATTTTTAGAGTGAGGGGGGTAGGTAGGGATACATTTTGGGGAGGGGTGACTACGGGGGATTTTTTTTAGGGCCCCCCCACCTGCTGCTCAGGGGTGGGGGCCAGAGGGAGGACCTTAGGCCATTATTCCAATTTAGGGCCCCCACCCGCTGCACAGGGTTGGGGGTCAGGAGGGAGGACATTAGGTCCCCTCCCTTTTTAGTATTTAGGGCCTCCACCCGCCGCTCATGGGTAGGGGCCAGGGGAAGGACATTAGGTCCCCCCCTTATTCCAATTTAGGGCCCTCACGCACCGCTCAGGGGTGGGGGCCAAGGGGAGGATTAGTATTTAGGGCCCCCACTCACCGCTCTGGGGTGGGGGCTGGAGGGAGGACAATAGGTCCCCCCCATCATTTTACTTTAGGGCCCCCACCCGCCGCTCGGCGGGGGGGACCCTATGTTTTTGCTGCTCACTGTTTACTAGACATGCCCCTACTCGCGGTATAGTGAGTAGGGGCAAAATGTACTAATACTAAGTAAGTTTTACTTAGTATTAGTAAATTTGGCTGAAAGATCAATTTAGGTCTTTCAGCCTTTTGGTTGATAATTCCCTAATACCGTGGGAATTACGGAGTTATCTACTAAGCGGCTGCAATAGAAGTCCTGAAGTGCCGAAGTCCTGAAATTCCGAAGTTCTTAAGTTGCCAAATTTCCGAAGTGTTGAAGTGTCAAAGTGCTGAAGTCCCGAAGTGCCGAATTGCGAAAATCCCGAATTTCGGAATGCCGAACCGAAAATTTTCCCCATGCACATGCCTAGTACTGAGTACAATACCCCAAGTGAGGTCTCACCAGTGCTCTCTACGATGGCATGATCACTTCCTTCTTTCTAATGCCAAAAACCCTTCCTATACAATTAAGCATTTCCTGCTGATCTGTTACATTGTCTGCCTAACTTTAGGTCATCAATGAGTGTGACAGAATAATTTGTGCCAGAAAGCAAGATTCCTATTTTTGTTTTATAATATACATATACACATACATAAAACATAAAGCATATAAACTGGAAACTGTGCATTACAGGCATGCACAAAATCTTTGCCATGTGCAAATTTAAATTGGGCATTGTAAACTTCTGTAAATTCATCTTCCAATAATATATAAACATGGACATGTTGTGATATATAAAACAGTCTATTTAAAAAGGTATTTACAAAAACATGAGCTGGACAAACAAAAAATTGCAGCATGCATGTGCTAATATATACATGTGGAGTTTATACAAATGCACAAATGTAAATGAAGCCCATGGAGAAAGCACAGCTTACGGAATAGGAACCATGACAGAGATAGGGGGTGGGAGCAGTAGGGGATTGGTGAAGCAGTGCTTGGGGTTTGGCTGATATAAATGGTCGGCCCTTTTGTGATCCCTCACTCTAATTTTCTTACAAAAAGATAAGTCCTGCGCTCACTCCCATCATTCCTGGGCGGCAGCAATGACCACAGTACACATCAGCCCCAATATATAGTTAAAAACCAAAGAAAAAAAGTTACCTGCGCTCTCTCCTTAATCCCTATGTATATTTAGACAAATGGAGGTCATTTAGTTACTCCAATGGTCATTGGAATGAATGCCGGCCTGCCACGTCAAGGCAGATCCCCCTAAGCGGGTCCCAAACTGACCCTTCACCTTACTTCCTTGAGCTTCTGGCAAAGATATCTCCACTGAGACAGAGTGGTAACTTTTTTTTTCTTTGGTTTTTAACTCTAATTTTCTTACCTAGCAGAGTTGGTGCACGCTTGTTGTCCTCTGATTAGGCCTGGTGAGTTTTTATTTGTCTTTCAGAATGGCTACACGGTCAGTGGGAGAGCTGCTTTCTGGCATCTAGGAGGCTGCTAGGAGTAGGGAGACAGCATGGCTGCAGGAACGGCTGACAGCAGTGATGGCAGCAGCAGAGCAAGATGGCTGCAGAGAAGGGCGCCCGGCGTAGCTGCGGACACCTCCACAGCGCCTTAGCCCAGGGATGTGTGATGAGGGGACCCCCACGGGACCTGCGGGCCTGGGAGGGCACAGGCGGAAGGCCCATGGACTGCGGGCCCCATCACCCCAAGGTAGCGCTGCACCCGGTCCGGTGAATAACGCGCTTGGAGAGCAGGCTCCCACGGGTGGCGGGAAGGGCCTGGGAGTTTCTGCAGCTGGAGGTGATCAGCAGGACGGTCGGAGTGAACGGCCCAGATCTGGATGGCGCTGTGTACCTGGAGGGACCAGCAGCCCTCGGGTGAGTAATGTCCCTGGTGGGTTAGCAGCAGGCCCCGGCACCATGGGGGGCACTGTTGGGGGGAAGCAGGCCTTCGAGGTCTTTATCCATGACGCAGTCAGTTCCCCCTGGGTTCAGGCAGGCAGTGGGCCCCTCTAACACCTGGGGGGTCACTAACCCCGGGCAGGGACACCTGGCAGCAAGCAGCAGGGGGTCCTTGGGGCTGCCCACCGGGGGGAGCACGGCAGGCCTCTCGCGACAGGGGGGTGCAGCCAGGAGAGTGCGTAGTCGAGTGGTGGGGCCCCCTCGTGTGTCTCCTGGTATGGAAGATTATTCGGGTATGGAAGGGGCTGCCCGGGTACAGGTGAATGTTAGCTCCCAAGCACTGGGGTCACACCTTGCATGGAGTGAGGCAAACGCTGCGTGGCCTGCGGGGGTCATGCTTGACCAGGAGGAGGTCCCTCAGTAGTAGGTCCCCGAGACCCGAATGGGGGTAGGGAGGGTGTACTACGGCTCGTCGGAGTCAGGTAGTGGTGTGTCCAGATGGGGTGGCTAAGCCCCCAGGTGGGTGTTGGAGTCTAGTAGCTCCTCTGAGGGGCACTCGGTTTCTCTCTGGTGGGGGGCACAGCGCAGGCCTCGTCATGGGCCCAGCCGTAGTCCTAGCCCCAGGGGAAGGGCTAGCGGGTCTTCCAGGTCCCTGGGTGGCCACAACTGGGAGCGGGATGCCAGGGCTCGGGTCCGGCGATCCCAGGGTGTTGCGAGGAGGGTGAGTATGGAACAGTGCAATCTGCCCAGGAATTCTCCTTCTTGTTCCAGGTCCTCCAATGATTCAGCCCATGGCGAGGAGGGTGAGTACGGAACAGTGCAATCTGCCCAGGAATTCTCCTTCTTGTTCCAGGTCCTCCAGTGAGTCTGTCCCTGGCTAGGGAGCCCGTTGATACGTTGAAATTCCGATCCCATTAATGCCGCAGCCATTAGTAGATAACTCCCTAATTCCCACGGTATTAGGGAGCTATCTACTAAAAGGCTTAAAGACCTAAATTGGTCTTTCAGACAAATTTACTAATACTAAGTAAAGATTACGTAGTATTAGTAAATTATGCCCCTACTCGCTATACCGCGAGTAGGGCATGTCTAGTAAACAGCCTGTGGCTGGTCACTGTAAAAAAAAAAAAAAAAAGTACCCCACCCATGAACCGTGGGTGGGGGCCCTAAAGTAAAGGAAATGGGGGACCTATTGTACTCCGCCGCGGACCCCACCCCTGAGCGGCGGGTGGGAGCCCTAAAGTAAAATAAGGAAGGGGAACCTATTGTCCTCCCCCCAGCCCCCACCCCTGAGCTGTAGGTGGGGGGCCTAAATACCAATAAGGTGGGCCTATTGTCCTTCCCCCCTGACCCCACCCCTGAGTGGTCGTGGGGGCACTAAGTTAGAATAAAGGGGGAAACTACTGACCTATTTCAATCCACCAATCAGAGTGTTGTTATGAGTCAAATTACACAGCGTGGGAAAATTCCAAAGAAGTTCCCCACGCTGTGTAAAATGACACAGAGCACTCCAATTGGCTGGATTTCAAGCTAACCAGAGTGCTGTGACAGGTAAATGTTTTAGCTGCTGTCCGTTCTCAGGATACTCTTGCGACCCATTTTTTGCTCTCCATTAGTTTAAAGGGTAATCCAGACGTGGACCCCTTGCTCACGGTGCCTAGAGAGATATCAGCTATGCCTCACTGATGATGCCTAGCAAGGCTGAAACGATCGTCTGGGGTTGCTGTATCTCTCGTGCAGAGAGAACTTGCTAGTATTTCGGATCTGGACTGGCCGTATGGGTGGGACCAGTCTGATATGCTTCAGATATGTTCTCTCTGTAATGGCACAAGTTGAGCTAAAACCAGCTTGAGTTCTGAGCAGGGACCCACCGAAGGTGTCTGTTCTCAGGATACTCTTGTGACCCATTTTTTGCTCTCCATTAGTTTAAAGGGTAATCCAGACGTGGACCCCTTGCTCACGGTGCCTAGAGAGATATCAGCTATACCTCACTGATGATGCCTAACAAGGCTGAAACGATCGTCTGGGGTTGCTGTATCTCTCGTGCAGAGAGAACTTGCTGGCATTTCGGATCTGGACTGCCCTTATGGGTGGGACAAGTTGAGCTAAAACCAGCTTGAGTTCTGAGCGGGGACCCACCGAAGGGCAGGCTATTTTAGCTGCTGTCCATTCTCATGATACTCTTGCGACCCATTTTTTGATCTCCAGGTAAATATAGAGACTTACCTGTCAGTCTCTTCATTTACCTATCAGAGCACTCTGATTGGATGTCTTAAGCCCACCAATCAGAGTGCTCTGAGCCTAATTGCCTGGCCCCCACCCCTGAGCGGAGGGTGGGGGCCCTATATACTAATTAGGGGGGGACTTAATGTCCTCCCCCCTGGCCCCCACCCCTTTTGGTAGGTTTCAAGTCCATTGGTGGCTCAGAACCTCGGTGGTGTTTCGAGTCCATTGGTGGCTCAGAAGCTCGGTGTTGTAGGGGTATCTGGGAATACCCCTACCAGATGAAATTGATCAATGTTGGTATGTTACATGTTATATTATATGATTGTTATATATTGGAAATGTATTATGGGGTGGGTCATTACCTTGATGTAAATGTGGTAAAAGAGGATACGAGATTGGGGGGTGTGGCAGGTAATGACCGTATATATATGTTTGAAGGCAGGGCCTGAATTTGTGGGAGGGGCAATAGACCTACTTAAAAGGGACTCCCCCCTTCCCTCACTTACCTGCGTTGGTCCAGACGAACAGCCTTGTCTCGCAGGCCTCCGTCGCTCCCGACTTCCGGGTCGAAATCGTCATTTCCGGTGAGACGCGGCGCCCTCTTCTGACGTCACGCGCCAACTTCCGGCGGCTCCACCGGCTCCCGAACGGAGGTCTCGGCTACCCTCCTCGCCTACCACTGGTCCGGGCAGTAAGAGGAGCTCCCACACACAGAACAGAGACTCCATTACTACCTAGGAGTCTCTGTTTTCGGCCACCAGGGAGGAATCTTTTTCGAAGGGAAGGGGAGGGGAGGGGGGGGGTGGAAGGGGGAAGTGGTATGGCTCTCACAAGCCACAACCAGACCCCTATAATGTTAGGGGACCCTGTTTCCCACCAACTACACACTTGGGAAGGGGGGGGGGTGCACCTGGCTTAAAGGGGGTCATTCTTTGCTGCTGGTTGACCCTTAGTTCAGCCAGCCTCCACCATTCATTATGCATATACCCTTTGGTCATTATGGTTACAATGGTTATTTATATGTCTAATTAATAGCAATTATTTTTAAGTACTGTTATACATAAACATTAAACATCTGTGTTTTACACTTATACTGCTAAATAAGATGCTGGTTGAATTAACCTCACACAATTTTTTTTTTTTTTATATATATAAGGTATGACTTGCTTGTAAAAATGTGATACATGCATATATGGTTACTTATTGCTGGTTAACATATGTTAAGACTGTTCTGCAAGTATTGGTAACGTTAAATCTTAACTAACATCATATACATTGGGGGGGGGGGATGGTAATGCGCGGCAACCCCCCTCTCCCCCCAGAACTCTTACTATGACAATTATATGTTCCACTTAGGGTTCATTATCTTAATTCTCATGCCCCCAGGAATCCGCATACCTCGGACGGTTCACCTAAACTAACCCCCCCCCTACTCAAGAGACACCTGAATTCTCTTACAGAACCAGTGCTCAATTTTCTGCAGGTATGTCGGTTACACGCTTCTTTTTCTACAACGCCACGTTAGTTAATTCCCTGCCCCTTAATCATAGAGGTCCGCGAGGCCAACTCCCATCCTCCACTTCGAGGTACTTTACGCCCCTCGGGCCAAATCATAGTTAGCCGCCTCGCAATTATACAGAGAGGGCGACACCTGTCACTACCAAACCCCCCCCCCCTTTCTTCCTCCATACTTACCCTTGGAGAGGCAAACATCCCGTTTCACTGGGCAGGCTACCATACCCCTCGCGCCAACTCATAGATAGAGCCTCTCTAGCCACTTGGCATTAGTAGGGCCTCACCTGCCACAAAACCTAGAGTTAAGTTTTTCGCCATCTGGCACTAACTAGCTACCGGCTATTCCAACGAGCCTCCAACTATGCCTGTTATTACTTTCAGTATGTCCCTGCTCCCAGACGATGGCGACGACATGTCAGTCCCTAGCACCCCGGCTAGGTCACTTACCCCGACACGTAAGGACGACATAGGAAGTCCCTCGTCCATCAGATCGTGGACTATCCCTCGCATCACGGCGGAATTACGCAAACGCAGTATCCCTTTCCCGGCCACGGCCAGGAAAGCAGAACTGTTTAAACTGCTTAAAACAAACACCCTTATGACAGACGCGGGGGAAGGCACTAGTAACTCCCAAGACCCGACTCTCCATGCTATGGTTGCCTCCCTAATCTCTTCTATGGGAAAGGTCAACGACAGACTGGAAAGGCTGGAGGCACGCAGCTCCGCCATAGAGCCATCTGTGCCTCTCGCTGGTACAGCCCCGGTCATATCCACAGCAACAGCGGGTAATCCTATACCTAACAAGACAGCGGCACATGTTATTAACCCTGCCCACATGGTTCCGGCCAATCTTAAAAAAGACATCCTGGAGGGCAAGGAAGTAAACTTGGTCTCTTTGCTCATTGCCTCCCAGGATGTAGTGGAAAACCGCTCTTACGACTACGGGGACATCTCTGTTGTTTTAAAAGCCAGAGACCCCAGACTCAGTAAGAAATTGACCATTCCCGATTTTGTCCTGTCTTTTGGTATCTATAGGGACATCCTGTGCTCAGTTCATCCACACAGGAGAGAGGAACTGGACTTATATATGCATAAACTGGTGGACCTGGGTAACAAATATGGTGGTTACACTTTTTATGACTATCACAAGTCTTTTTCATCTAAAGTGTCAGCCACATTGTCCCAGTATGGCATCCAGATGGATTGGAGCCAACTGGACAATGAATTGTTCCTCAGACACTTTGCGGGGCTCAGGACACCAGCTTGTGCCATATGTACGTCACCCGCTCACACAGCTTATTTGTGCCCCCTCTGCCCGGACAGCGCTCCCAGCACGTCCCTACAGCACCCCCTTAAAACTGAGAAACAGACCAGAGACAAATTGGGTCGTCCGGTGGTGTACCTAGGCAAGTCACAAATTTGCAATAACTTCAATGAAGGCTCCTGTGGTTACAGCGCTTGCCGCTTATTACATGTATGCTCACACTGTTTTTGGGCACATGCGAGATCCATGTGCACAAATAAAATGTTCCAGAAACCTTATTTGTCTCCAGTGAACGTTCCTGTACTTGAACACATGCTGTCCACTCACCCCTCTAAACACCTGGTGGAATTTTTATGCACAGGTCTCACCCATGGGTTTCACACGGGGCTCATTTACATGCCAACAGGAGTGTTAGAATGTCACAATTTGCAGTCAGCCTCTAATAACCCTACCGCAGTCACTAACTTTTGGTAATCCCCCCTTTTCCAGCTGGAGAACTAACCCTATCGGGCTGGTCTCAAGAAAAAATTCAAATAAACAAAGGCTCATCATTGACCTATCCGCTCCCCACTCTTCAGCCATCCCCAGCCTAAACTCATTGATTCCTTCGGAAGAATTTTCCTTACAGTGCTCCACTATTGACCACGCTATTGCAGCTATCAGGTCAGCGGGGGTGGGGGCCTGGCTCAGCAAGACGGATATAGTCAATGCTTTTAAACTGTTACCTATACACCCCTCGTTATGGCACCTACATGGAGTTAAGTGGCAAGAAGCCTACTACTTTTTTACAAAACTCACTTTTGGAGCCAAGAGTAGTCCAAGGATCTTTGACACGTTCGCTGAGGCTTTGTGTTGGCTCCTCCTTAATACCAGTAGGTGCCAAAATGTGATACACTATCTGGATGATTTTCTGTTCATCGAAGCCAACACCAACCCCCCATGTAGCCTACACAAAGCTGTCAAACTATTCACCGCACTCGGCGTCCCCGTATCACCCACCAAGACAGAAGGTCCAGACACAGTCATCAACTTCCTAGGTATTCTGCTCGATTCAGCAACTATGATGGCCAGCCTCCCTAGAACTAAGATTGATAACATTCTACACGACATTAACCACTACATGCACAGGGGCTCATGCAACCATAAAGAACTACAATCTCTGTTGGGTTCACTAAATTTCACCATGCGCATAATCCCCCAGGGCAGGGCTTTAATTTCCAGGCTCCTCGCCCTGTTCCCCACCTTCACCAACGACTATGCCCGCATATCTTTGAACGGCCCTGCGACTGCCGACCTTCAGATGTGGTACAGATTCCTCTCTGACTGGAATGGTAGGAGCATGTTCCTTCCACAGCTGGATTCTCAGTCACCTGTCATTTGGACAGATGCAGTATCATCCGCGGGATATGCGGCCATTTTTGGCACAAATTGGCTCTGGGGGACGTGGCCAACAGAAACACAGGGCATTGAGGGGTTTCACACTAACTCTGCCCTTTTTGAAGTATACCCGATAGTTGCCGCAGCTGTCACTTGGTGTAGGTTGTGGGAAGGTCAGTCAGTACGCTGTTTCTCTGACAACATGGCAATATGCCACATTATCAACAAAGGCCGCTCTTCCTCCTTGATAATTATGAATTTCATTAGGAAACTGACTTGGCTGGCAGCCACCCATCACTTCCACATTGTATGCTCCCATGTTCCCGGCATATACAATATGGCAGCTGACCAGCTATCTCGCTTTCAATTTCAGGCTTTCAGACGGTCCCTACCCTCGGCAGCTCGTATGGCAACCCCAGCGCCAACCTTCCAAGACCTTGTCATGGAATAGATGAACTACTTCATCACAGCCTCACTCTCACAAAATTAGCTTTGTCCACTAGCACTCAACACTCATATAACAGAGCTTTTCACCTATATAAACGATTCATGACTGACCATCACCTATCCAACTGGTTTGAAGTATCATCACTAATGGCTTTTGCATCCTTTTGCCACCTTAAGTTAAAATTCACACATAACACCATTAAGCTTTATCTCACGGGGATACAACACCACATGTACTACTCATTCCCTAACCACAAAGGGTTCTTAACCTCATACCCCATCCACACGCTACTGAAGGGTATAGCAAAGGCAGACGGTCCAGCTACGCCCAAAAGATTGGCTATTGACATAGGAATGTTCAAATCCCTGTCCAATCTACTCGACCAAGCACCTTTTGAACCCAATACAAACGCGGTTATTAAAGCCGCCATGTATCTGGCCTTTTACGGGTTTCTTAGACCACGAGAATTCACAGTTAGTGGCCAATTGCATAACCAAGGGTGCCTCCTCACGTCACATCTCACGAAACACACAGACTACTACGTCCTGTCTCTACCTAAGACTAAGACAAGTCAGAGGGGGGAACCAGTTCACATTAACTACTACCCTACGGGTAACAATTGGTGCCCAGTAAAAGCACTAGATGTTTTTTTAACCACGAAACAAATACAGCCCACAAGGCCTCTACTAATGCTGCACGATACCATTCTCACCACTTCAAAATTCATGCTTTACGTTCGAATGCTTATCACCAGGCTTGGTCTGACCCCTAGTAGCTACTCGGGGCACTCCTTCAGAATTGGAGCGGCCTCCACAGCCTCTAGCCAAAATGTTCCCGTGCATGTCATTAAAACACTGGGTTGATGGAAGTCCTCAGCTTACGCTACCTACATTCCGCACCCAGTCCAAGAGCTTAGGAGGGCTTTCATTAATATGTCTACTTAATAATGTATTTGTATTTTCTTTGTATTTATGTTTACCGAATAAATGTTTATCTTGCTTTCTCTTTTTGCCCACTTTATTTACCGGCCTACAGCATACTTCGGTTTTCGGCACACCTCAACCGACTTTTTCCTTTTATTGTATTACTCTCCGCCAGAGTATTCCATATCATATGAGAATGCCCCGAACACAAGTTTGAAGGCAGGGCCTGAATTTGTGGGAGGGGCAATAGACCTACTTAAAAGGGACTCCCCCCTTCCCTCACTTACCTGCGTTGGTCCAGACGAACAGCCCCACCCTCCACTCCCATTAGCTATACTTTCCTCTATGTGGGCCCACTTTATTTACCGGCCTACAGCATACGTCGGTTTTCGGCACACCTCAACCGACTTTTTCCTTTTATTGTATTACTCTCCGCCAGAGTATTCCATATCATATGAGAATGCCCCGAACACACATATATATATATATATATATATATATATAAAACAAGAAAAATAATCCTGCACTCCACTTCCAAAAATATACTTGCCCGGTGCTTGTCCAGCAAAACACAGAAAGAGAAAACAAGAAAGCACTCCCAGGACTTACTAAATCAAAGTATAAAACTTAACTTTTAATCAGCTTACAAAAAAGATCGACGTTTCAGTCTGTTAACCACAGACTTTCATCAGGACTGACACTTACACTGTAAAAACATACATATATACCAACATACATATTAGCTAATATGTATTTTGGTATATATGTATGTTTTTACAGTGTAAGTGTCAGTCCTGATGAAAGTCTGTGGTTAACAGACTGAAACGTCAATCTTTTTTGTAAGCTGATTAAAAGTTAAGTTTTATACTTTGATTTAGTAAGTCCTGGGAGTGCTATCTTGTTTTCTCTTTCTATATATATATATATATATATATATATACGGTACCGGGTCCCCTGCTAGCTTACCCAGAGAACTGTCCGACAGTGCAAGCTTCCCCTCTGGCAGCAGGTACCCCTCTCTCCTCTCAAGAGGCACGAGAGCAATGCTATGGGTTGCTTCGGCATGCAGTACGTGTTGCGCAGCACGTTACATGCAACCTATACCCATTCTCCGTGGCTCGCAAGAGGAGTACCTGCTGCCGGAGGGGAAGCTTGCACTGCCAGACACTTCACTAAATAGTACAACATGAATTGCCACCGGACCACCAGAGAATACATTGTCCCCCCCTCCCTGACAACAGGTAAGAGGCAGGGAGGGGAATAACCAATTTTACAAATAAAACACAAACATGCACTACGTTATCACACACTACATAAAAACAGACACTGCACACACTACATGCACCACAAAGACACTGCACCCACTACATAGACACTGTCCCCACCACACACACTACAAGCACTACAGACACTGCACACACTACTCAAAATCTGCGCCCAAGGAAGGTGCAGGGGTGTGCGGTCGCATAGGGCGCCATGGCAACAGGGGCGCCCTGGCAGCCAACACCGCGCAATGTCTGCAGCTTTCCTGGGCTGGCTGGGGAGAACAGGAGATCTCACCAGCCTGCCCACAGAATTTAACTAAGCAGTACTAACTGCATGCTAGGCAGGCAAGCAGCAGGGACCCACACTCACTCATACAATGCTGGCCGAGCAGCACTTCCAGTCCCTGTGCTCAGTGTTCTGTGTGAGAGGGATAGGATGTGACATCATAGCCCCGTCCCCTCCTCACACAGAACAAGCACAGTGTGGGAAGCAGGGAGAAGTCTGCTGTGAAGGCAGGGACAGACAGCAGGCACAGCATGGAGTACAGGTAAGAACAGACAGCAGGCACAGCATGGGATACAGGTAAGAACAAAGGGACAGGAGGTGGAATAAGATAGAAAAATGTACAAGTGGGGTTAGAAGGATAAACATTTCTAGGAGTATAGGAGAGAAAAAAAGAGGTTTGGTAGAGGGAGATAGGTGAGGTTTATGGAAGAAGGAGAAGCCTAATATGGGGGTAGTTTGTGCAATATTCTTGTATGTGAAGGACTCAAGTCAATGTGTATAAGAGAGTGTGCATACTCAGTGAATGTCTGAGTTAACGTAGTCTGTGTGTATTTTTTATTTTTTTTTAATGGGCAGATGCTCAATGCACACAACGTCTGCTTTAACAGAAGAACTACATATTGCAGGTCCACGGTGTCCAAGAATTTACATACTAGCACCAGCACCTACATTGCCCTGCTTTGGGAAGTGTCCCAAAGCAGGGTAAATCAATCTAGATCTGCAGCTATTGCAAACCGAGGTTTCACACATCCACAAAGAAAACACGCACAAACAATTGCATGCATATTTGTTCCTTTGAGGGTACATCTACTAAATTGTTAGGAACAATAAATGGCTAGTTCCTTTAAAGTGACACTATAGTCAGCCGAACAACTACAGCTTTAATGTAGTTGTTCTGGTGAGTATAACCATTTACTTCAGGCACTGTCATGCAAACACTGCCATTTACATTGCCCCCTAGGGACACCTCCAAGTGGTAGGCTGCACCGCGTTTAGCGTCTCCACGCTCTGCATGGAGACGCTGACATTTTCTAATAGAGATGCATTGAGTCAATGCATCTCTATGAGGAGGTGCAGATTGGCCAAAACTGCGTTTGGCCCCACCTCTTTGCCAACTTTAGCCAATCCAATGCTTTCCCTGGGAAAGTTGCAAATTTGCACTACTCTAAAAAGTTTTTATGACCAGGAAGGGGCACGGTGAAGATTTTTCGCACAGGGTGCCTAAAGGCCTAAGGCCGGCACTGACTGCACCCACACACTCACTACACATACACTGCACCCACTACACACACTACTCAAAAACTGCATGCACAACACACACCACATGCACTACACCCACCACAAAGACACTGCACCCACTACAAACACTACACAGGCACTACACCCACTACATGCACTATACACACTGCATCCACAACACACATTGCATCAACTGCTCAAACACAGACACTACACACACTCAGGGTGGGGTGATACTATTAGATGGCACAGGGGGCCACCTTAGGGTGCATCAGTCAGGGCTACAATAACCGGGCTCTGGGTGCCCGACAGGAGGAGAGCACACAGTGCTCCCCTCATGCGGATCACTTCATGTAGCATGACTGAGTGGACCATTGTGGATTTGGTTTTGGTGGTGCGGGGGCAGCATTTCATCCAGACAAGGGAAGCGTCTCCTATCAGGGCATGAATGCTCCCCCTGGCCGCCATTCGTCGGTACAAATGGCGGCCACCCAGGGGAGCACCCATTAATTGTTGTGGTTTCACACCTATGTTACAAGTGCGAACGTTCTGATTAATTGGTGCGAACATTCTAATGGGACGCTGAGGAGACCCTCATTTAGGGAATGAACGGGATGGGAAACAACCCATGAACGATCCCCCTGGTTGGTGTTTGTCTAATGAAATGGCAGCCACCCAGGGGAGTGCTCATTATTTGTTTCCCTTGCGGTTTGCGCTTGAAAACATAGGAAAATACACATAATATAAAAGGGAAAGTCATGAACGGCAGCGGTTCTGCCACACAACTCCCCCTTAAGCACGAGCCAGCATACACAGTCTGATTCCAAAGGATCAGCTTGGGGATGACCGGGGGAGTACTCATGGATCACTACTCCAGGGCCATCTGTCTTGATAACCCATCGGCATTCACGTTTTGCTTGCCGGGCCTGTAATGAATGGTAAAGTCATATGTTTGTACATACAAACCTGACATTGCCTCCAGAGACCTAGTTAAGCCATACCAATGGGTTGTGATCTGTTAGCAGTGTGAATTACTGTCCATAGAGGTAGGGCTGCAGTTTTTTCAGTGCCCACACCACTGCCAGGCACTCCTCTTTGATGGTGGCGTAGCTCACCTCCCGGGGTAATAGTTTCTTGCGCAGGTAAGCCATGGAATGTCCTCCGCCATCGTCCTTGACCTGGCTCAGCACCGCTCCTAATCCAATCATGGAGGCATTTGTGTGGACAAGAAAATGTTTTATTGGATTAGGAGCAACCAGGACAGTGGCATTTATCAGGGTGTTCATAAGGGCTTGGAACGCCTGATCACACTCTGGGGTCTAGTCTACCCGTCTGGGCAGGGTCTTTCGAGTCAAGTCTGTGAGGGGCTTAGCTAGGGCTAGTTAGGGACAAGCTTCCTATAATAGCCAGCAGTCCCTAGGAAGGCCATCACCTGGGTCTTAGTGCGGGGACGCAGGCAGCTTGCTACTGCCTCAACCTTGGCTGGCTCGGGCTTCTGTGTCCCACACCCTACCCGGTGTCCTGTGCTTCTGCCATCCCTAGGTGGTACGAGTGCCAGACGATCCTGTAGTGTTTGCCTCTGTAACGCTGTGTAGTCCATGGGTATTTGGCTCATGATCGCTTGTTCCGTTCGGCTGGGAAATACGATCCTGCTGCTTGCCACCAGTTGTAGCGGACCACGGGTAACCCGACCGATTACCTCCGCTAATTCCCTTCCTTCAGCCGGTGAACCACCTAGAGTGTGAAGAGACCCATTTCCCCCCAGTAACTGGACAACACAGTCCTGGAGGTACAACACCATTTTATTGGCCACACACGGCTTTTATGCATATCCCCATGCAAGGGGTCTCCCACACAACTGTACAGGGTCATTGCCCAGGATCCTCCCCTCCCTGGGGCCCTAGCGTCCTCTGTTCTCTTTGTCCCCAAAGCCTGCCTCTGTGCCTGGGAGTCCAGGTACGGGAAAAAGGGACCGTGCCTTTGTCTCTCAGGCACAGAAACGTCCTGCTCGGGCACAGGAAAGCCAGCCAAACCATCCAGTGCCCCAAAAGCGTCCATATCAATCCACACAATGGCTCCTCTTTCGGCAGACCTCCGTTCGCGAGGTCCCGGTGTGGAACCCAGACAAGAGAAGTGTGACAAACTGCCTGTGACAGAACCATCTGTCTGCTGGATTTTTGCCCGTTCGTCTGTTTGTCCCCCGTTCGTATGAATGGCTGGTTTCTATAGCCCAGCCATTCGAATGACTCTTTTTCCCGAACAAATCTGCCGAACGAACGGCCACCCAAGTGAGGAGTGTGCTGCTGGTTAACAAAGTGATCCCAATTAGAACGTTGTGGTTAACCGCAGACACTTCTCAATTAAACCGAACTCAGGGTGGTCGTCGTTCGTATGTCGACCACGAGGCAGCGGCCATTTTAAATCATGCGAACGCTCAGCGGTGTTTGGCTCTATTTCTATGGAACTGAAAACGGACACTTTTTCTGCCGAACACCGCTGAAACAAGGGAACGCCTGGCTGCCTCCACGAAAGCATGCGAACACCGGCCGTTCGGGAGATTGAGAGCATACAAAAGACTTAACCCAGATAGCCCTCCCATGGAGTCATTCGTATACCGAAAGACTGTAAGAACTTTGACTCCATGGCGATTGAACTATGTGTGTGGGATCTGAGCGCTATTCGCCAATAATATGCACTCAGATCCAGGCTATCTGGGGACATGTAATACGAATGGGAAATGTTCAGTTTTCATGTAGTTATGCATTTTTATGTCTTTTATTATTTTATGTTTAAGATGGCGACTGTCCTTGTCCTGGAGTTAATTGAGTTACTTGGTAATTAACTCCAGGGCAGAGGGGAGGGAATCATAATGCACTGTGGGTAAAATATGTGACTGTGTGTCTGAAATGTCCTTCTATCTGTCTGTAGTTAAGTCTCCCATTTAGTCCCCTAGGGGAGTGTCCACCAGGTGGGAGACCTGCATAAATACGGGCAGGTAGCCCACAGTAAAATCAGATCCTGTTTGACCCTCAATGCGGAGCTTCTGTCTCGTTATTGGGGGGATTTCTTCTTCATGTTTAGAGACTGCTGGATGGAACGAAAGCCGCTTTGGGGATATTATTGCTCGACGGTTACCAGCAGTTCGTATATTGCCGTTCGGGAGTTTGGAGCCGTTCGTGGATTTCGATCGGGAGATTGCCGTTTCCCCTGCATTTGGTTCGTGTGTTACAGAGTAAGCGAACGGAGACTGTACTGCAGCCGGGGAAGGTTTACTAAACGGCGGTTTTGCCTAAAGACACTGGAGGTGTCTTAACAATTGGTGGCAAGCGACGGGATGAATCCTACAGCACTGGAGGTCAGCTACAAGACATGCAGTACGAGGAATTAAGGCGTGCTACACTTAAGGACATATTGGAACGCCGAGGAAGGTCAGCAAGCAATTTAAAGAAACGGGAGATTATTGCTTTACTAATGGAGATGGATGCAGCAACGGGAATGGAAAGAGTCGACGTGCCCAGTACCTTGGATTTAACACCCGAGGAAATACATTTCAACCGGGCAGTGCAAATAAGGCTGGCACATTTTGGCCCCAACCCCTCAGCTGACATCGTGGTTCGTGTGCAGGCAGCAGTTGCAGCACAGCAGGCGCTCCGGGAAAGAGGAGCTGCAGCAGCAGAGGTACCATATGATAATAATGTGGTTGCTAGAAAGAAGGTACCTTTTGCTGCATTTAAAAATTTTGTGGAAACAGAGGGAGAGATTGATGGATTTTTAGCAGACTTTGAGAGGCAGTGTGCGCTACATCAGGTACCTGCGGATGAATGGGTCACCATCCTCTCTGGGAAATTATCTGGCCGGGCTAGTGAGGCGTTTCGGGCCATCCCAGAGGAGGAGATCACCAGCTACCGGGCCGTGAAAGAGGCGCTCCTAGCCAGGTATGCGGTGACCACAGAGGCGTACAGGCGGAGGTTTAGAGAAACCAACAAGCTGGTTGGGGACTCTTATGTGGAGTGGGCCTGCAGAGTTCATCGTACCGCAGCCCACTGGATGGCTGGATGCCAAGCGGTAACTGGGGAGGAGGTATTACAAGTGTTCCTGCTGGAGCACTGTTTTGATAGACTACCTGCTGGGGTCCGGGAATGGGTCAGAGATAGGAAACCCTTTACCCTACCCGAGGCTGCCCGTCTGGCAGACGAATACACGGATGCCCGCAAGTTGGATGGTACAGCTGCTAAAGCCCCTGCCAGACTGGAGTATCGACCAGCAGTAATACCCGCTCCTTCAGTCTACCAAACCCCAGTACACCGTACCCCAGCCGCACCACCAGCTAACAATTATGTGCAGCCAGCCCGATTTAATGCCCGTGAGTATTCCCAACCCATCCGGTGCTTTGGGTGCAAGCAGTTGGGGCACAAGCGTCCTGAGTGCCCACTAAACAGTCAATGGAGGAGACCAGTCAATGGAAACCAGCGCCCACCTCAGCCTGCTGCTCACTGCCTAGAGCAGGAGGAATTCTGGGGCATCTTACACGAGGCAGACCCAGTGCAAGCAGCTCACCAGGATAATCGCCAGCAACATCGGCAAACTGTGAAGCTGAATGGCAGAGTGGTAAATGGGCTGAGAGACACAGGAGCCACGATGACACTGCTCCAAAAGAACTTGGTCTCAGAGCATCAACACACTGGGGACACTGTGGCAGTAAGGGTAGCAGGGGGTGCCGTGTTTCGCTTACCTGTTGCCCGGGTACATTTGGATTGGGGAGTGGGCGCTAGACATGTGGATGTGGGGGTGATGAAGGACTTGCCCGCAGATGTTCTTCTGGGAAACGATTTGGCCCCTTTGGTTTCAGCCTATGCTCCGATGGGCCCTGCAGATGTGAACCCAGTGACCACCCGTGCCCAGACCCGTGCTGCCGGAACCAGCCCACTTGCTGATGAGACCCAGGTAAGATCTCCTTCCCCGACTGGTACCCCAGATCAGGTCCCCTTAAGCTGGGATTCCCCAGAGGAGTTTGGGAGGGAAACCCGGGCAGATCCGACCCTCCAAAAATACAAAGACAGGGCAGATGCTGGAGAGGAAGGAGTAGATGGGGAACGGTATGAGTGGGTGGGGGACAGGTTATATAGGATCCCTAAACCTTCCCAGAAGAGTGTTGCCTCTCCGCCGAATCGCCAGTTAGTGGTACCTGCTAAGTACCGGCAGGAGATTCTGCGGATAGGGCATGATGTTCCATTAGCTGGACATCTAGGGTCCCGCCGCACAGCCTATAGGATCGCACAGAATTTCTTTTGGCCAAACTTCAACCAGGCTGTGCGGATGTACTGCAGCACGTGTGACACATGTCAACGGGTAGGAAAGCGGGGGGACCACCCTAAGGCTAGGCTATTATCGATGCCTATTATAGGGGAGCCCTTTGCCCGCATAGCGGTTGATATCGTGGGTCCGCTGGCCAGGGCTAGTCCATCCGGTAAAAAGTATGTTCTTACCATGGTGGACTATGCCACCCGCTATCCAGAGGCGGTAGCGCTGTCTAACATAGAGGCAGAGACGGTTGTTGACGCCCTGGTTAGAATTTTTACTAGGGTCAGGTTCCCTAAGGAGATTCTCTCCGACCAGGGAACCCAATTCACCGCTGTGCTCACCCAGCAGCTGTGGAAGGTGTGTGGCATTAAGCCGTTACTTAGCTCACCCTACCACCCACAGACTAACGGTCTCTGCGAGCGCTTTAACGGTACCCTCAAACAGATGCTGAGGACCTTTACAGACACTTGCAGAGACTGGGAGAGATTCCTGCCTCATCTATTATTTTCGTATAGAGAGGTGCCCCAGGAATCTACTGGGTTCTCCCCCTTTGAGTTGCTGTATGGGAGAAGGGTCCGCGGACCCCTAGATCTCATTAGAGGCCACTGGGAGGGGGAGACGGAGCAAGAGGGGACCCCCATTGTGCCATATGTTCTGGAACTCCGGGACCGCATGGAGAAACTGTCCCTGATGGTAAGGGAGAATCTCCAGGCGGCCCAGGGGAGACAGAAGAGATGGTACGATCAGGGTGCCCGACAGCGGGTCTTCCAGGTTGGGCAAAAGGTATTGGTGCTCAAACCCGTGAAGGCCAACAAGATGCAGGCATCTTGGCAGGGCCCGTACAAGGTGGTGGCGCAGATCTGCGACACTACTTACTTGATAGCCAGCTGTGCAGATGAGAGGATCCAGCGGTCCTTCCATGTGAACATGCTGAAAGAGTACCAGGAGAGACCTGAGAATATTGCAGCAGTATGTGCCCCAGCTGCAGATGATTCTGAGAATTTACCCCTTCCAGATCTATTAGAAAGGGATCCCCAGACTGACCTTACTACCTTGGTACAGCTAGGGGACCGGTTGAACCCCACAGAAAGGGTACAGGCGCAGCAGTTGTTATGGGAGAAGCAGGCGACGTTCTCCCAGGAACCAGGTTATACCACCCTAGCTGTGCATAAGGTAGAGACCCCTGGACAGACCCCGTTACGACAGCCCCCCTACCGTATCCCTGAAGCAGTCCGTGAAGGAATGCGGAAGGAGATACAGGAGATGACCCAACTTGGGGTTATCGAGCACTCCGACAGCCCTTGGGCCTCGCCTGTAGTCCTGGTGCCAAAGAAAGATGGGACCACCCGGTTCTGTGTGGACTACAGGCGACTCAACGAGCGGACCACCACTGACGCCTACCCAATGCCCCGGGTAGACGAATTACTAGAGCGTATTGCCAGGGGGCGATATCTGACCACCATAGACCTGTGTAAGGGCTACTGGCAGATCCCCCTGGCCGAGGATGCTATCCCCAAGTCGGCATTTGTCACCCCATTTGGCCTGTACCAATTTAAGGTCATGCCTTTTGGGATGAAAAATGCACCGGCTACCTTCCAACGGATGGTGGATAGACTCCTGGATGGCTTCCAAGAATTTGCCTGTGCCTACTTGGACGACATTGCGATTTACAGTGGGTCCTGGGAGGAACACCTGGTACATGTAGGGGTAGTGCTGGATAAAATTCGGGCCGCTGGCCTGACATTGAAGCCAGAAAAGTGCCATCTAGGTATGGCTGAAGTACAGTACCTGGGTCACAGAGTGGGGTGTGGGAGCCAGAGACCAGAGCCAGCCAAGGTAGAGGCAGTGGCTAACTGGCCCACACCTACTACTAAGACCCAGGTATTGGCCTTCTTGGGGACGGCAGGGTACTATAGACGTTTTGTCCCTGACTACAGCGCTATTGCTAAGCCCCTGACAGACCTGACAAAGAAGAACTTGCCTAAGCAGGTCCTGTGGTCTCCGGCTTGTGAAGCTGCGTTCCAGGCACTGAAGCAGGCTCTTGTGAATGCCCCTGTCTTGGCTGCCCCAGTCCCTAACAAACGCTTTCTCGTCCATACAGATGCTTCCATGTATGGACTGGGGGCTGTGCTGAGCCAAGTCGGGGAAGATGGAGGAGAGCACCCTGTCGCATATCTCAGCAGAAAGTTGTTACCCAGAGAAGTGAGTTATGCGGCAGTGGAGAAGGAGTGTTTGGCCTTGGTCTGGGCATTGAAAAAGTTAAGCCCCTATTTGTATGGGCAAGAGTTTTCCCTGGTGACGGACCATAACCCACTCGTTTGGCTTAACCGGGTCTCAGGAGACAATGGGAGACTGCTGAGATGGAGCTTGGCACTACAGCCCTATAATTTTACCATCAGCTACAGACCCGGTAAGCTAAACGGAAATGCAGATGGGTTATCACGACAAACAGACGTTTCCATCACCTCGTAGTCCGGTCATCCCCACAGGGTCAAGCCGGGTCTGCCGGAGTGTCCCACAAGGAGGGAGCCGTGTGACAGAACCATCTGTCTGCTGGATTTTTGCCCGTTCGTCTGTTTGTCCCCCGTTCGTATGAATGGCTGGTTTCTATAGCCCAGCCATTCGAATGACTCTTTTTTTCCCGAACAAATCTGCCGAACGAACGGCCACCCAAGTGAGGAGTGTGCTGCTGGTTAACAAAGTGATCCCAATTAGAACGTTGTGGTTAACCGCAGACACTTCTCAATTAAACCGAACTCAGGGTGGTCGTCGTTCGTATGTCGACCACGAGGCAGCGGCCATTTTAAATCATGCGAACGCTCAGCGGTGTTTGGCTCTATTTCTATGGAACTGAAAACGGACACTTTTTCTGCCGAACACCGCTGAAACAAGGGAACGCCTGGCTGCCTCCACGAAAGCATGCGAACACCGGCCGTTCGGGAGATTGAGAGCATACAAAAGACTCAACCCAGATAGCCTTCCCATGGAGTCATTCGTATACCGAAAGACTGTAAGAACTTTGACTCCATGGCGATTGAACTATGTGTGTGGGATCTGAGCGCTATTCGCTAATAATATGCACTCAGATCCAGGCTATCTGGGGACATGTAATACGAATGGGAAATGTTCAGTTTTCATGTAGTTATGTATTTTTATGTCTTTTATTATTTTATGTTTAAGATGGCGACTGTCCTTGTCCTGGAGTTAATTGAGTTACTTGGTAATTAACTCCAGGGCAGAGGGGAGGGAATCATAATGCACTGTGGGTAAAATATGTGACTGTGTGTCTGAAATGTCCTTCTATCTGTCTGTAGTTAAGTCTCCCATTTAGTCCCCTAGGGGAGTGTCCACCAGGTGGGAGACCTGCATAAATACGGGCAGGTAGCCCACAGTAAAATCAGATCTTGTTTGACCCTCAATGCGGAGCTTCTGTCTCGTTATTGGGGGGATTTCTTCTTCATGTTTAGAGACTGCTGGATGGAACGAAAGCCGCTTTGGGGATATTATTGTTCGACGGTTACCAGCAGTTCGTATATTGCCGTTCGGGAGTTTGGAGCCGTTCGTGGATTTCGATCGGGAGATTGCCGCTTCCCCTGCATTTGGTTTGTGTGTTACAGAGTAAGCGAACGGAGACTGTACTGCAGCCGGGGAAGGTTTACTAAACGGCGGTTTTGTCTTAACACTGCCATTTGCCATTGGGCAGTGGAGAGGACTGATTGCCAGCCTCCTGCCACATGACTATGGCCCTGGGATATATGGCATTTGAAAACACTATTTGTGCCCTGTGACAAAACTGGAGATTGTACACAAATATGACTATTGTCCATATGTTTTATGATTCCCTTCGTTTGTTGCACTGTTCCCCATGTGTTTCATCTGTTGGTTCAGCTGGATAGACTATCAGACAAACTGTGGAGTTACTGGGTGGCCACCATTTCATGTATCAGAGGCACATGGTGAGAATAATGGATGAAGCACATGATGAGAACAATGGATGGTGGACATTTTAACTCACAGACATTGTTTTGACTTTTCTACACGGTGCCATCTCGCCGGTATTTGGTACACAAAGACATCGTTCAGTAGTTTTAAACTACAGAACAGGGGACATATTTAACAGTAATTATTTTTCATATAGCCTCTATATGTTCTGCAAAATCTGTATTAAACCGTATCTCCTAAACTACTGAACGGATCTGGGTGATTTATGGATATGTGATTCACCCAGATCCCCCAGTTCCGAGGATATATTTTTATGGGTTATTGCATGTTTTGGGTTCCCTGTGATATGTTTTATATTACTGTATTTTCCTGCCTGTGATAATTAAGTTAGTCTATTGTGTTGAGATAATTGTGTCACAGGCAGAGGGAGCAGAGGCGGCTCTAGACTTTATGAGGCCTTAGGCGAACTTCAAGCATGAGGCCCCACTTACACCCAAAAGTATAAAATAATAGGGTTGTATTTTGTATAAGTGTAAGGAGCATTTGCTATATCGAGAGGCGTGCTTGCAGCACTGGATACAGAGAGTCAGTCTCTGCATTCATTGTTCAGAAGCTTGCAATGTCAGAGCTTCCTGTGCCCATGCATTGTGAGCTCTCTGGCTATAGTTGTAGCACATTTTGCAAACAAAATTAATTTGCAATAAATAAATTTAATTTGCAATTATGCCAATCGTTTATACACAATTGTGGGGTATGGTCACATAGCCCGGCAGTCGTGTATAAATAAGTACTGGTGTGAAGGGGTTCTCGAAAACAAAAATGAAAATTTAAGATTTAAGTGACGGTAAGTGTGGCATAGTTGGGGTGGGGGGAGTATTACAGTTTTGGAGTGAAGGGTGAATGTGGCATGGTTTGAGGAAGGAGTGTGCCAGGATTAAGGGGGTTAATGAGTGTGGCAAAGAGAGGGCAGGTGAGTTTGGAGGGGGTGAGATTAACAGGACTAGGAGTGGTTAGTGAGAGTGTGGATGCATGAAAGGGCTGAAAGTGTGGAGAGGGTGACAGTGTGGTGTCGGGTGACAATGTGTGGGAATGTGACAGTGTATGAGTATGGTGACACCACATTGTAGGGGTGACAGTGTGTATAAGGGAGAGTGACTGTGTGTGAAGGGGATGATACTGTGTGTGTGAGGTGGTGACAGTTTGTGTGTGTGTGGAAGGGGTGATCTGGTGAGGGAGGGGGTGATAGTGTGTGGGATATAGGGGCGATAGTGTGTGGGAGGGGGTAATAATGAGAGGGAGGTGACATACTGTGAGGGAGGTGGGTGATACTGTGAGGGAGCGGGGTCATGGTGTGTAGGAGGGGGGAATACTGTGCAGGGGCAGATCCAGAGCCTGATCTCAGGAGGGGTACTTGTAGATTATTTAAAGAAATAATCCAGGCACAATAACCACTACAGCTCAGTGTAGTAGTTATGGTGCTAGTAGTGCCAGGATCCCATCTCAGAGTAAGTAGTCAAACCGTTTAAGAACAGTTTGACAACTTACCTGGG
>OW240913.1:178814663-178846665 GCA_933207985.1 Pelobates cultripes | reverse complement strand
GCCAGCCTCTGGGGGCCCTGAGGTGACCGGCTGCTGGGCCCCCCAGGAGAAGAGGCTGGCCCTGTGGGTACATACCGGGGTCGAAGGACCCCCTGCGACCCGGTATGTACCCACTGAATGTGGGGCCCGGATGACCTGAGCAGTCCGGGCCCCCCAGGACCGCCGGGCCCATGACAACCATTGCGGTTGTCATGCCCTGATGGCGGCCCTGAATGATCTCAATAGGTTCCTTGTGAAATACCAGTGTAGGTCACATTAGCAATCATTTCACTGTGAGCTGTGTCTCTCCTTTTGAGATAGTTCTTGGAGGTAGTCCTCACGATCACAGAACTTGTTTAGTGTGCAGTCCAATTCAGTTCAGGTGCTTCCTCCTTTTTAACCCCTTAAGGACGGAGCCAAATGTACACGTTGTGAACAAAACAAAATGTAAACAAAACCTGGCATTTGCGCTACATGTCTGTCCAACTGTAATACACCTCTTTCATAGTAAATGCACCCACCCTTATTATATATCATTTTATTCAGGGGAAACAGGGCTTTTATTTAATATCAAATATTTAGCTATGAAACATAATTTAATATGAAAAAAATGGGAGAAAATACGATTTTATTGGATTTTTTTAGTTCTACATGACAATTAAACGGCCAGTGTCATAATACTGTTTGCTTTTACTGCAATAAAATACACATATTTGTATTCAGCAAAGTCTCACGTGTAAAACAGTACCCCCTATGTACAGGTTTTATGGCGTTTTGGGAAGTTACCGGGTCAAATATAGCACGTTACATTTGAAATTGAAATTCGCGATTGCTACGCTGCTCTCGGGAGACTGTATAGCAGTTCGGAATGAAATTTCTACGCCCATAATGGCATACCATTTGCAATAGTAGACAACCCAAGGTATTGCAAATGGGGTATGTCCAGTCTTTTTTAGTAGCCATTTGGTCACACAAACTGGCTAAAGTTAGCGTTAATATTTGTTTGTGTGTGAAAAATGCAAAAAAAAAACGCCAATTTTGCCAGTGTTTGTAACTAAGTTGCTACTAAAAAAGACTCGACATACCCCATTTGCAATACCTTGGGCTGTCTACTATTGCAAATGGTATGCCATCATAGGGGTAATTTTCATTCTTGGGCTACCATAGGGTCTCAAAGGCAACGTAACCAATCAGGTGAATTTTAATGTGAAAAAAATGAAACAAAAGCCTTATATTTGACGCTGTAACTTTTGAAAACACCATAAAACCTGTACATGAGGGGTACTGTTGTACTCGGGAGACTTCACTGAACACAAATATTTGTGTTTCAAAACAGTAAAAAGTATCATAGCAATAATATTGTCCGCTTAATGCTGTTTGTGCGTGAAAAATGCAAAAAACGTCACTTTTACTGGCGATATCATCGTTGTAATACATTTTAATGTTTTGAAACACTAATATTTGTGTTCAGTGAAGTCTCCCGAGTAGAACAGTACCCCCCATGTACAGGTTTTATGGTGTCTCGGAAAGTTATAGGGTTAAATATAGTGCTAGCAAATTAAATTCCCTTTACTTTCGGCATGGGCTGTCATGCAGGTCCTGCTAATTGTAATTAATTAAGATACCTAATTATGTAAAAATATTACATAAATATATATGTAGAATCAATATATGTATATATATATACGTATGTGTATATATATGTATATATCTATATAATTTTTTTTAAATATTTTTATTTATATATAGGTATATATATAGTGATATATACGTATATATTTATGTGTATAAATATATATATTATTTCGCTCTATGTGTATTTTGATATATATATATATATATTAATTTCACAATACAGTTAGAACGAAATAACACACATCTATATATTTTTTAATTATTTATTTTTAATTATTTTTGTAATTTTATTTTTTAACGTATTTACATTTTAATTTTTTTATAATATATATAAATATATATATAACAATAATTATATATATATTTAATCAGTATCAGTGTACGTGTAATTTGATATTAATACATATATATATAATTATATATATATATTAATAGTAAAATACACCTAGACGGTGTACATGTGTGTATGTATATGTGTATATATATACTTTGATCATATATATAATATATATATATGATCTAAGTATATATTATTTATTTTTTTACACTATTTATTTATTTCATTTTTATTTTCAGCCAGCAGGGGGACCACCTGTCATTACAGGCAGCCCCCCTGCTGGCAATACAGAAGCCAGCTATCCCCGGCCATGTGATTGTGGGGTCCTCGCCAGGACCCCACTCTCACACGGCCGGGGGGCTTCCTGGAGGACGGTCGTGCCGCGGGGGGCTCCCTGGGAGTCCCCCCCACCGCGATCGCCGGCGTAATCACAAGCACCTGGTAAGTACAGAGCACCGGAGGGCGCATTATTACGCCTCGGCGCGCTTAGAGTCACTTCTATTAGAGGATTCTACTAGTACGCCCCGGTCTTAAGGGCAATATAATTCCAATGCAGTTTTAAAACGACAGCTAGGGTTGATGTTATGATAATGCTGCAGGTTGTAAAAAGGAGACAACATAGCCAATTTTCTAGCATCCTTTTGCTTGCATCTTTGCATTTCTTTCTTACTGTATAAGATCATTCAGGTTCAGTCTGTTTTCTCCAGAGTCTTTCTTATAGTGATGTTGATGATTCATTTTTCATACATTCCATGTTCACTGTGAATGTATCACGTCTGTCTGTTCATCCTTCTCCTTCACATTTGCCGGTTCAGATGTCAGATCATGATTCAGTCTGTTACATGGCTATGATTCTGGTGGCATTTCTGTCGTCCTCTGTTTTATATTGTCATCTTTAACAGCATCCATTGTATCAGTCAGTGGTTCTGTGATCGTCCTGTTAGTATTTAGCAGGTTGTAAAATATCAAAATTTACTGTTCTCTGTTGGCTCTGATTGTTCTCTGTAGTAAAAGTTCTCGTAGTCACCCTCTCCAGGACAAACTGGCCAACAGTAAGAAAAAGTTGGTGGTGGAAGGCGAGGTGGGCTGGAATAAAATTCCATAAATTTATCTAATAGATCCAATGGTTCTAAGCTCTCCCTGGTGCAGAAATATAATTGTCAGGGAAAAAAAAACATGTAACATTTCATATGGTGTCTCACCATTTGTATCATCACGTATGTTGTGAATGCTTATCTGTACCATAGGAATAAATAGATACCACTGTGTGGGGCAGTAACTGCAGGACCACCATCCAAATGGATGGTCCTGGGATTATCAAATGCATACTAAGGAAGTGAGACTAGAAAACGTGGCATCAGAGGTTGCACTTCGCACAGGATATATCCAAGTAAACCTGGTACATGCATCAAGACATACAAAAACATTTATAACCATGAGATGTTGGCAAACTTCCAATATATAGTAATTCAAAAAGTACATTAGATATGAATATTTCAATAAACAGTACATCAGTAATGTGGCAATAAGCAAATGCTTATGATTACTAAACACATGAATTACAGTATGCCCATATTGGACCACCAATATTCATTTTCAGGAGTCAGAAGTACATTACCTCTCTCTATAAGAACTTGTCCTAGCCATGAGAAAGCTTTTAGGGCAAGTTTATCTTTCCTCTATAGGAAGAACAACCAACATATTACCTCCAATGGTTATTATGTAATTACCCCTCTAAATGATAGGAGTATTTATGTGGATACCTGGTGGATAAGGTCTAAATATCCTTGCAAGCATAAACTCTGCATCATGACTGAGAGATAGGGTATGTGATGTGATCCAGTGACCACAGAAAAGCGTTGGTAGACACATTGCATCAAAGTGCCTGTTAATGACCAACTACATGAGGAGAGGGACCATGCTTTGTTATAAGCATGTCCATACACGTATTACAATGCCAGGCTTTCAATTTGTTATTACAAAGCAAAATGCAGTTGTGGATAAAAACTCACGAAGTATCGTAAGAAAAACTGTTTGAACACCAGACTGAGACTCGAGATCAGTGAACAGTGGACCAAAATAGATAAATGAAATCCTATCAATTAATATACTTTCAATATACTTTCTTTAACCCCTTAAGGCATTTTTACCTTGAGGACCGATGACGGTGCTGAACCGTCCTAACGGTCAGAGCTACTTTCCTGATCGCCGTCGTTCCCCCGGCGGCGATCAGTGTGGCTCCGGTTGTGGGGAGACTGCCTGCAGCCCAGACAGTCTCCCCACGGCAGATTAGGACCCCTATGGCCATGTGATCGCTTAACACAGCGATCACATGGTCACAATAGGTGCCCATGTGTCTGCCTGCAGGGGGACTGCCTGTGCTGACAGGCAGTCTCCCTGCTAGTGTAAAATCAATTAAAAAAATAAAGTTAGTGTTAATAAAAAAAATAAAAATAATTATATATGTGTATATATGATATATAGACATATATTATATTTATATAATATATGTCTATATATCATATATATATAATGTCATACTAAGTGTATTTTTATATTAATATGTACTTATATTAATATAAAATACACTTATAATTAAATTACACACGTATATATATAATATATATAATAACTATATATATTGTATATATATATTATTATAAAATATAAATAATAAGTAATTTAAATTAAATAAAAATTTTTTTAAATAATAATAAAAAATTAAAAAAAAATTATATAGCTATATGAAATTTTATTCTAACTGTATTTTAAAATTAATATATATATATTTATATCAAAATACACTTAGAATGAATTTGTATATATATCTATGTATATAAAAATAAATTAAAATAATAAGAAATATTCATACGTCCATATACAAAATTACATAAATAATTATATAAATATACACGTAGACTTCAAATATATAAATATGCATATATATTTAAATTCTACGTGCGTATTTATGTAATATTTTTACATAATTCAGTAATTTTATTGATTGCAATTTGAGGGACCTGCCTGCCAACCCAGGCCGAAATTCCAGAGAATTTAATTTGCTAGCACTGTATTTTACCCTGTAACGTTCTACGACACCCTAAAACCTGTACATGGGGGGTACTGTTTTACTCGGGAGACTTCGCTGAACACAAATATTAGTGATTCAAAACAGTAAAACATATCACAGCGATGATATTGTCAGTGAAAGTGACTTTTTTTGCATTTTTCACACACAAACAGCACTTTTACTGATGATATAATTGTTGTGATACGTTTTCCAGTTTTTAAACACTAATATTTGTGTTCAGCGATGTCTCCCGAGTAAAACAGTACCCCCCATGTACAGGTTTTATAGCATTTTTGAAAGTTACAAGGTCAAATATATGGGTCAAATATTTTTACATTGAAAATGGCCAGGTTGGTTACGTTGCCTTTGAGAGCGTATGGTAGCCCAGGAATGAGAATTACCCCCATGATGGCATACCATTTGCAAAAGAAGACAACCCAAGGTATTGCAAATGGGGTATGTCCAGTCTTTTTTAGTAACCACTTGGTCACAAACACTGGCCAAAATTAGCGTTCAATTTAGTTTTTTTACTTTTTTCACACACAAACAAATATGAATGCTTACTTTGGCCAGTGTTTTCGACTAAGTGGCTACTAAAAAAGACTGGACATACCCCATATTGAATACCCTGGGTTGTCTACTTTAAAAAAAATATGTACATGTGGGTGTTATTCAGAGATTTATGACAGATAATAGTGTTACAATGTCACTATTGATAAATTTTAAAAATGTATGTTTTGAAACCGCAATATCCTACTTGTACCTATAGCCCTATAACATGCAAAAAAAAGCAAAAAAGCACGTAAACACTAGGTATTTTTAAACTCAGGACAAAATTTTGAATCTATTTAGCAGTTTTTTTCATTCGCTTTTGTAGATGAGTAAAAGATTTTTCAAGTAAAAGTCAAAAAACATGTATTTATTTCAATTTTTCATCAGATTTTTGTATTTTTTTAAAATTAAAATACATGAGATTATATAAATAATGGTATTTAAAGAAAGCCCCTTTTGTCCTGAAAAAAACAATATATAATTTGTATGGGAACAGTAAATGAGAAAGCGGAAAATTACAGCCAAACACAAACACCACAAAAGTGTAAAAATATGCCTGGTCGCAAATGTACAACATCGCAAAAACAGTCCAGTCCTTAAGGGGTTAAATACTTTAGCCTCTGTATTAACTATGAAATATTAAAGTTAAAACAATAACATTTAAAAGCCAACTTTTAGTGTGGATAAGAATTACAAGGCCGTTCATAATGTGAGATAAAGAACAGCTTTTTTAAAAACCGAATAGTCTGTGAACACAAAATGACCTTGCGCTGAAAATTCACTTCCAGGGGAAAAAACAAAAGCCTTTTTTTTCTTTAATAAATTAATTAAACATAGTTAGAACCTCCCTCAAAGTCCTGATTACTTTGCAAGAAACATGTCTTCCTTAAATACTGGGTAAGTCTATTAAACAGTGACATAGCATTGTTACCCTGTGTATTATGTTGTCACAGCTATAATGTGCAGTATAACAAACTATTTATAAGTGTCGTGCAAACTGTTCATTAAAAGCCAGTGGTCTAGCGAGCTATAGAACATTTATTTATTTATTCTTTAAAGCTCTGACCTCAATCGGCAAAGCAATATTGTAGTGGTGTCCATTGCAATCTGCTGTCTATACTTGCTGCTCTCAAAAATTCTGAATATGTTCAGAGATTTCTTGGGCAAAAATAAATCCCCAAAACAACAACTTTGCATTTATGCTAAACCTGCCTGTTGTAAACATATTCTGTATATTTCTTGTCATAAGTACTTGTACCTGAATCTGTTTAACAAAGCTGTTTATATTGTGGTAAATATATATATTATTATTTATTTTATTTATTTATTTTTTAACATTGTTTCATTTTTAAAGATACCTGCATATTTAATTAAATTATGTCTAAATGTTTAATTATGTCTTTAAGGCATAAAATATCTGCAAATTAAGATTATATACAAAAATGCATGTTCTGGGTGTTCCGTGATTCCTTTTCTATCATTTATTTTTTCTTTAAGTCTGGAATCTGATTCCTTTTAGGATGAGCACCCCTCTGAGCCCCCCAGTTTCCGAGGCCCCTTTGGAGGTGACCACTGAAAAGTATAGATTCTATAAAATAGATGTGAGGGGGCATTGGACAGTAATGTCACTTTAATTATACTTTTCATATAGCAGATATGTGATATGCAATGTGATTTAATATATAAGAGTATTATCACTTTAGCTGACACTGCATTTTTGTTTTGTTTTTTCTTAAATTTTAATGTCTGTTTAGAATATTGCAGACTTTGCAATATCAAATAAATTTTGCATTATATATATTCACAATGCTCTTACAACATATTATTAAAATTAGCCTCTTTCAGAATTGCAGAATATGTGGTGGAACTGAATCCCCATATATGAGATTTAAAACTGTATTTTTATTTCTACTCTGTGCCCTAATCTGTATTTATATATATAATTTTGGCAGCATATAGCTTTTAAAGAAGCAATTATTTCACCCTTCATGTATGGTTGACTGTGGACTTTTTACTTTTATTTTTTATAAATCCATTTCTGGCTCTGAGAGAGCAGGCTGATGAATGCATGTAAATGCTCTTATTGCCTAGTCTATATACATTTATTTATAAACAACATTAATATATTTATATATAAACAACTTTGAAATTTTATGTTATTTTATGAAAACCTAGTTTATGAAATTCACTGAGATTACATGTGTCTGATCTGATTACAGTCAGTAGTACAATATCATTGTTCTAATTTCCTTACTGCTAGCACTACAGGTACAGTGGGATAGTACCAGTGATTTAAGTAAGCTTTCCCTTTAAAAATTGGTGGATTTTACTGCCATTGCAATAGACTAAAGACTGTACCTGAGTAAGCAAAGTCATTATGTGCAGGAATAGTGCACTTTAAATAGTAGAATACTTATGCTATTCTAGTGAATTGGGCTGGCTGTTTAACACATCATTTAGTATCTTTTGGTCACATTTAAAGCTGTAAATGTATTTAACATTTTATTTAAATAAGTCTTTAATAATTTAAGGTTAAAAACTATCAGAGATCCTGTATAGTTACAATTTTGTTTTGCCCTGATTTATCTTCCATATATATTATTTTTAATCATTTTATAAATATTTATTTTTGCAGAGCATTTAGAGAAGCAAAGGATGTTTAACCACCTGTTGCACATTTTTCTAGGAGGGTAGTATAATTTCAACTCTGTTTAGGAATAAATATGAGCTAGTTAGCATATATTATATAAAATATATGCTGCATTGTACTGTATTGTACTGCACTGAATTTATTTAAAAAACATGTCTCTATTTATGGCTGTATGTAATAATGTTGTTCATAATTTGGAATATAAAACAACGACTTCTCAATTCCTTGGAATGGAAGCAATGTTTACATGTCTCTGTATCTCTGCAACCTTGGCAGGAAACTCCAGACTCCAAAAATAGTTATGCTGTTATAATTCCTGATTTTCAATCAACAGCTAGCGAAGATGACAATATGGAACATATCACTGTTTTATAAAACTTTTCTTATATAGTGGACTGACTGTCTGTCGCTTCTGTGTCATGAATGTTTTCATTAAGCCATAATGCAATTTTCTTTGCATTCTTGGAATTAGACTTCAAATTTCATCGCTCTGTCTTATGACTTTTCTTTTGACAACATTTTGCATTAATCTTTTTCCTGCGCATGCATACTAAGCAGCTACAAAGAGAACATATCCCCCTGCCTGCAATCCACTGTCCTGGAACTAATGGGCCATGCTGTGCTGGTGTATTAGGCATATCAGGGAGTTTACCAAATATGTATATTTGTTCTCTTATGATATAAAGATCCACAATTTCAGCATTGTATGCTAATTACGATGTACCTGCACCTGAACTCAAAGTGCTTTGTTCACATTAAAATCATCTCTTATGATGAAGATCTCTCTCTGAGTCTGGGCTACAAATAGCTCAATAGATTCTTGATATTTCAAGACTTGTGCCATGACAATGTATTGTGTCTTCTTACGTATAAGAGGTTACCTAGGTATTTATAATTTTATAGTTAAAGCTTCCAAGTGCAAAGTCCCTTCGTGGTCGCCAATTGTAACCGCAGGTGGTTCCCTTATTTACCACTATAATGTCTTAAAGCATAGAACTTAGTAGGGCTAACCATACAGGTATCTTAGCCATAATTTTATACAGTTAGTAAGAGATTGTCTATTTAACATATATAAATAATTGAGAATACAATATAACATAAGGATTGTCTTGGAAGCAATAGAGTTTTGTCTTTTTGGATATTTATTATATAAAAATATAAAAATCCATTATAGCAGAGTTTATAAGATTAAATTAAATGCTTGCAAATATCATTAATAGGTTAACATACCCTTCTGAACATGTCATCATGTCAGCCTCTCTGTCATTTTAAGATGGAGCAGCGTCTGTCTCCAAGTCTCTCCTCTGTGTCTTAACGTTTAAAAGTACACTTATTTATACCTTAGGTGTCATCATTTTAGAGTTACCATAGTTCATATATGAAAAAGTACCACTTCTTTTACTTTATTCTTTTTAGGACCTCCCTTAACTTGGCAAACATACAAGGCCATTACTAAAGGGTGCATACATCATGGAAATTTTCCTGACTTAGTTCAAGATGGCATCTTAAAGTCTGAATAGGTTATCTGTTGTTTATACTAAGTCGTAAGTAGTGATGCACCGAACGGTTTGCTGGCGAACAGTTCCCGTCGAACATAGCGTGTTCGCATCCGCCGCGGATGGCTCGATCCGCCCCCTATTCGTCATCATTGAGTAAAACTTTGACCCTGTACCTCACAGTCAGCAGACACATTACAGCCAATTACAGCACACCCTCAATAGCAGACCCTCCCACCTACTGGAAGGCATCCATTTACATTCATTCTCAAGCTGCATGCTTAGTGAGAGGAGGGAAAGTGTAGCTGCTGTTGATTAGATAGGGAAATGCATAGCTAGGTTAGGGTTAGGGTATGTTTTGTTTTTTTTCTGTGTAATGTAATGCAGTTAGTTGTCTGCCACTGCTGCCAGCTTCTGTGTCAGGCTCACAGTGGATACTGTGCCCATTTGCCCAGTCAGTGCCACCACTCATATCTGGTGTCACAATAGCTTGCATTTAAAAGCAAAAAACTTTTTTCACTGTTATAGCTTGAATAGCAGTCAGTGTCCTTAAAGCGGGTGTGTTAAGCTCACAGTGGATACGGTGCCCAGTGCCACCACTCACTCATATCTGATGTCACAATAGCTTGCATTTAAAAACAAAAAACTTTTTCACTGTTATAGATTGAATAGCAGTCAGTGTCCTTAAAGCGGGTGTGTCAGGCTCACAGTGGATACTGTGCCCAGTGCCACCACTCACTCACTGGTGTCACAATAGCTTGCATTTAAAAACAAAATACTTTTCTCACTGTTATAGATTGAATAGCAGTTAGTTGTCTGCCACTGCTGCCAGCTTCTGTGTCAGGCTCACAGTGGATACTGTGCCCATTTGCCCAGTCAGTGCCACCACTCACTCACTGGTGTCACAATAGCTTGCATTTAAAAACAAAAAACTGTTTTCACTGTTATAGATTGAATAGCAGTTAGTTGTCTGCCACTGCTGCCAGCTTCTGTGTCAGGCTCACAGTGGATACTGTGCCCATTTGCCCAGTCAGTGCCACCACTCATATCTGGTGTCACAATAGCTTGCATTTAAAAACAGAAAACATTTTCACTGTTATAGATTGAATAGCAGCCAGTGTCCTTAAAGCGGGTGTGTCAGGCTCACAGTTGATACTGTGCCCAGTGCCACCACTCACTCACTGGTGTCACAATAGCTTGCATTTAAAAACAAAAAACTTTTTTCACTGTTATAGATTGAATAGCAGTTAGTTGTTTGCCACTGCTGCCAGCTTCTGTGTCAGGCTCACAGTGGATATTGTGCCCATTTGCCCAGTCAGTGCCACCACTCACTCATATGTGGTGTCACAATAGCTTGCATTTAAAAACAAAAAACTTTTTTCACTGTTATAGATTGAATAGCAGTCAGTGTCCTTAAAGCGGGTGTGTCAGGCTCACAGTGGATACGGTGCCCATTTGCCCAGTCAGTGCCACCACTCGCGGGTGTGTCAGGCCTACAGCCTGTGCCCTGCACAACAGTGCCAGTGCACATTGCCACTCATATCTGGTCTCACAGTAGCTTGCACGCATAGTACCACTAATCACCAAAAAAATGACAGGCAGAGGCAGGCCACCCCGCAGGGGCCATCGTGGTCGTGGTGCTGTGATTCCCTTTGGCCCTAGAATAATACCCAGTTTTCAGAGGCCACGTACCCTGAACTTGAAAAGTTCTGAGGACATAGTTGACTGGCTAACACAGGACACCCAATCTTCTACAGCCTCCGCCCAGAACCTTGACGCACCATCCTCCTCCAGCTTAGCTTCAGGCACCTCTCAAGATACCACTCACCCGCCTGCCGCCACCACCAAAACTAGCACCACAGCCGCTTCAGTTGGTATGTCAGAGGAGTTATTCACACATCCGCTTGAAGAAATGAGTGATGCGCAACCATTATTGCCAGAGGATGTAGATAACAGGGATATGTCTCAGGCAGGCAGCATTACACACATGGACGTACGGTGTGATGATGATGATGATGTTGTACCCGCTGCTGCTTCCTTTGCTGAGTTATCAGATACAAGTGAAGCGGTTGATGATGACGATGCGTCCATGGATGTCACGTGGGTGCCCGCTCGTCAAGAAGAAGAACAGGGCTAAAGTTCAGATGGGGAGACAGGGAGGAGGAGGAGACGAGTTGGAAGCAGGGGGAGGTCGTCGCAAGGAGCTAGTGGCACAGTCAGACAGCATGCATCGGCACCCGGGGTCAGCCAGACAGCACGCCAATCAACGCATGCTGTGTCCACCACCAGAATGCCGTCATTGCAGAGATCAGCAGTGTGGAATTTTTTTTGTGTGTCTGCCTCTGACAACAGCGATGCCATTTGCAACCTGTGCCAAAAGAGTCGTGGGAAGTCCAATACCCACCTAGGTACAACTGCTTTGCGTAGGCACTTGATCTCACATCACAAACGCCTATGGAATCAACACATGAGTACAAGCAGCACGCCTACTCTAAGCCGCCATCCTTCTCCTGGTCCAGCATCTTAAGCCACGTCAACCACTGCTGTCCTCCTTGCCCCCTCTCAACCATCCGCCACTCCGTCTCCCGCCTTGAACAGTTCCTGCTCATCTGCCCACAGTCATGTGTCTGTCAAGGACATGTTTGAGCGTAAGAAGCCAATGTCAGAAAGTCACCCCCTTGCCCAGCGTCTGACAGCTGGCTTGTCCGAACTATTAGCCTGCCAGCTTTTACCATACAAGCTGGTGGAGTCTGAGGCGTTCCAAAATTTTGTAGCTATTGGGACACCGCAGTGGAAGGTACCCGGCCGAAATTTCTTTTCACAAAAGGCAATCCCCAACCTGTACTCGGTTGTGCAAAAGGAAGTAATAGCATGTCTGGCACACAGTGTTGGGGCCAGCTTTTGATACCTGGTCTGCAAAGCTTGGTCAGGGCAGGTATATCACCTACACTGCGTATTGGGTAAACCTGCTGACTACTGCCAAGCATGGAATGCATGGCTCTGCAGAGGAGTTGGTGACACCGCCACGACTTGCAGGCAGTCCTGCTGCCACCTCCTCTACTCCTCCTACTCCATCCTCTTCCATAACCTCCTCGGCTGAGTCCTCTTCTGCTGCTGCGTCTTGCTCCACATCAACGGATAGGGGACGTAACAGGGATTAAACTGATAAAAATAGTACTAAACACACCACTCCTATCTGGTGGCACATTAGATTGCACGCGCAGTGCCCCAAATTTGTTGTGATCTGTGAGTAAGGTAAACGGTTGTCCATACAAGTAAGGTTGCAGCTTTTTGAGGGCCCACACCACTGCCAGGCACTCCTTTTCAATGGCAGTGTATCTACTTCCCTGGGCAAAAGTTTCCGGCTTAGATAAGCCCCGGGTTGCTCGCTACCATCTGTTCCGACTTGGCTCAGTACTGCTCCCAATCCAAACATAGAAGCGTCTGTATGGACGAGAAAGCATTTAGTTGGATCAGGAGCAGAAAGTACAGGTGATTTAATGAGCGCCGTCTTGAGCTGTTGGAAGGCCTGTTCACACTCTGGGGCCCATACTACTATCTTGGGGAGGTTTTTACGCGTTCCTATATGGCACTTACTGGGCTTTAGGGTCAGTCCGGCCTCCCTAATCCGGTCTAGTACGGCTCCTATGTGGGTCAGGTGTTCGGGCCAGGAGCAGCTAAAAATGGCTATATCATCCAAGTAGGCGCAGGCATACTCCTGAAACCCATCCAGTAGCCGATCTACCATCCTCTGAAAGTTAGCCGGGGCATTCTTCATCCCGAATGGCATGACCTTAAACTGATACAGGCCAAACGAGGTGACAAATGCCGACTTGTGGATGGCGTCCTCGGCTAATGGAATTTGCCAGTACCCCTTGCACAGATCTATTGTGGTGAGGTACTGGCCTCTGGCCATTTTGTCTAGGAGCTCGTCTATCCGGGGCATAGGATAGGCGTCTGAGGTTGTTCACATGGAGCATGCGCTTGCCTCCCGTGCCTGTGACCGCACCGATCACAAAGGTGGTATCACAAACCTGCTCTACCACCTTGTATGGGCCCTGCCAGGAAGTCTGCAGCTTGTCCTTGTGGACAGTGTCAATCCATATCTGCCAAGTGACCCTATGTAGGGGGAACAGTCCCTATTCTGCTCTGTGTCAGTGTGTATCAGGGCCTCTGAGGACAGGTGTCAATCCATATCTGCCAAGTGACCCGATGTAGGAGGAACAGTCCCTATTCTGCTCTGTGTCAGTGTGTATCAGGGATCCCTAGGACAGGTGTCAATCCATATCTGCCAAGTGACCCTATGTAAAAAAGGCCTGATGAGATGAGCTGCCTTGGCCTAAAAATGGTCCACACGCTGCTGTATTTTAGCTCTGAATGCCGGTTGACTTGCGTGACTTATCCACTACAAACTAGGGTTCAAGCCGCCATGTTTTAGGGCACTTTCTGCCTGTGAAACAAACATCAATTTTTCTGGCCGCTGCTACAGCAGCGGCTGCAACAATACCAAATTTTTCAGGCATGTGTACATGCCTAATTTTTAGGCCCTCTGGTGCTGCACTGTGGCTTCAAAACTTTTTTCACTGTTATAGATTGAATAGCAGTTAGTTGTCTGCAAGCGTCAGAAAGTCACCCCCTCGCACGGCATCTGACACCTGGCTTGTCTGAACTATTAGCCTGCCAGCTTTTACCATACAATCTGGTGGAGTCTGAGGCATTCCAAAAATTTGTAGCTATTGGGACACCGCAGTGGAAGGTACCCGGCCAAAATTTCTTTGCACAAAAGGCAATCCCCAACCTGTACTCGACTGTGCAAAAGGAAGTAATTGTCAGGCTCCCGCGGGCGGCTGCGAGGGGAGGCTGCACTCCGCTCGCAGTACTCACCCTCCAGCCGTCCGCGGTCCCCTCCGCCTCGTGGGTACGGCGAGCGGCATCCTTCCAGCCTCAGATGCCGCCCGCCGTTCCCTCCACGTCCCCCAGCGGCAGCATGCATGACGCTGCACGCTGGGAGACCGCCCAGGTTTATACACGCCGGGGTCAGTCACCTGACCCGGCGTTAAAGGCAAAGTGCCACAATCACAGTGGGAGGTCTAAATATCTCCCACGTGTGATTGTTAATTCTGATTGGAAATCATCCAATCAGAATTAACCTGATGGTTTAAATACTTACCTTTCCTGTTCCTCCTTGCCCTGTTGTGGTCTTTGCTTGCTAGTGTTGCTACTTACCTTGTGCTTCTGGTTACGTACTCTCTGGCTTGTTTATCTGACTCTGTGACTTTCTCCTACCCTTTGACCTCGGCTCGTTTCACGTTATTCTGTCTTCTGGTTCCCCTTTACTCGGCTTGTCTCCTGACTATTCTGTGTGTGCTTAGCCCGGCCACTCTAAGGTCCGGTACGGCACCTTTTGTGTGTGTGTGTGTGTGCCAGCGTGTTGGGTTCCCCGAATCGTGACATTACAACAGGGCCATAATGGAACCTGCTGACATACCACAGCTCCTAGTTAATCAAGAGGCTAGAATGGATGGCTTGGACCACCGTATGGATCAGTTTGCTCAAGCTTTGCAAACCATTCTGGCTCGTACTGCACACTTGCAACCTGCCGTTCAGGAGGGCTGCTGCTGCTGTGCCCGAACCCATTCCCACTCCAGTACCTGTTCCCGCTCATGTAGTTCACATGACGCCGCCACAGCGCTACAGTGGTGACCCAGCATTGTGTCGTGGTTTCCTCAACCAAATCGACATCCATTTGGTGATGAATCCACGCTCCTATCCCACTGACAGATCTAAAATTGCCTTTTTGATAAACCACTTGTCCGGGAGAGCTTTAGCATGGGCCAACCCCATTTGGGAAAATACGTCTCCTATGTCCTTTGCTGATTTTCTGACAGCTTTCAGACGCACGTTTGATCAACCCGGTAGGGTTGCTTCTGCTGGCAAGGCTCTGCTTAGGGTCCGACAGGGTAACAGGTCTGTAGCAGATTACACTATCGAATTTCGTACTCTAGCAGCTGAAGTGGTTTGGAATAATGACGCCCTCGTAACAGCCTTTCAGGAGGGTCTGGCCGCTTATATACTGGATGAAATAGCATCCAGGGAATTACCTGCTCTTCTAGATGATGTTATAGACTATGTGATTCTTATAGATAACCGTATTAGAGAGAGGCGTAGCCAAAGACGGTTGGATACACGGGTGTTACCTGCTCTACCCAGTACTTCCCTGCTAGCGTTACCCGCTCCTGTGCAGCCATCCCCTGAACCCATGCAGTTGGGTGCTACGGGGTTAACTGAGGCCGAAAGAGCGTACCGTAGAAGGGAGGGGTTATGCCTTTATTGTGGGAAGAGGGGGCATCACTGTAAAGCCTGCCCTAAAGTACAGGGAAACTGCAGCACCTAAGGCCTAGAGAGGGGTCGGCCTCGGGTGTTATGACTTTGTCCCCTCATATGTCCATCTCTAGACCGTTTATTACGGTTTCTCTCTTGGTCAATAAAACCACTATAACAACCAAAGCCCTGATCGATTCAGGTGCGGCAGACAACCTTATGGATGAGACCTTTGCCAAAACCGCAGCCCTGAATTTGATCCAAAAGGAGACACCCTTGGCCGTTGAGGCCATGGATGGTAGACCACTGGAGAAACCTCTGGTGACCCATGAAACCCAGGAAATAGTTATGTCTGTGGGTGTTTTGCACAAAGAGAAGTTAACCTTCCAAATAATTGACTCCCCAACAGCCTCCATCGTTCTAGGTTTTCCCTGGTTAGTTAAACACAACCCTGTTCTTGATTGGGGTTGTTTAGACATACTCTCCTGGGGGGAATCTTGTCAGCGAGACTGTGTGGCTCATGTACGTCCTGTCTGTTTACTTAACGTACCCACGGCTAAACCACTCTCGGTTTCTGTGCCCTCTGTTTATGCAGACCTTGCCTTGGTTTTTGAAAAGAGGGAGGCAGATAAGCTACCTCCACATCGTGAGTATGATTGTGCCATAAACCTCTTACCGGGCACTATGCCTCCTAGGGGAAAGGTCTACCCTCTTTCTGAAAAAGAGAACCAAATCATGGAGGAGTACATACAGGAATCCCTAAGAAAAGGTTTTATTAGAAGGTCCTCCTCTCCTGCTGGTGCTGGTTTCTTTTTTGTGGCTAAGAAGGAGGGTGATTTGAGGCCATGTATAGACTACAGGGGTCTGAACAATATAACGGTTAAAAACGCCTACCCTATCCCCCTCATCACTGAGTTGTTTGATCGTGTTAAAGGTTCTAAATTTTTCACCAAATTAGACCTCAGGGGGGCTTATAACCTTGTCCGTATAAAGGAGAATGACGAGTGGAAGACAGCGTTCAACACACGCAGTGGGCATTACGAATATCTGGTCATGCCTTTTGGATTGTGTAATGCTCCTGCCGTGTTTCAGGACCTCATAAATGATGTCCTTAGGGATCTATTGCATGTCTGTGCTGTAGTGTACCTTGACGACATACTTGTGTATTCTCCTGATTTGAAGTCACACCATAACCATGTTAGGATGGTGCTCAAAAGGCTATTGCAGAACGGACTCTACTGTAAGTTAGAAAAATGTTTATTCGATCAGACCTCTGTGCAATTCCTAGGATATATCATTACTGAACAGGGTTTCAGTATGGATCCTGCTAAATTGGAAGCTATAATGTCCTGGCCACTTCCCCAAGGACTAAAGGCTATCCAGCGTTTTATAGGATTTGCCAACTATTATAGGAAATTTATAAAAAACTTTTCACCACTCATATCTCCCATAACGAAGTTGACAAAAAAAGGTCTACATCCTAGGGTTTGGACTCCTGAAGCCCTTAAGGCCTTCGAAACCCTCAAGAAGGCATTTGCCTCTGCTCCAGTGCTGCACCACCCTGATCCTTCTCTTCCCTTTGTTATGGAAGTAGACGCCTCAGAGTCAGGTGTGGGAGCCGTACTGTCACAGAGGTTGTCTTATGACAAACCCCTCCATCCCTGTTGTTATTTTTCTAAAAGGTTGTCTGATTCAGAGAAGAATTATGATGTTGGGAACAGGGAACTATTAGCTATTGTGTTAGCTTTCAAGGAATGGAGGTACTTATTAGAGGGTTCTAGACACAAAATTATGGTTATAACAGATCATAAGAATCTATCCTATATTGCTGATGCTAGAAGGTTATCTGCCCGGCAGGCTAGATGGTCTCTATTTCTCTCACGCTTCCAATATGTTATCACCTATAGACCTGGTTGCCGTAATGCCAAAGCTGACGCCATCTCTCGGCAGCATGAACCAGTAGAATTTGTTAACCCGACTCCTGAACCTATTGTACCTGCGTCTCAGATAATAGCTGCTACCCGTTTGGTTGTTTCTTCACCTTTCCTTAACAGTATTAAGACATACCAAACCCAGGCACCCCCTGAGACGCCGGTTGGTAAACTATACGTTGAAGCTAATGACAGAAAAAAGTTGTTAACTTTATTTCACACAGCTAAAACTGCTGGTCATCTGGGGGTTACCAAAACCTACAAGGGCCTCCTTCAACAGTTCTGGTGGCCTTCACTCAAGCGAGACGTAGTGGATTTTGTTCAGGCTTGTCAGGTCTGCACGCAATGTAAGTCCCTTAATGTGAGACCCCAGGGTTTTCTGATGCCTCTATCTATACCCAAGAAACCATGGACCCACTTATCCATGGATTTCATTGTAGACCTGCCTCTTTCTGATGGTCAGACGGTGATACTGACTGTGACGGATAGGTTCTCTAAAATGGCGCACTTCATTCCGCTTAAGAAACTGCCTTCTGCGGTTCAGTTAGCTCAGGTATTTGCCAAAGAAGTGTTCCGATTGCATGGGGTACCCCAGGATATCGTATCTGACAGGGGCCCTCAATTTGTCTCTCGGTTCTGGAGGGGCTTTTGTGCTGAGATGGGGGTATCCTTGTCGTTTTCTTCCTCCTATCACCCGCAATCTAATGGTGCGGCCGAACGTGCTAATCAGTCTGTGGAATTGTATTTGCGCTGCTTCACTAATGCGCACCAGAATGACTGGTCTCGCCTTCTTCCGTGGGCTGAATTTGCCAGGAATACGGTGTCTCATTCGTCTACTGGCTTAAGTCCTTTTGAGGTTGCTTATGGGTTTCGTCCTTCTGTCCTTCCCGGTGCGTTCTCCGACAAGGGAATGCCCGCCTTGGACCAGCACCTCGCCTCTTTGCGGAAGACGTGGGATCAGGTCCATGTTGCGCTGTCTCGTTCAGCAGCTGCTCAGAAAAAGTTTGCTGATCGCCGTAGGGTTGCGGCCCCTTCCTATGTTCCGGGTGATAGGGTATGGTTGTCCTCCCGGAACCTCCGTCTCAAGGTTCCCTCGATGAAATTTGCCCCCAGGTTTCTTGGTCCCTTCAAGGTGTTACGTAGGGTTAATCCCGTTTCCTACTCCCTTGATTTGCCTCCTTCCATGCGTGTCCCGAACACGTTTCACGTCTCGCTTTTGAAACCCTTGCTGTGTAACCGGTTCTCTCGTCCCCTCGGGCGGCCCGTTTCCCCTCGAGCTGTCTCTGACGACGTGTACGAGGTGGCTGCCCTTCTCGACTCTCGTGTTTCTAGGGGTCGGCTGCAATATTTGGTGGACTGGAAGGGGTACGGCCCTGAGGAGCGGTCCTGGGTTTCAAGCTCCGATGTGCACGCTCCCTCTTTGGTCTGCTCCTTTCATGCCCGCTTTCCTTTGAAGCCTTCCGCTTCCCGCCCCCTGGGCGGTCTTCGAGGGGGGGGTAATGTCAGGCTCCCGCGGGCGGCTGCGAGGGGAGGCTGCACTCCGCTCGCAGTACTCACCCTCCAGCCGTCCGCGGTCCCCTCCGCCTCGTGGGTACGGCGAGCGGCATCCTTCCAGCCTCGGATGCCGCCCGCCGTTCCCTCCACGTCCCCCAGCGGCAGCATGCATGACGCTGCACGCTGGGAGACCGCCCAGGTTTATACACGCCGGGGTCAGTCACCTGACCCGGCGTTAAAGGCAAAGTGCCACAATCACAGTGGGAGGTCTAAATATCTCCCACGTGTGATTGTTAATTCTGATTGGAAATCATCCAATCAGAATTAACCTGATGGTTTAAATACTTACCTTTCCTGTTCCTCCTTGCCCTGTTGTGGTCTTTGCTTGCTAGTATTGCTACTTACATTGTGCTTCTGGTTACGTACTCTCTGGCTTGTTTATCTGACTCTGTGACTTTCTCCTACCCTTTGACCTCGGCTCGTTTCACGTTATTCTGTCTTCTGGTTCCCCTTTACTCGGCTTGTCTCCTGACTATTCTGTGTGTGCTTAGCCCGGCCACTCTAAGGTCCGGTACGGCACCTTTTGTGTGTGTGTGTGTGTGCCAGCGTGTTGGGTTCCCCGAATCGTGACAGTAATGGCATGTCTGGCACACAGTGTTGGGGCAAGGGTCCATCTGTCCACTGATACCTGGTCTGCAAAGCAGTGGGTACTTTATAAATGGCTCCCCCTGCCACCCGTACAGCAACACAGTCTCCAGTTAGGAGGACCGACCAAGCATCTTCTTCCATCTCCCTGTTACAGAAATCACTGCCATGTACACGTCCACTGCTAGGAGACGCGGAAGGTATTAAACTGATCAGAACAGTAATAAACACACCACTCCTATCTGGTGGCAGAAATGTTACCGAATTACAACAAGTATGAAAGGATGCAGCATTTGCAAAATAAATTAAAAAGTATGCTTTACACAGCGTATAATGGTGATGTCACAGCACAATGGGAATCTAACAGGGGGAGAGGTGGAAGTCATCCTCCTCTTCCCACGACCACGCCGGCAAGGACAGGATGCTTTAAAGACGTTTTTAAATTTGAAGTAAGAGGACCGACCAAGCAACTTCTTCCATCTCCCTGTTACAGAAATCACTGCCATGTACACGTTCACTGATAGGAGACGCGGAAGGTATTAAACTGATAAAAATAGTGCTAAACACACCACTCCTATCTGGTGTCACATTAGCTTGACCGCGCAGTGCCCAAAATTTGCAGTAAGAGGAACGACCAAGCATCTTCTTCCATCTCCATGTTACAGAAATCACTGCCATATCCATACAAATTGTACAGAATGTCCAGGATAGTTTTCCAGGGACAAATGTTGTCACCTGTTGAACGAGGTGACCTTGCTCGGGTCCCAGGTGTGCGGTTCCTAAAATGGCTGCCATATACACGTCCACTGATAGGAGACGCGAAAGGTATTAAACTGATCAAAACAATACTAAACACACCACAAATAAGGTTTCTCTCCTGTATGGCTCCTCAAATGATGCTTAAGATTAGAAGCGGCTGAAAAGCATTTCTCACACTCCGAACAAAAATATATATTTTTTAACATTCTCTCAACTTTGAACGAAATGACGTTTGGGAAGAGATTAACATAATTAAACACAGGCAGTAAAAATACAGTTTTTAACCATACACTGTAACTTTAAAACTACACATCCCATCTTCATAACAATTACATATTTGGAATCAGCACACTTAAAACATAAACAATCAGCCAAATCCATCCAGGGGTTAAAAAGTTAGCTGGAGGTCCCTTTATGACCGACCGCAAGCACATTTTCCTGCCCAAAACAGTTCCATAGATTTGGGCTGTGAGGTCGGTCTATTTCAGGCTGAAAAAACGACTAAGTCCCATCGCCGAATGGGACTTAGTCTCTGCAGCTGTAAAATCAGTAGGGGGAAAGGTAGAGCTCAGCGGTGTTCGCGGAAATGTGTAGCCGATTTTAGTTCCATGAATTTGGCTACACATACCGCTGACCTCGTCGAATGATCAAAGATGGCCACCACCACGTGTTCGGCCAACGAACAAAGACCTCCCAGCATTGTCAATTAAGCTGCGGTTAACCGCAGCTTCTGGGAGGTAAATTGCCTGCACACTTCCACTTCTGGGTGGTCTGCCTGTGTGGTATTTGGTTCAGTAAGCCCCATTTACTGAACCAAGTGGGAAATAGCCAGGCAGGCACAAAGGGTTTGCACCAGGTCTGGGGACACAGGGGACACCATCTTAAAGGGGCAGTGTCCCAATCTTCCTGATGTCCCAAAAAAGGTGTTTAAAGGGCCAGTACCAGTCACATAAAGAGTCCATAAGCCCCAATATGCCCACCAACAGTCTTAAAGGGCCATACACACCAAATAAAAGTGCATACATCGATATATCTAAAAAAGTACATCGATATATCTAAAAAAAGACCAAGTTTGCTCTCCACGCATGATTGCTAAAAATGGCTTCTGACTCCCAGTCGGCCATAAATAAATTTGCATAGCTGGGAGCAAACCTGGTCCCCATAGCATTGCCTCTATTTTGAAGATAAAATGAATTTAAAAACCAAAAATAGTTATTTTTTAAGATAATATTAATACCTTCTAAAATAAAATCTATTTGTTGACCAGCAATTTTCCCTTCTTTCACAATCCAGGGGCCATAGTCATGCGGGAGGAGGCTGGCAAATAGGCTTCTCCACAACCCAGGGAAGCAGGGCAATTTGCCATTTAAAGGGCCAGTTACAAATAGCAGTTTGTAACAAGGTGTCAATCCATATCTGCCAAGTGACCCGATGTAGGGGGAACAGTCCCTATTCTGCTCTGTGTCAGTGTGTATCATGGTCTCTGAGGACAGGTGTCAATCCATATCTGCCAAGTGACCCTATGTAGGGGGAACAGTCTCTATTCTGCTCTGTGTCAGTGTGTATCAGGGGCTCTGAGGACAGGTGTCAATCCATATCTGCCAAGTGACCCTATGTAGGGGGAACAGTCTCTATTCTGCTCTGTGTCAGTGTGTATCATGGGCTCTGAGGACAGGTGTCAATCCATATCTGCCAAGTGACCCTATGTAGGGGGAACAGTCTCTATTCTGCTCTGTGTCAGTGTGTATCAGGGTCTCTGAGGACAGGTGTCAATCCATATCTGCCAAGTGACCCTATGTAGGGGAACAGTCTCTATTCTGCTCTGTGTCAGTGTGTATCATGGTCTCTGAGGACAGGTGTCAATCCATATCTGCCAAGTGACCCTATGTAGGGGGAACAGTCCCTATTCTGCCCTGTGTCAGTGTGTATCAGGGATCCTTAGGACAGGTGTCAATCCATATCTGCCAAGTGACCCTATGTAGGGGGACCAGTCTCTATTCTGCTCTGTGTCCGTGTGCATCAGGGGCTCTGAGGACAGGTGTCAATCCATATGTCAAGGTGTCAATATGTCATATGTCAGGTGTCAATCCATATTCATTGGGATTTAGGAATGTTAGGTGATTTCTGCCTTTTATGGATTAAAACCAGACTCTGTATCAACTGTGTAATTTTCCATGGGAGTTTTGCCATGGATCCCCCTCCGGCATGCCACAGTCCAGGTGTTAGTCACCTTGAAACAACTTTTCCATCACTATTGTGGCCAGAAAGAGTCCCTGTGTGTTTTAAAATTCGCCTGCCCATTGAAGTCAATGGCAGTTCGCCCGGTTCGCCGGTTTGCGAACATTTGCGGAGGTTCGTGTTCGCCGTTCGCGAACCGAAAATTTCGTGTTCGCGACATCACTAGTCGTAAGTGTACAGTCGTGGGAGATTCTTGGATTTGGGGTTACCACAGTATATTGTGTACTGAAAGAGTCGTAGCATTGCCTTGAAACTTCTTTATGCATTATTGTTATTGTAATTCGTCTGGGACAAAATGGCGCAAACATATTATGCACTGAGGTTATTGCTTAAAGAAATAGTTATGAAAAACAATATGTTCCATTTCTAACACCTTGTCCGTTTGCAATATCTCTTAAAGACAAAGTACACAGTTTAAGAAATACAACATTTCATTCTAAAACTTGTAATATTTGCATTTGCCCATAACAGTTTTTTTCTACAAATTTTTCTTTTAGGAAGTCTACTTGTATATCGAAGTCTCTTAATTCTGAGCAATTTCTCCTAAGTCTAAGTATTTGGCTTTTCGGAGCGCTGTCTAACCAGGGTTGGTAGTGACAGCTATTTTTATCAATAACAGTTTTTACACATACTTTTTTAAAAAACGTCTTGTGTGTACTTTTCCATTTTTTATAAAAATATTAAGATCTAAAAAATTAATTTGTTCTCTGCTATATTCGTAAGTGAGGATTATACCTCTATTGTTTAAATTGAGATTGGTGATAAAAGAGTTGAGTGCTTCTTCAGTACAATCCCAAATAAAAAGATCATCGATATATCTAAAAAAAAGACCAAGTTTGCTCTCCACGCAAGATTGCTAAAAATGGCTTCTGACTCCCAGTCGGCCATAAATAAATTTGCATAGCTGGGAGCAAACCTGGTCCCCATAGCATTGCCTCTATTTTGAAGATAAAATGAATTTAAAAACCAAAAATAGTTATTTTTTAAGATAATATTAATACCTTCTAAAATAAAATCTATTTGTTGACCAGCAATTTTCCCTTCTTTTGTTAAAATATCTTTTACAGCTTGACAGCCTATATCATGAGGTATGATGGTATATAGTGACTGAACATCGCATGTCACCAATATAAAACTAGATTTCTATATAAAATTATTTAAAAAATTTAAAAGGGCCATGGAATCTTGGAGGTATGATCTCATGAGTCTGACTGAAGGCTGTAAAAGAATATCTATATATTGCGAAAGATTGCATAGGAGAGAACCTATGCCAGATACAATTGGTCTTCCAGGCGGAGAAGTTTCATTTTTATGAGTTTATAGGAGGAAGTATATTACAGGTGTTACAGGAAATTGATTGTTTAAAAAATGTAATTCATGTTTATTTAAAATGCCTAGATTTACACCTTTTTTTAAAAATTGGATTAAAACATTTTGAATCTGTTTAATAGGGTCTGATAGGAGTTTTTCATACACATTTACATCATTTAATTGTCTGTGTGCCTCATCTATATACATTTGGGTTGATTGAATGACTATCCCTCTGCCCTTGTCTGCTGGTTTAATGACAATATTTTCGTCATTTTGAAGTTCTTTTAGTGCCAGTTTTTCTGAAAGTGTTAGGTTGTGGGGGTCATATTTATTATTTTTTCTAGATCTTTTGTAACTAGTTTTTCAAACATAGTGAGGGGAGCAGATTTAAAATGAGCAGGATAAAAAGTAGATTTCTCTCTGAGCGAAGTATTAATTATGTTATCGCTCCGAGAGGATATTGATGGGGTTAAAATTGGATTTTGGGTAGAATTTTGTTCAGTTTTCTCCACAAAAAAATCTTTTGAGAGTAGCTTTCCGAACAAATTTGTTAACATCTATAAAATCTTCAAAAGATTTAAAAGTATTAGTAGGGGCAAACTTAAGACCTTTAGTTAAAACCGCTATTTGTGCACTACTTAAAATTTTTGTGAAAGGTTAAAAATGCCGCTACTAGTACTGTTAGAAGAGGGTATTATCTTTCTAGTCTCTCTTTTGTTCGCGTCTGCCACTTCTTCTTCCTCTAAATTTAAAATCCTTTTTTTCGGGCGTGAGGGGTGAGGTGTTTGGGCTAGTGTGGTGTGGTGGGTTCAAATTTCTAAAAAAATATCTTCATTTTCGAATAATTGAAATCTGTTAGGGTGATTCGGAATCGTGGGTGACTTGGAGTAGTTTGAATATTCTTTATGGTCATTAATATATTTTGATCTTTGTGGTTTGGGGGACAAGTGTTTATATTGAGGTCCTGATGTGTTGTTATATGTTGGTGAGGTATCGTGATGGGTACAGTATGAATTATATCGATTACGTTGCGTAAATGAATGGTATTGGTGAGTGTTGTAGTATTTTGATCGCTGTGGGGGACCATGAGAGTGATTGCTAGGTGCCCTATGTGTGTACGTGTTCTGTGGTGAGTGTGGCTTTTTTTTGTATTCTGATATTGATGTGACTGGTGTTTAGAATATTGCCTCTCTGGATTTTCATAAGGTTTCTGTTCACGATAAATATTGGTTCTCGTAGGACCTGCTTGTTTGAGTAATCCGTTTTGTCTCTAATGTATTTTTTTATTTTTGTATGTTTTGTTTCAATTTCAACTTTTTCGATTTTACTATGAATTAGAATGGAGTTTTGTTTGTATGCCTGTGTTTCTGTAAATGGTAGGAGTTTGTCTCGAATGTCATTAATTTCTACATCTAAAACAGACAGTTTTTTACTTTTTTTTTATTATTAAAGTTTCCATGAGACCTAAAGTGCAAAGTTCCAGATTATTATTCACTCTTCCATAAATTCTAAGTCGTCTTGGTCTGAGGTGGGTAATTTAAGTAGTCGTAAGCCGCGAAGGGTAGTTTATGTATAAATCTGATAATTCAGCCCCCCCCCCCTTTTTTTTTTTTTTTAGCTGGAGCTCCTAGTTGAATTAGGTTGCCTTCCATTACACATGTGAATGTTGACCATAATGTTTCATTAGAAATGTTGCCTTTGTCGTTAAGTTCTATGAACACCTTAGCCAATAATTCTAGGCGTCTCCATTCTCTTTATTAGGTAGAGTTCTTTCATCTATTCTCCAATGATAGTTGGTTTTATAGGCCAAATCATTTTTAGTTTTGACTCCTATTGGAGCATGGTCAGACCATGTAATAGGACCTATATTTGAATTTGTGAAATTATTTAAATTTGCTGAATCAGTCAAAAAAAAAAAATAATCTATTCGAGAATAGCTGTTATTAATTTTAGAATAAAAAGTAGAATCTTTTTCACTAGGGTGCTGGACTCTCCATATATCAAAGAGATCGTATTGATTAAGGAGATCTTGAAACCATTCAGCCCTTGTTTTAGAGACTTTCATCCTTTTACAAACTGTATCTGATTTTCTGTCCCATTTATCATTTAAAACAGTATTCCAGTCTCCCCCTATAAGGGGTATACCTTTTTTTGATTTTATCAATCTTACTACATAACTTTTGATAGAACTTCTGTGAGAACTCATTTGGGGCATAAACACTTCCTAGAGTGTATATCCTATCGTTTAGTTTACATATTACTATCAAATATCTGTGTAATGGATCACCTGTCACCCCGACTGGGTACCTCAGTTGAAGGATGCTCCTAGTGCTTCCTGAGGACTCCAAGCACTGCAGCAGACACCACAACCACCGAACCAGAGAAGCATATGAATGCTCTCAAGCATATGAATGCTGTAAGCAGCTGAACAGGAAAAGCATACAATCAGCTTACACTCCTGGCAATCAGCATACAATCCAATTCCCCCAATAACGAGACGACACTTCATTTTGAGGTCAAGCAGAACTGACTGTACTGGCACATACAGGCTCTTTTATTCACAATCCACAAACATAGTACTGCCCACAGGGTTTTGAAATACAACCAATCAGTACAATACACACAGACACTTCCACACAAAATCCTCCCCTCTGCCTGTGATATGATTACTGAACACAATGGTTAATATAATTATCACAGGCAGAGAAATACAGTATTATAAAACATATCATAGGGACCCCAAAACATGCAATAAACCCATAACCTCGGATCTGGGTGAACCACATATCCAAACTTCACCCAGATATGTTCAGTAGTTTGGAAGATACAGTTTAATGCAGATTCCACAGAACAAATACAGGCTACATGAAAAATAATTACTGTATAATGTGTCCCCTGTTGTATAGTTTAATACTACTGAACAATGTCTTTGTGCACCAAATACCAGTGAAATGGCACCATGTAGAAAAGTCCAAACAGTGTCTGTGAGTTAAAATGGCCGCCATTCATTGTTCTCACCATGTGCTTCATCCATTGTTCTCACCATGTTCCTCTGATACATGAAATGGTGGCCACCCAGTAAGTACACAGTTTGTCTGGTAGTCTATCCAGCCGGACCAACAGATGAAACACATGGGGAACAGTGCAACAAACGAAGGGAATCATAAAAAATATGGACAATAGTCATATTTGTGCACAATCTCCAGTTTTGTCACAGGGCACAAATAGTGTTTTCAAATGCCATATATCCCAGGCCATAGTCAGAAGGTAGGAGGCGGGAAAGCAGTCCCCTCCAAGAACATGTTGTAACGGACCGTTTTGCACACAAGGGGTAAAAACCGTTTAGGCGATCGGCCCCCTTTCCAGAGATCCAGGCACAGCTACTGCAGAACACCAAAACTCACGAACTGGATACAAAATAGCACTCCAACTCCCGAACTGGAACCTCCCAAATAGCTGCTAGCAGACGAACAGGAAAAGCAGACGAACAGCTTACACTCCTGGCAATCAGTCTCTAACAGCATACAGTGAATCCCCCCAAGAACGAGACAAGGCTCCGTGTTGAGGGTCAAGCAGTGGTCTGAGGTGCTGGCACACCCAGCCTGGTTTTTATTACAGTCTTGCAAATACAGGACCGCCCACAGGGAGGTATAAAACAACCAATCACATCACAGTTACATCCCACATATTCCCTCCCTTATCCTGAGAGGAAACTCAATTACACATACAGTTAAAACATACTTTCTACCCAACTTTCATAACTCTAAAACCATACATCACATTCACATAAAATTACATATGCACAATCAATCCATTCAGGGGAACAACATATTCAAAAATGGCACAAATCAGACAAGGGGTTCAAAAGTTAGTAAAAAAGTCCTTTGTGACTAAATGAAGCATGGCTTTCTGGCCCAAACCAGTTTCAGAGTCTTCTATCCTGGAGATAAGTAATTCAATTATCTCCCAGGACAGACACAAGACTCCATTAAGCACATGGTTGCAAAAGACACAAAACACTTTAAAATACATAAAGTCACATTTATTACATAAAACACAGACATGTAACATATCCCCAGATAGCTCAGGTCCGAGCGCACATTATTAAGCGAATGGCGCTCAGACCACACGAATACTGTTTAATCGCCATGAGCCAAAGTCTTTACAGTCAGTTTCATACGAATGGGCTCCATGGGATTCCTATCTGGGGTATAACACATTCAAACAAATCTACCGAACCCCAGGCAGAAAAGCACGAATGAAGCTTTTCTGCAGGTAAAAAAGATGTCTTTTAACAGGGGGCCATAGTCCAAAGGCAGCAGACGAGCAACCAGGCTTCTCCAATGCAATGTGGCGAGATTGGTCTCGTCACATCTCTCCCCTTTTCCAAACAGACTAACAGGGTATCTGACCTCCTGCCGGTCAGTGCCCTTGTTAGTCCAGCAGCCCACCCACAAAACATAATCACCAGCACAGCCCACCCACAATAAATGGTTACTACACCTGGGTAAAGGAGAAGCTTGTCCATGTCCAGGTGCCTCACCACGGCTGTGCTGGGTATGGGTACGCTGACTGGGTGGGTTGCTGCGTGGGCAGAGACCAGCGGCACTCTGCCCTGTTGCCAGCGCTACTGGGTGGGTAGCCTGGTTGAAGCCTGGTTGTTGGAGGGGGAGACCGACTGTCTCCCCTTTAACTACACCGCTCTGCTGCTGGAGACCGACTGTCTCCCCTTTAGATACACCGCTCTGCTGCTGGAGACCGACTGTCTCCCCTTTTGTTGCACAGCTCTGCTGCCGGAGGGGGAGACCGACTGTCTCCCCTTTGGATACTCTAAGCTGTCGCCGATAGAACACTCTGCCACTGGGGAAAGGAGACTGAGCTCTCTATTCCCTGCCCATTAATGATCCGCCGCTGGGGAGAGGTGGTAGCAAGCTCCTCTCCCATACATACTTTCATCCTCTGTGGTTGGAGACCGACTGTCTCCGCTCCCAATACAGTGTCCTGCTGCTGGGGAAAGGAGACTGGGCTCTCTATTCCCGGTAGGACACTCTGCCGCAGGGGAATGGAGACTGGGCTCCCAATTCCCTGCTGTATCTCCCACTGGGGAATGGAGACTGGGCTCCCAATTCCCGGCACATCACTCGGCCGCTGGGGAATGGAGACTGGCTCCCAATTCCCAAAAAATCACGCTGCTGCTGGGGGGCAGGAACAACTACCTCTGCCCCCTGTAGCTCAGCCTGCCGCTGGGGAGGGAGGACGCTGCTCTCCTCTCCCTGCACTTTACACTGCCTTCCCGGCATATCACTCTGCTGCTGGGGGGCAGGAACAACTACCTCTGCCCCCTGTAACTCAGCCTGCCGCTGGGGAGGGAGGACGCTGCTCTCCTCTCCCTGCACTTTACCCGCTGGGGAATGGAGACTGGGCTCCCAATTCCCGGCATATCACACTGCCGCTGGGGAATGGAGACTGGGCTCCCAATTCCCTGCATATCACACTGCCGCTGGGGAATGGAGACTGGGCTCCCAATTCCCTGCATATCACACTGCCGCTGGGGAATGGAGACTGGGCTCCCAATTCCCGGCATATCACACTGCCGCTGGGGAATGGAGACTGGGCTCCCAATTCCCTGCATATCACACTGCCGCTGGGTTGAGGAGACTGGGCTTTCTCTGTCCCGCAACTGTAGCTGCCGGTGGAGGTCCACCCACCGTGGCAGCTGACCGTCACCCTCTGCCCGGTACAGCAGAGTCTTGAATACTAGACTCCTCACGAACTTCACGGATTTCTCAGCTGGATTAGGCCCGTAGAAGTTCAGCCGCAACCACATCATACGGTCAAATTCCTGTACAGAGTATCTGTACTCCACTGCTGGTTCCATTCTGCTGCTGTCAGGGTCGCTGTACTGAGACATGCGTTGCCCTCAAATTGTAAAATCCACGGAATGGTGTCTCCTGTAGCTGTCCTTCTGGTTGTAGGAACGATCCCGCCGCTTGCCACCAATTGTAACGGACCGTTTTGCACACAAGGGGTAAAAACTGTTTAGGCGATCGGCCCCCTTTCCAGAGATCCAGGCACAGCTACTGCAGAACACCAAAACTCACGAACTGGATACAAAATAGCACTCCAACTCCCGAACTGGAACCTCCCAAATAGCTGCTAGCAGACGAACAGGAAAAGCAGACGAACAGCTTAAACTCCTGGCAATCAGTCTCTAACAGCATACAGTGAATCCCCCCAAGAACGAGACAAGGCTCCGTGTTGAGGGTCAAGCAGTGGTCTGAGGTGCTGGCACACCCAGCCTGGTTTTTATTACAGTCTTGCAAATACAGGACTGCCCACAGGGAGGTATAAAACAACCAATCACATCACAGTTACATCCTACATATTCCCTCCCCTTATCCTGAGAGGAAACTCAATTACACATACAGTTAAAACATACTTTCTACCCAACTTTCATAACTCTAAAACCATACATCACATTCACATAAAATTACATATTCACAATCAATCCATTCAGGGGAACAACATATTAAAAAATGGCACGAATCAGACCAGGGGTTCAAAAGTTAAGGGAAAGTCCTTTGTGACTAAATGAAGTATGGCTTTCTGCCTAAAATTGTGTTTTAGAGTTTCTATCTCTGAGATAAGTACTACTATTTCCTGTGATAGTATTACAAGTACCTATTAAGCAATATGGTTGCAAAAGACACAAAAAATACTTAAAATATATAAAGTCACATTTATTATATAAAATACAGACATGTAAATATATCCTCTAGGAGTAGTTTGTGGGTTCGAGCGCATATTACAAGTGAATGCTAGACTATTACCTAATACAGTTTAATCGCCATGGAGCCAAAGTCTTTACAGTCAGTTTATACAAATGGGCTCCATGGGATTCCTATCTGGGGTATAACACATTCAAACAAATCTACCGAACCCCAGGCAGAAAAGCACGAATGAAGCTTTTCTGCAGGGAAAAAATATGTCTTTTAACAGGGGGCCATAGTCCAAAGGCAGCAGACGAGTAACCAGGCTTCTCCAATGCAATGTGGCGAGATTGGTCTCGTCACACATGTGTCAAGGTCTGTTCTGCCACAATATGCTATTAGGCAGTGGCGTCGCTAGGGGGGGGCCAGAGGGGGCCATGCCCCCCCCTACATCATGCTGTGCCCCCCCTTGGGCCCCCCCAAATGCCGGCAACTTGCTGGCCATGGGCTTCCCTCGGACTGTAACAGCCTGTCACAGCCAGGGGGAGGGAATGCAGTGCTGAGGTGCTGGGTGCTGTCTGTGGCTGGAGGGAGCACTGATTGGCTCCCCGCAAGGCCCCGCCCCCAAACGAAGCCCCGCCGATAAGCCCCACCCCCGCCGTAATGCAGCAGCCCATGCTGCTGCAGAAGATGGCTGCCTGACCCCCAGCAACATCCTCCAGTGACAGGTAGGCTTGGGGGGGTGTATACACACACACCACACCATACACACACATTACCCCCCATACTGCCCCATACACACACACTGCCCCCCATACTGCCCCCCATACACACACACTGCCCCCCATACACTCACACTGCCCCCCATACTGCC
>OW240913.1:178767979-178814563 GCA_933207985.1 Pelobates cultripes | reverse complement strand
CAAATACAGGACCGCCCACAGGGAGGTATAAAACAACCAATCACATCACAGTTACATCCCACATATTCCCTCCCCTTGTCCTGAGAGGAAACTCAATTATACATACAGTTAAAACATACTTTCTACCCAACTTTCATAACTCCAAAACCATACATCACATTCACATAAAATTACATATTCACAATCAATCCATTCAGGGGAACAATATATTCAAAAATGGCACAAATCAGACAAGGGGTTCAAAAGTTAGTAAAAAGTCCTTTGTGACTAAATGAAGCATGGCTTTCTGGCCCAAACCAGTTTCAGAGTCTTCTATCCTGGAGATAAGTAATTGAATTATCTCCCAGGACAGACACAAGACTCCATTAAGCACATGGTTGCAAAGAGACACAAAACACTTTAAAATACATAAAGTCACATTTATTACATAAAACACAGACATGTAACATATCCCCAGATAGCTCAGGTCCGAGCGCACATTATTAAGCAAATGGCGCTCAGACCACACGAATACATTTTAATCGCCATGGAGCCAAAGTCTTTACAGTCAGTTTCATACGAATGGGCTCCATGGGATTCCTATCTGGGGTGTAACACATTCAAACAAATCTACCGAACCCCAGGCAGAAAAGCACGAATGAAGCTTTTCTGCAGGTAAAAAAAGATGTCTTTTAACAGGGGGCCATAGTCCAAAGGCAGCAGGCGAGCAACCAGGCTTCTCCAATGCAATGTGGCGAGATTGGTCTCGTCACACTTAGTATTAGTAAATTCAGCCCCTACTCGCTATACCGTGAGTAGGGGCATGTCTAGTAAACAGTAAGCAGCCAGTGGCTTCTCACTGTAAAAAAAAACCTAAAAACCTATTGCCCCCACTCCTGTGCGACGGGTGGGGGCCCTAAATAAGAATGTGGAGGGGGGTGGGGGTCATAAATAAGAATGTGGGGGGGACCTGCTGTCCTCCCCCCAGCCCCCACCCCTGCGCTGCGGATGGGGGCCCTAAATAACAATAAGAGGGGGCCTACTGTCCTCCCCCCAGCCCCCACCCCTGCACAGCAGGTGGGGGCCCTAAATAACAATAAGGGGGGACCTACTGTCCTCCACCCTGGCCCCCACCCCTGAGTGGTGGGTGGGGGCCATAAATAAGAATGTGGGGGGGAACTACTGCTCTCCCACCAGCCCCCACCCCTGCGTGGCGGGTGGGGGCCCTAAATAACATAAATAACAATAAGGGGGAACCTACTGTCCTCCCCCACAGCCCCCAGCCCTGTGCGGGGGGTGGAGGCCCTAAATAACAATAAGGGGGGGACCTACTGTCCTCCCCCCGAGCCCCCACCCCTGAGTGGTGGCTGGGGGCCATAAATAAAAATTGGGGGGGACCTTATGTCCTCCCCCCTGGCCCCTACCCCTGAGCGGTGGGTGGGGGCCACAAATAAAAACTAGGGGGGGACCTACTGAGCGGAGGGTGGGAGCCCTAAATAACAATAAGGGGGGATAGGCAGCCGCTTAGTAGATAACGCCCTAATTCTCACGTTATTAGGGAGCTATCTACCAAAAGGCTGATAGACCTAAATTGGTCTTTCAGCCAAATTTACTAATACTAAGTAAAGATTACTTAGTATTAGTAAATTTAGCCCCTACTCGCTATACCATGAGTAGGGGCATGTCTAGTAAACAGTGACAAGCCAGTGGCTGCTCACTGTAAAAAAAACAAAAAAACCTATTGCCCCCACTCCCGTGCGATGGGTGGGGACTCTAAATAAGAATGTGGAGGGGGGGCCTACTGTCCTCCCCCTCGGTCCCCACCCCTGAGCGGTGGGTGGAGGTCATAAATAAGAATGTGGGGGACCTACTGTCCTCCCCCCCTCCCCCACCCCTGCGCGGTGGGTGGGGGCCCTAAATAACAATAAGGGGGGACCTACTGTCCTCCCCCCCAACCCTCACCCCTGCACGGCGGATGGGGGCCCTAAATAACAAGCAGTGAGTGGGGTTCCCCACCCCAATTTTTATTTATGGCCCCCATCTGCCGCTCAGGGGTGGGAGCCGGGGGTGGGGGAGGACAGTAGGTGCCCCCCCCTTATTGTTATTTAGGGCCCACACCCGCCGGGGGGAGGACAATAGGTCCCCCCCCCTTATTGATATTTAGAGCCCCCACCCGCCGCTCAGGGGTGGGGGCTGGGGGGAGGACAATAGGTCCCCCCCTTATTGATATTTAGGGCCACCACCCACTGTTCAGGGTTGGGGGCCGGGGGGGGGGATAGGTCCCCCCTTTAATTTCAAATCCCCCACTTGCACTTGGCAGGAGGGCTCAGGAGGGGGAAATGTTTTTTTTTTTTTTAACAGTGAGCAGCCACAGGCTGCTCACTGTTTAATAGACATGCCCCTACTCGCGGTATAGCGAGTAGGGGCATAATTTAATAATACTAAGTAACTAGCTTATATAGAGGCTGGGTCACATGCTGCACTGGATAATCACAGCCTTGCCATTAGTAGGCATGGCTGTGATGGCTTCTAAGGGCACACAAGTCAAACGCTTGTTGATTGGCTGCCCTGCAGCCTTTCTAAATGCATCATTAAATCGTCAAACACCGAACTCCAACCTGAACATACACTGATATGTCTGTGTTCGGGTCCAGGGTCCAAAATATTTAATGTTCGGTACGAACCCCAACTTTACAGTCCAGGTTCGCTCAACTCTATTTATAAAGTGTCTGGTGTTGTCCCCTGCCTGTCTCCCAGGGACAAACCCTTCTTGTTTAGCTGAAACCAGATCTGTAAGGTCTTAACGCCCAAAGTTTCGCGTATCATTAGATGTCTGCATTTAGTAGGGATATAGGACGTAGATTTTCACATTGTGTAGATTTTCCATTCGGAGGACACCTGATTGTTTTATGGTATTGCACAGTCTGGTGAGATGCGGGGTTAGACGTACTTCTAGTTTATGGTAGTAGTAGTTAGATAACCCATCTGGGCCTGGGGCCTTATGTTTGGGCAGGGATAGGATAGCTTTGCGAATTTCATTTTCTGTGAATGGGTCGTCTAGTTGTGCGCTCGCTTGTGATGATAGTCGAGATAGGGGTATACCCTCCAGGAAGGCATCTATATCTTTAGTGTTTGGCTGTGGTAATTTGGGGTCACCCTGTAGATTATATAATTTGTCATAGTAGTGTGCTAGTTCATTGACAATGCCTAAGGGGTTGTATAGTTTGCCTTTTGCAGGGGATTCTATGTAGGGGATTTTGGTTTGTAGTTGTTTGGTTTTCAGTTTGTTGGCCAATGCTTTACCCGATTTGTTCCCTTTTGTGTAATATTTCATTTTGAGGGATCTCATCCATCGCTCGGTTGTGATGAGTTTGAGTGCATGCATTTCCCTCTGCACTTCATTGATTCGTGTGGTTAGCGTTTTGGATTGGTTGGATTTATTTTGTATTTCAAGGGTTTTTAATTCTTGTTTTAAGGTTTTAAGGGTGTCATTCGTGTACCTTTTGCTTTTTAATCCTTCTCTAATGAATATTCCTCTCATGACCGCCTTGTGTGCAACCCATACTCTTTGGATTGAGATGGAATCTGTTGTGTTGTAAATGAAGTATTCAGATGCTTCCTTGGTTACTGTGTCTAGTACCTGCGTGTCATCTAGTAACCCCTCGTTTAATCTCCATTTTCCCCTACCCCTCGCCTGGTGTAAATATCTGAAAGTAATGGCCAGTGGGGCATGGTCTGACCAAGTCCTCTGGCCGATCTGTACTTCCTCTATATTAACTAAGGTGGCTTTGTCTACCAGACATAAGTCGATTCTGGAGTAAGTTCTATGTACCTGCGAGAAGTATGTATAATCTTTCTCCCTCGCATACGTTGATCTCCAGGCATCATAAAGATTGTTGTTAAAGAGTATTTTACTTAGTTCGCTGCAGTTTGAAATTGCATGTGGGTTGGAGGTTTGTTTTGTTCCCTTTTTATATCTAGCATTGGGTCTAGAGTGCCCTGCTGGATTGCGTTTATTTGTTTCAGGGATTTGCGGATAAATACATTTTGGGCTTTGTTTGGGGCATAGAGTGAAAATATTGTGATCAGCATGCCATTTAGACTCCCCACTAGGATCAGCAATCTACCTGCTGTGTCAGTATATTTTTTCATTTCCTGAAATACTCAGTCTTTGTGAAAAAGAATGGCAACTCCCCTTGAAGCATAAGGTGAGTACGCATTGAATGCCTGGGGGTATTGGTTGGAGCAGATTAGGGGGGGTTTACGGACGCGAAGATGCGTCTCTTGGAAGCATATGATAGCGGCTTTTGAGTTGTTGCTATCGCCATATCTTTATGTAAGTGAAGAATTGCTTATGTGTTTTGTGGACCTTGCGGTTCAGTTTTGGAAGGCTGTATCTCAGCCTTGCGAAATGGTCATGGTTTGATAAGAGTTTGGTATGTGATGTCTTGTTGTGTTCATTTAGCGTCTTTTTCTCAGGTTTGTGTGTGTTTCTACTTCTCAGCAGCTGGGTGAGCAGTATCTCAGTGTTACTTCGTGTTGGGTGAAGTTTGTGTATTCGGGACATAATGTTATATATACCATCACAGAACATCGTGAAACAAATCAATACAACATTCAAACATAGGGTTAGACTGAACAGGGAAAAACTTATGTAAACCTGCATATCACGCAGGGGTAGAATCTGCCTCAAGTGGGAGATTGCCATCTCTCTGGGTTTGAGCAGTGGGGAGGGGGGTAGGGTGAGAGTCTCCACCGATATTTAGCCTCTATTGAAAAGTTAACCTGTTGAGACATCTTATTCTTAGGGAGCTCACTTCCACAATACAAAGTGCATTTTAACACGTTTTGGCATTTCTCATCCTAACTAGGCATCCAGAGCTGACATGTGTTATACTCAAAATAATTTACAGTTATTACTTCTAGTGGCCTTTGCTTGTCAGTATTGAGAGTAAGGCTTTAGTGGCAAATTTACATTTGGTTAGTACAAATTATGCTGACATTCCTGTGTTGGCTAATACAATATGGTAAAGCGGTACGACCAGAGTAGCCCCTGGTGCCCATGCAGCCGGAGCAGTAGTGGAGCGGCGTGTCAATCGGCACCTGGGGCTGGGCTGACAGCCCTAATCATTGGGCTGACAGCTCCTGTGATCCCGGCCGGCCATGTGTGAGCTGTGCGGCCGCAGAGAGCCCCATGGGAGCAAGGGAGCCAGGCGGCCGGCACAGCTCGCACATGGCCGGCCGGGATCATAAAAAAATAAATAAAATTGCGGTGGGGGCGGAGCTTAGCGTGCGGCGGGGGCGGAGCTTAGCGTGCGGCGGGGGCGGGGCTTGCTGTGCGGCGGGGGCCTGGCTGACTGCACCATGGGAAGCAGGAAGGAGTCTCTGCTTCCCCAACAACCAGCTTCCAGGAGCTCCAAGCAGGAGGTAAGAAAGAGGTCAGTGTGTCTGTGTGTGACTGTGTGTGTGTGTGTGTGTCTGTCTGTGTGTGTGTCTGTGTGTGTGTGTGTGTGTGACTGTCTGTGTGTGTGTGTGTGACTGCCTGTGAGTGTGTGACTGTCTGTGAGTGTATGACTGTGTGCGTGTGTGACTGTATGTGTGTGTGTCTGTCTGTGTGTGTGACTGCCTGTGAGTGTCTGTCTGTGTGTGTGACTGCCTGTGAGTGTGTGACTGGGGTGTGTGTGACTGCCTGTGTGTGTGTGTGTGTGTGAATCGCCTGTGTGTGTGTGGATCACCGCCCGTGTGCGCGTGTCTGTGTGAGGACTGTGTGTGTGTGGACTTCAGTGTGTGTGTGTGTGTGTGTGTGACTGTCTGTGTGTGACTGCCTGTGTGTGACTGTGTGTGTGTGCGACTGCCTGCTGTGTGTGACTGTGTGTGTGTGCGACTGTCTGCCTATGTGTGACTGTGTGTGTGTGCGACTGTCTGCCTGTGTGTGTCTGTCTGTGTGTGACTGTGTGACCGTCTGCCTGTGTGTGTGTGGCTGTCTACCTGTGTATGTGGCTGTCTGCCTGTGTGTGTGTGACTGTCTGCCTGTCTCTGTATGTGTGGATGTTTGCCTCAGTGTCAGTGACTGTCTGTCTCTGTGTGTGCGCGCACCTGCTAGTGAGGGAGCCTCTGTGTGTGTGTGCCTGCTAGTGAGTTTGTGTGTGTGTGTGTGTGTGTGTGTGCCTGCTAGTGAGTGAGCTTGTATGTGTGTCAGTTAGCTTGTCTGTAGGGATCATATGTGTGTGTGTGTGTTAGTGAGCTCTTGTCTGTAAGGAGCATGGGTGTGATCGTGAGCTTGTCTGTAGTGAGCGTGTGTGTCAGTGAGCTTGTCTGTAGTGAGTGTGTGTGTCAGTGAGCTTGTCTGTAGTGAGCATGTATGTGTCAGTAAGCTTGTCTGTAGTGAATCTGTGTGTCAATGGGCTTGTCTGTAGGGAGAGTGTGTGCGCATCAGTGAGCTTCTCTGTAGTGAACGTGTGTGTGTATCAGAGTTTGCCTGTACTAAATTTGTGTGTGCCAGTAACCTTGTCTGTGTGTGTCATTGAGATTGTCTGTCAATGAGCCTATTTGTGTGCATCAGTAAGATTGTCTGTGTCTGTGTGTGAGTATGCTTTACTGTATAATTTAATTACCCTAAAATAACTAATATTTTGAATTAGAAGAAGAAAGGTATCAATAAAATATATATATATATATATATATATATATATATATACTATTGCATCACCAGGGCTCCAGTATCCAGGCAATTGAAATAGTTGGCTGCACTCTCAGATTTCCTTAAAACGTAAATTTTATTGAAATATTTAAAGGACCACTCTAGGCACCCAGACCACTTCAGCCTAATGAAGTGGTCTTGGTGCCAGGTCCAGCTAGGCTTGACCCATTCTTTTATAAACATAGCAGTTTCAGAGAAACTGCTATGTTTATGAATGGGTTAAGCCTTCCTCCAATTCCTTTAGCGGCTGTCTCATTGACAGCCGCTAGAGGCGCTTGCGTGATTCTCACTGTGAAAATCACAGTGAGAGCATGCAAGCGTCCATAGGAAAGCATTGATAATGCTTTCCTATGTGACCGGCTGAATGCGCGCGCTGCTCTTGCCGCGCGTGCGCATTCAGCCGCATGGGAGGAGAAGAGGAGGATCGGAGGAGAGCTCCCCGCCCAGCGCTGGAAAAAAGTAAGTTTTTACCCCTTTCCCCCTTCCAGAGCCGGGCGGGAGGGGGACCCTGAGGGTGGGGGCACCCTCAGGGCACTATAGTGCCAGGAAAACGAGTGTGTTTTCCTGGCACTATAGTGGTCCTTTAAGAGAAGATCAATGTTTCAGTGCCTCTTGTGGACTTCCGTCATGATCCTGATGCAAGTCCACAAGAGGGACTGAAACGTTGATCTTCTCTTAAATATTTCAATAAAAGTTACATTTAAAGGAAATCCAAGAGTGCAGCCAACTATTTCAATTGCCTCTATATATTTATAACACCCTACATAGCACAATGACTTATGGGGCTGGCATAGATTTTTTTCCAGGGCTGCTTCGTATCCCCAGTCCGGCCCTGGTGTCAATCCCAGGTTTTAGGGATCTTTCTGTGTATCCGCTGTGAGTCTGGCCAGCCTGGGAAGTCTGTGTACCCTGTCAAGTGTCCAGGCATTAGCCTCAAGGTGTGGAGCCAGTGTGGTGCACAAGGCCTGTAATTATTGTGGAAGCGCTTCCGCAGAGACTGTATCTGCTATTCCTCAGAATCAGAGATTATTTCTGCGGGACCTGTCTTCCATGTCTGCCACTTTCATTTTCAAAGCAGTTTGTTCCTCTTCCAGTCTCTGCATCTGGTCCACCATATCGTTGTGAGCTGAGCAGATCCCCTCCGTTTTGTTTTCTAACCGGTTTGTGCGGTCCCCCATCTCCTGAATATCTCTACAGATCTCTTTGGTAATTTGTCTGAAGTCTGACCTTAACGATTCTTTTAGATCTTGCAGCATGTTGTGTAAGCTGTGGTTAGTGACAGGAGATTCTCCCTGGGGGATTTGCATTGCCTTTTCGCCTGTTAGGTTTCCCAGGTCTGATGACTGTGCGGCTGGTTCGTCGCCATCTTGTTTTTGCCGTGGGCGATCTTTTTTGTTAGGACGGATAGGGTTTGTTATTTTAAGTTGCTTGGAGGGTGCCATTGTGACTGGGGAGGTTAGTGCTCCCATTATTTATTTTTTTAATGCGAGTTGGCTAGGTATTAGTCACTTTAGGCTCGGCGGTTCACGGAGCTCTCTTTTCTTGCGACTACTCCATGCGGTCGTTGGCCACGTGGTTGCTATTAATTAAAAAATTGTCAAAATTTAGCTAAGTTTAAACACCTCCAGGATTCTAGGGGTCCACAAGCCCCTAGCAGACCCCAATACAAAAATGACTTCCAATGCCTCTAATCTTAATAGTAGTGAAAAGGGCCCAATAAATATAAAATGTAAAAACTATGCTTACCACCCAGTGACTTCTTTCATTTTAAATGTTCTGTTTTGCAACCCCCCAAAAAAAAAAACCTCAAAAAGGGCTATTCGTTATTCAGGCAAATGAATGACTGCCCTAAACTTTACCAAATAAGTATTTGCTCAAACGGAATGTACAAGACTATTTTAAACCATTATCTGGTAGATAAATCTGTCTAATGCTGAGTGATAGGATAGTAAATAGATAGTGTAGTCAACTGTAACTAATATACAACAGGGTATTAAATGACATCTCTGTGTATCTATAATAAAGGGGAACATATGCAAGAAAGCAGAGAATGATGATTATGGCACGGGTACAAATCGGCATCTTATTCCAGTCCACCTGCAATTACATCACCCTTAGGGGTGCATGCACAGACTGGAGGTAGTGGGGACCGAGTTGCAATAAATTTGGTGCATAGCTTTCAAATGCATTGGTAGATCTCCCCTTAAAAAACATTTATATATATTTTCTCTGTTTGTCTATCTGTTTATTAGTCTGTTTGTTGTTGTCTCCTTTTGTTTTTTTAACACTTTTTATTCTTCTCTAGTTCACATACACCCTTATGTAAAATTATATAGCACTAGAAAAATGTTAGTGTATGATAATATTAATTTAAAAAAAACAATTGTACTAAAAGTTAAATTTACTGATATGGCACGTGCATTAATGTTCTATTTGTTAACAGGGCTTTTGCTTAAATTATATGCCATGGTCTACACATTCCTCATTTCAATGATGAGGTAATCATTTATGGTGTATTTTACATTTGTACAATACAGTTGATTTAAAGTGGCGGAAGAAAAAAACAAAACAAAAAAACAGAACATACAAGGAAAATCTCAATCTGCTCTTAAATAAGAAATGTCAGCCAAAACTATAATACAAAAGTTTCACATTTTATGTAACTTTTCATAATTCATTTACTATTAAAAAACACACACACATTTTACATTGATGATGAAAAATTAGTTTATGCTAATAACTTCCAATGTACTCCATCTAAAACTTAATAAAGAACAGTTTAGTGCCAAACATTTAATGAAAGCAAATAAACCAAACATGAAAAATCAGGTATTGTAATGAATAAATCTGAATAATAAAACTCCCCTTGGAGAGTAAAGGCAGACAGGTTAATTCTTTCACTTGAATTTTAATCTTTCTCATAGAATTGGGGAGGCGCTAATATATGAGTATTTAACACTTGGGACTTTACATTTCCCAATGCAAAGCAAAGTCTGAGTATTATAAATTATTGGATTATATACTCATATTTAAATATAAAAACAAGACATTTCTACTAAATAAAATCAGTTGATGAAAAAGCTTTGAAGCTTAAAATAATTACTTGGTCAGATCTGTTAGATAATAAGATCTTTACAAAGGCTTTTACTATTTTGGTAGCTCAGTTTGTACACTCTTCACAGAGACTTCAATTACTTGAAATGGATATGTTTATTTTCAATGGATATATTTATTTCCTTAGCGGTCTTAATGGATCTGAAATGTACCTGTCATTTGGAGTCCAGGGATCCTTTTAACACTATGTGGTCTGTTTTGGGTAGCTGAAATATCTCTCTGAATATGGCCATATTTAACAGCGCATGAGATAGTGCCATTAACAGATCAGAATATATTAGCTCTGGATGCTCCCTCTCATGGCAACACTACTCTTGGAGGAAGTTATTACACTTCATATCCTTCTGGTGCTCATACAGAGCATAGAAAGGGAAGAAGAGACCCAACAAGCTTCACTATCCCACTGTCAGTTAACCCCAGGAAAGCCTCCTCTGGTCAGAGGAAGCCCAGGAAGGTGGACGAAATGCGTCACTCAGACGTCATCGGAAAGGCGGACCCGGAAGTCGTCACATGTGACTGTGGAATTTCTGCTTGTTATATACATGCTTCTATGTGGATGGCTTCACCAGCTACACCCACCACTTACTAAGTAAGAGTTTTAAACCACTTTTTTACAATAAAACATTGAAGATACTATTCAATTAGGGGTCTTTTGCCTTTCTATCCTGTATCACACAGAATCGTTTTGGTTATAGAAAATACAGCATACAGCTTTCATCTATCCATTGTGGGATTTTCCCTCTCAAGTGGAGCCTTGAAAACCCAGAGCCACGGGTGATAGGGCTCTGGTCCATGTGAGTTCATTCCTCCCACCCCTCATAATATACTGCATATTTATACCATCTGCACTATATTTTTCTTTGCTTATTTACAGACTTACTATCTCCAGTATTAGCGCACTGTTTTGGTAATATTGTTTATTTCTGTGTATACTTTTTTGTGTCACTGGGGCTTAGTGCAGCTGTACAGAGTAATAGCATATTTTCTCAGTGCTTACTTGTTATTGGACTGACATTGGTATATGTGTAGGTACATGTATTGGTGCTTGTGTGTGGATGTATGTGTAGGTGTGTGTAACGGAACCGCTGGCACCCCGACCGGGTACCTTCCGCTGACGGATGCTCCTAGTGCTTTCCGAGGTCTCCAAGCACTCCACCTGACACCATAACCACTGCAGACCCTATGAACCACCGCAGCTTGGTTGGGGTCTCGCCGTCTCCACCCACTCTGGACCCAAGACCAGGGTCCAGCTTCCAGTAGGTCGACCTCTCCGAATTCCAGAGAGCAGGAACAGGAACAAGCTCTTAGCAGAGCTTAGTGATTATACCCTGGGGAGTATAGTGATTATAGCAATCCCCAGAGTGTAGTTTCTCCAATCCCCCAAACATGAGCCGAAACTTCATGAAGGTACAAGATGATCTGACTCCAATGAGCATTTATTACTCCTTATATACAAGATTTCAGGCCAGAGGAACACCCACGTGGGTAGATGTAGGTTGGTAATTTTAAACTGCTTTAAAACATCTTTGAGACACACTTATCTGGTTGCAAAATTGCCTTACATGAATCCTAGACTCTACATTTTACCACATGACAGGAGGCTTCATATTTGCTTAAGTCTCTCTTTACTACAACTCACAGCAGCACTTTTTCACAGAGAGAAATCAACCAATAAAAAACAAACAGGAACAATAAGTCTCCCCTCCCCTTCTAACACTTCCTCTTTCTTGCTTTCCCCACCAGCACAGGTCAGAGTACCACTGCCTCCTGCTTTTATGTGGGTTGCTGTGGGTTTATGATTTAATTGCAGTTTATGCTGAATTATTTGCCTGCCTCTTTGTTTAGCTTGTAGTTTCCTTTGCCTAGCCTGTACACATTTCGATTACTTTATTATTTTCCTTACTTTTCCTTATTTTCTTCCTTCTTTACTCTGACAGGCTTATTATTATATATTGTCATGTGTTTGTGTTGTGCTCAGGTCCGCAGAAGGCTCCCTCGGGCAGCCTTCCTAAGCCCGGGGACTGCGGTGAATGTCTCTGCCAGTCCCAGTAGCATTCCCACGGCAATAGCACGAGATTCCGGTGGCCATCTTAAATGCTTGCCACCCGCGGCTCTCCCAGTGTCCGACCGCTGCTAAGAATTGTTTTATTGCAGCTTGCGGGCTCCCTGGCGGGATAGTGGGAAAATTCCCCCTGATACAGCTTTATTTCTTCCCTTCAAAGCCTGACCCACTCAGGTTTCCGAAGGGGAAGGGTGTGCTTCACTGCCTCCCATATCAGCCTGCTCACATAGTGCTGTTACTGTCACAGGGCTGTCCCCCTGTTTCATCTCCAGTCTGCCCCACATGGTTGGTGGCTTGGCCCTGGTAAATAAATAACCTATCTATCCATGCTATATTTAGACACTGCTGTTGTCCTTGAGACTATCTCTATTGTTTGACATTATAGAGGGTGAGCCCCTCTCCATGACATTTGTCTCACACTGGGTTTGTGTCCCTTCCAAGTGTAACCCCTATTTACGACTATACGCCCCACTGCCCCGTGGGTGGATCTATAACAAATTGCTGAGTGGTGAGACCCCTACTGACACCAAGAGGTGCCTACCATAATATGGTACACTGCGCACCTAGTATTGGAGCTTTGACTTACTATACAGTGCCTAAGACTATCCCGCTTTGTCTGTGCCCACTCCTACCCCTTAAGGGTGAGCTCCATTTCTGTTATGGGGCTCACCCTTAAGGGGTAGGAGTGGGCACACTGTATATATATATACACACACACACACCTTTAAACGGTTTTACTATACCTATCATTCATTTGGGGGTTCCTATGACTACTCCACCTATAACAAACTCCCTATTTCGTCCGTAGGTGTCCAAGCTATGGAAGCACATAAACCCTACTCTGGATACCCCCACACAAGAGCAGAACCTGCAGGCTATGATTAATGCAGCCATAGCCGCCTCTGTGGAAAAGGCCCTGGCACGGGCTCACATGCAACTGCCCATGGATAGAGACTCTGTGGATTCACAGAGTCACAGATTCTGACACTACTCCGAGGGAGTAGGGACGGACTTGTCCAAACTTTACTGGAAAGGGGGCGACACGGAACCACACTCGGAAGGGGAAGGCCCCTGCGAAGCGGCCTAAAAAGGTAGATCAACCTTCTCCCCCCCATTGGACCCCTTATTAGATGACGAGGAGGACTCCCTTCCCCCTGCCACCGCTCTCCACACTAGACAAGTGGCGAGCAGACCATTCGCCTTTTTAGGACGAAGACGAGTGGCATGGGGACGACCACAAAGAAGACCTCATACCCTAAAGAGTCAGGGTTTGTTGTTCCTCATTCTACCCCTGCTGGGGGTGACCTGGACCTCTTTCTGGATGCAACAGGGTAACCACTTTTTGACCCCCATACCATCCAACACCCCAGGTCTTCCGAATGGTCCTTCCCCGACTACTTGTTGCAGTTTATCCACTATTGGATCTGCAGACCTCTAGGCTGGAAGGTTCAAAAACGGCTGTGGGTGGAATGCCCCAGACCCTCCTTGCCGAACAAGGTAGTCGTGACCCCGTTGTTTGACACGATGGTCTCCAGATATCTCACCCGTACTAGGCGCAACCCGAGGAAGGGTATTGAATGCAGCCTACGCCTAGCACAGGATAAGCTGCTATACATCTTAGGGCCGCAGGATAATATTCTCTCAGGTCACAACCTTGAACCCGTCCTCCATACAGGATTGGGCATTGTGTTCCATCAGAGCGGAAGAAGATGATTCTCCTGCGCATGGGTGGCAAACTGTCTGACCTGGAGATGAAGGAATTGGGGCCATCAGCAATAGGCCTGCTATTTGGAGAACCATTCATCAAGTAGCTCCACCAGCACATCAATATTCAACCCTCAATAATGCTCAGCCCTCTATGAGGAGAGTATTCCGCACGACAACCCCACGGGTTTTTTGGAGGGCTGGTAGACAACAGGGTCGTGTCACCAGCCGATTCTGGTCGTTGGGCCATTGAGGATCCCATGCTCCCTTCTTCTTCCCCAACTACTCTACCAGATCCTTCCACACGCAGAGATCGGAACGTGGTAGAAGGAGCCACACCCATGGCAGAGCCAGAATGCCCACAGGTGATATTGTTTGCCATTCAATATTGTTACATGCTGGCAGACTGTCTCACTTTCTCGACAGGTGGAAAACTCTGCCTTCAGACGCCTGGATTCTTCAGACGTCCCCAAGGCAAGTCTCATTATCGCCGACGCTGGTCTCGACCGCAGCTCACAAGGCCCTGGTGGACACTGAGATCCAAGCGCTCTTCGAGAAAGGTGCAGTACAATGGGCCCAGGATGACGGCGGATTCTACAGCTCCATCTTCCTCGTCAGGAAGAAATCCGGAGACTTCCGCCCCATCATAAACCTACAATGCTTAAATACTTTCGTCGTATACTGGCACTTCAAGATGAAGGGCATCCATCTGCTCCGCAACCTCCTCCACCAGCCTGGACTTGAAGGACACGTACCTGTCCGTACCGGTGGATCTTATCAGCCGCCAGTTCTTCCATTTCTACTGGAAAGGCCTTCCTTGCTAATTTACATGCCTCCCTTTTGGCCCCAGCTTGGCCCCCTGGTATTTTACCAAACTGCTAAAGTCATTGACTGCCCTTCTATGCGCCAGGGGTGTACGATGCTTCATCTACCTGGACAACTTGCCGATATTTTGCAAAGAGGCCACCAGACTGAGATCTCAGACGCACTTGGCAATCTCCTTTTTCGAAACTCTGGGTTTCATGGTAAACCTGGAGAAGTCGGCCCTCACCCCGTCTCATGTTGTGCAGTTCTTGGGGTTCTAAGTAGTTGCCTCCAAATGTGTCCTTCACCTCCCGCAGACCAAGATCTCCGCAATCTGGAACTCCGGAGGATCCTACTCCTCGACCAGGTCGAAACCTTCATACGACCAGCTCATTCTGCTCACCCTGGATGTCAAGATGGAATTAAGGTGGTGGTTGCTCCATATGATGGCATGGAACGGCAAAGCAATATTCGGCCCAACACTGGACTTTGTCGTAGAGTCAGACGCAAACCTCTGGGAATGGGGAGCGACCTGTCCGACAGCTTCCACCAGGGCTCCTGGACAATAGCGGAAACCAATTATCATATAAATTCCCTGGAACTGATTGAGGGCTGGTTCGCGCTTCACATCCTGGTGAGCCATCTCTGGGATTGCTGCGTACTTCTGAGAATGGACAACGTCTTGGCGGTACAATACATAACCTGCCTGTGTGGAGGTGCCCACTCTCAGATGTTATCCCAAGTGACGAAGATTTACGAGTTTTGTCTTCAATGCCACATCACGCTCCAGCCGGAGTACCTTTCAGGAGTGATGAACTTGACGGCGGATTGGTTCTCCAGACATTGGAGGGGTGCCAGCGATTGGCGCCTGCACAGGTCCAAATTCTTAGGCATTTCAAAGGCAAAGGGCCCATTCAAGATGGATCTCTTTGCCTCACGGACAAACCATCAGGTTCCGAGGTACTTCAATTGGCTCCCAGACTCGAAATGTGCAGCGGTGGATGCTTTCCTCTAAGATTGGCTATGCTTTTCCTCAATTCGCTATGATTTCCAGGGCTCTCTTACAGCTGAGACGTCAAAGCTCCTCCTAGGTCCTACTGACTACACTATGGCTTTCTTCATGGAATTCGTGGAGCTCCTTCTGTCGGGACCCTCTCCTTCTCCCGCCTTGCGGGATCTCCTCTCGGACACACAAGTCAATCTGCACCATCTGACAGTTGCAGTGGACCTTTTCTTGGTGGCCTGGATCAAGGGATCTTGACCAACAGGAACACCCTGTAGGGGAACCTGCACTGCCGAGATAACCGAGCAGAACACATTTATAGAGCAATAGGATATTCCTTGCTCAAACAAATGTGATAAGAAATTCAGAACGGTTGCCTGCAATATCACAGATAGCTTATCACAGATAACTAATGACCTTCTCTGGGATTCCTAGGCCCCAGGAACTAGAAGATGTTACCTGCCGCTAGAGGCCTCCTGGGTTTGTAGGTGCATGGAATGGGATACCGATCCCGTTAAAGACCCTGTTTCCGCTTTTCTGAATTTCTTATCACATTTGTTTGAGCAAAGAAAATCCTATTGCTCTATAAATGTGGTCCGCTCAGCTATCTTTGGCAGCGCAGGTTCCCCTACAGGGTGTTCCTGTTGGTCAAGATCCCTTGATCTGTTGGCTTCTCAAAGGCATCAAACTGTCCCGGCCTCCAGTACCTAAGTACTCCCACCTTTGGGACGTGAACGTGGTGCTCCATTTTCTCGTTAACTTGCCGGATAACCGGGATATCTCTATCCATCAGTTATCGGACAAATTTACGCTCCTTCTGTGCTTTGTGATATTCCGTTGGGTTTCCGATGTACGGGTGCTCAATGTCAATGCTTTTACTTTCTCTCCTGAGGGCGTTACTTTATCGGTATCCAGATAGACCAAGTCGGACTCGTCGGCTATTTCTTTACACATATTTCTGTGACAACCCTACGTTATGCATGGTATCGGTTTTGTCTCGCTATGTCGAACTTACGGCTTCCCTATGCGCTACACAGTCAAGCCAGCTCCTGGTTTCCTACGTTAGACCTCACAAGCCAGTCTCCTCCACTATCTTGGCATGCTGGATCAGATGGCTGTTAACCCTGGCAGGTGTGGATTCCTCGTTCGGGGCACATTCCGTAAGAGAGGCTGCGGCATCTGGGGCCTTGATGGCAGGTGCTTCCTTACAGGATATTCTAAGTTCGACAGATTGGTCTCAGGAAGACACTTTCCGCCGTTTTTATTTCCGTCTTTCTACCCATGCTGCGTTCGCCTTGCTGACTGAGTGTTAAATTTGAAGCCTTCTGTCATGTGATAAAATTTTAATTTATGCTAACTATAATGTACCTATTATCTTAATTTTATTAATTAGAGGAGGCAAATATTTCCCTCCCTTTTGTATCCCAACCCCTTTTGATTATTGTATGTCTCCTGGTATCCTGAAGTGGGTATTTGTTAAGGTATACTCTCACCGTTCATATATGTTTACTTCTCTCGCTTACAGTATTAATTCAAATGAGTTGTAAGGGGATTGACTTCATACTTTGTATCTGAGGTGACATGCATTTTCTGGGTACATTTCCTCAACTAATCTGTGGCTTTGATTCAGTTTTTTCTTGTTTCATATAAAGTTCGTCTATGGTGCCAAATTTTATGGATTCCTGAGTTTCAAGGGGATCTAGATTCTATGTTATCTTCTTCTATTGGGTTCAAGTTCATCCTTGTACCTGTTTCCAGTTTTAGTAGCAGCTCGAAAGAGGAAGTGGTAGAAGGGGAGGGGAGACATTGTTTCTGTTTGTTTCTGATTGGTTGGTTTCTCTCTGTGAAAAAGTGCTGCGGTGAGTTGTAGTAAAGAGAGACTTAAGCCATAGGCGTGCGCACGGGGTGTGCCGGGTGTGCCTGGGCACACACTAATGGATTGATTCCTGCAGGAATTCCTGCACTCAAATGCCACCTTCCTCCCCCCCGTGTTCCTCCTATCATGGGGGGGGACAAGAGGTGATGGACCCGCCCCGCCGGCGGTCACCTGTCTCCAAATCAGACACGGCGAGGGAGTTGTGTGCTCTCTGCTCCCTCGCGCTGCGCGCCGTTTGCTGATGCCGGGAGCCGGAATATGACGTCCCCAGGACTTGTACCCTGTCGGCAGGGTATATCTCCAGATCTCCCCTGTTGGCTCACGCAGAGCTGGCGCTATCTGAGTGCCGGCTCTGCTCTAAGCCTCCATGGGCTGACGGGTAGATCAAAGATCTACCTCACCAGCCCACAGCAGCATGGAGGGAGGCAGAAGAGGACCCGGGGAGCTCTAGACAGCACCTCCGCCAGGTTCCTCTCACGAGATCTGAGCGTTGCCGCAGATCTCGCGAGAGTTAACTCTAGCTCCTGGACCACCAGGGATGGCACATGGCAGCAAGGATTCCACCTCCCTAAATAAGGTAAGAAGGGAGGGGGGATATTTAATAATCTGCCCCCACCTCCACAATCCTTCCAAACATACAGCACACACACACATACAGCACCCACACACACACAGCACCTACACACATACAGCACCCTCACACAAACAGCACACACACAGCACACAAACAGCACCCACACACATACAGTACACATACAGCACCCTCACACACACAGTTCACTAACCGCACCCTCACAAAAACATACATCACCTTTACAAACACACAACACCCTCACACACAGCACACTAACTGCACCATCACAAACACACACACACAAACAGCACCCTCACAAATACACGACACCCACACACATCACACACACAGCACCCTCACACACACAGCACCATCACACACAAACACATCACACAAACAGCACCCTCACACAGCACACTAACAGAACCCTAACTAACACACACACACAAACACCCTCATACACAGTACACTACCAGCACCCACACACACAAACAGCACCCACACAAACATCCTCACCCACATAGCACACTACCAGCACCCTGACACACAAACAGCACCCACACAAACACCCTTACACACATAGCACACTACCAGCACGCTCACACACACATCACACTAACAGCACCCTCACACACACCACACATTAACAGCACCCTTACACACACAGCACCCTCACACCACCCTCACACAGCACACTAACAGCACACACACACACACAGCAGTGTATGTATGTATGTGTGTGTGTGTGTGTGTGTGTGTGTGTGTATATATATATATATATATATACACACATACATATACATGCAGCGCGTGTTTGTGCTTTAGGGTGCACACCCTAATGCAATAGGCTGCGCACGCCTATGACTTAAGCAAATATTCGCCTCCTGTCATTAATAAAATTAAGATTAATCTACAATTTGGCATAATCTACAATTTGCTTCAGTCATTTCTTTATTTCTCAGGACACTAAGCAAAAAAAAACCTGGTGCTAATTTTAAAGTAGTTGCTTTTAATGTCTGCCTGTTTCACAAGTAGCCAATAACAGTAGTAGTCCAGGCTTTCTAAGCAGACAATAGGTGGTGAACAAAATACTATATATTTTTTTTTAATATATAGTTTTCTACAGGCACTGATATCTTCTAGTTTTCATCTGTTTCCCCTTCATTATCCGATTAATTGAAATAATAATAAGTGGTTTAGATACATAGATTTCATAGGGTAGTAGAATCCCCTTTAACCCATTAAGGACACAGCCTCAAAAGCTTGTCTTACCCTTAAGGACACAAGTCATTTGTGCATTTTTTGCTGTTTGTGTTAAAACGCAATTTGCATCTCTGTCGTTTATTGCACCAACACATATTATAGAGAGCTCCATTTAGTGAAACACGCTTTAACTTTTAAACAGTTTGAATTACTGTCAGCTCTGGATGCTAGGTAAGAGATTTAGCTTTACAGCGTGACACTCAAGCAATGCTCTGGCTACGGTGGATGATTATAAGCCGAGTGATCTGTCTGCTTAATGGCAGTACTACTTAGTCAGAGGACTACCACTGACCGCTAGTGAATTGACATGAGAAGTGGGTTCAAAGCTAGTGAAATCAGGCTGCAGGCTTTGGGCTGTACAGGATGTGACTTCTTCACTGGTCTCTCACCCTCGGGCATTGTTGGTAGTCTCCGTTTTTTGCCAGCCATCTGGAGTTGATGGTCGGGAGGTGAGTATTTCTGCTCTGCCGGTCCCTGTTTCTCCTTCTGGGTTCTGTCTCCTCTGCACTGAAGTTTCTGCCAGAATCTGTGGAATATGTCATCTAGTCGCTGTTCGAGTGTCTTGTGCAGACTGCTTGTAGCTGTAGCAGAGTCAGCAGCCGCCATCTTGATCCAGTTGGCACAGCCGTAGCTGCATCAGGAGCTAACAGGTTGTATGATTCCACACTATTGTCGGGATGACCCCCACCGGCTGGGGGGGAACTGGGTGTCCAACTGCACCAGTGTTTGCCAGCAGGTCAGGTAGCAGGGAGATCGGCCATTTCTCCCGTGCTCATCTGCAACTGTAGGCTGCAAGTCCGTCTTTGGGTTTAGCTTGTCCGTCCGGGCTCAGAAACCTCTCTAAGTGAATACCAGGGTGACACCAGTTCTCCCCCTTAGTAAATCGGCAGATTTGCCAGTGAAACTGATAAATGTATCTGCATTTTAGAGGTCTCTCGCACGGAACACTCGTTACATGCGGACAAGCAGCTCGGTGGTTAGGCCCGTCCCAACTATGAAGTTTTACACTGTGTCCTTGTTCCATTTTGCAAACACATACTATTTATTAAAGAATACACCTCGGGGTGATTCAAAAGGCATATATTGAACCTTAGCGTGGGACAATTTTTTCACTATTTTGTACCACGTGTAGTGGTAACAAGCATTTTTCTACATTTTTGACCCACACAGTGAGCTACTACTGTACATTTTGCAAACCTTATGTGTGCAATGGCAATACAACACTTCATAGGTTGCTCAACTATGTGGTCGGAGTATAGGAATACCCCCGTCTGTATCTTTGCCAGGTATATGTGGATGTTGAAGGGGCACATTGGAGACGCAGCCATTTAGTTTTTTTCTAACTTTGAAGTTTTATGCTGTGTCAGTGTTCCATTTTGGAGTAGTTTAGCTGGTTTGTAATTCGAACTACCCCACAAACGCATACCATTTTTTAAAGAATACACCCAGGTGTAGGTGTAATGAGCACTTCTTAATGTATTTTTTTACTCTTTTAAACTTTTTTTTACTTTTTAAAACTTGTTTTTAAACTTTTTTGTATTTTTTTTAAAATTACTTTTTAAAGTTTCTTAAAACGTTTTTACACTTTAAAAATGTAAATTAACTTTTTTTTTTTACCGTTAACCCCTAACTGGCAGTAAGCAGCACTAACTGTAAATTCCTCAATTTTCCATAATTCCCGCCCACCCCAGCTAGCAAAATATATAATTTAAAAGTATTTAAAGAAATTGATTACATAAATTAAAACCCTGAGGTTTAAAAAATAAAAGTTAATCCACAGGGGTTAAAAAAAGAAAAATCAGATCACAGTGTAATGTAGCCCCTGCCTATTGATCACTGTAGTCAGTGATCAATTGGGAGGGAAGGGGTTAATTTTTATTTTAAATGGGTAAAGGGGGGATGAGATTTTAAACTAACTTTATTTTTTCACAGGGAGAAGCAGATCAGCACTTATCCATCTCCCTGCACTTCATAGGAAGCACAGGGAAGCGGACCAGGATCCCCTGCAGCACATGTGCTTGCTCTGACAGCCTGTCAGAGCGATCACAGCTGCAGGGACAGCACTATCGAGTGCTCCCGGTCTGCCTTGAATACTGAGGCAGACCGGAGGAGCGTTAACCCTGCAATCGCTGTGATTGCGGCGATCTGAGGTTAACTTTAGTAAATTATGGAAATTTTCCATCATCTGTCCTTAACAGTAGGACAAGCATGATGGAAAACGGGTTAATAAATGAATAAAATGGGTAAGTAGTAAGATCAATTTGCTAAGGTTAAAGAAATTTCTTTCCACATGATGTAGTGCTTCTATTAATTTCATTATAGTATGTTATGATCATGATTGAGGATACTTGGGTCTTCTTATATTGCTGTTTTGGTTTTTCTTTTTCCGTTTCTTTTGTTTTACATTTTTTAAAGATATTGCATAGCAAATATAATTGTTATGTATGCTGTGATTTTATTATCTAATTATTGTGGTGTGCATATGTATTATTATGTAATTTTGAAAATGTTAAATAAAATTAAACAAAAAAAAAGTGAAGACCATTATTGCAATAAATTAAAATAATCACAGTAGATCCTATTTGCCTCAGTATGCAAATGGCCACTACTGCTACAGGTATAGGCTCTTGACTGCATGGAATTATTCTATTTTGTCTGCATGTGATAGTAAAGATGTGGCCACCTCTATAGTTTAGAGCGTCTGTACTTGAAATTACCTTTAAGAAAGATTTTTATTTATTTTTTTTTTATTTTTTTTTTATGGAGTTCAGTCCCCTGTAACATCTTTCATTCTGTTAAATAAATTCACAAGTAGCAACAGGGAGTTACTGGCAACCACTACTTCATATTCAGTCATTAACAACTCCCATTATGCTTTGTGGGAAGCATTAAGCAACTGGTTCTAACCTATCACTACTTTTACCAGATGCCACTGTCGCCAAACTGAGTAATGGTTAATGTGTGTGCAATCTCACTGTTCATAAAAGAGCATTGACAGAGTGTTGGAATACCTCTGATGAACATAGGATTGGTCTGACATGTCTAATATTGTTAATACATTGAAAACTTTATGTGAGGAAAGGCCTTACACAGGAGCTCTGTATTTGCACTTCTTTCCAATAACGTGAGCCAGTCTAGTAAATTTCACAAAACTAAAAATATTTTTCTTGCTTAGCTAGTTTTTATGTGCACTAATAAAACAAACTGTAAATGTACATTTTATTTATAAAATATTTTACCAGGAAGGATAAATTGAGATTTTTCTCATTTTCAAGAATGTCCTGATATAAACTGTTTATATCAGTTCTCTAGGATGACTGTGAACTATTACCTGATCAAAATAGCTCATATTATTATAAGCTTTAACCAAATGTCCTAGGATTCTGCTAATAGAAGTCTGTAGTGAAGGAACATAGGCTCTCCAATTATCGTATTTTGACCATACTAATTATGTCCTTTGTAATAAAAATTTTTTAAACTAACAGGGATTTTTTCTAAGTTAATGTATGCATAATAAAAAATCGTTTTCATCATCAATTACTCATGATCCTCAGAATATTATGGAGCTCATTTACTAAATAGTCAATTGTAGTAAATTGAAAACCAAACTGCGAAATTTGGTTATCTTTACAAATCAGCCATTTTGGCCTTACATTTTTAATCTGGTTTTCAATTCAGTGCAATTTGCTATAGCAAAAAAAAAAAAAATGTGTATTATAAACAATTTGTCAGACATTCTCAAGGTGGGTAATTAAATGTATAATTTGTGTTAGTTTTGGAAATAAATTAGGGCAAACACCTGGTGTGATTCTTGTAATTAGATGAATTATTTTGAGCAAAGTGGTTCATGATCCTATAAACAAGACATCATTAATTAAGGTAATTGATTAAGTGCAAGTTTAATCACATTACCAGTAGGATGGTTATTGCTAAAACAAGTCATGCTTTTTGATTAGCTAGTAGCTCAATTTAAAATAAAGTGTAACAGTAATATAGATGCTGGAGAGAGCTCATATCCAAGGAAATATTGACACTAGAAATACATCAAATCATTAATCATTATCAAAAAACTGTTTAATTAGACAAAACCAATCCATTTATATGATGATTGAATACCATTCTATAGTTTACTATATAGTTTACACTGATGAATGGCACATTAAGCTTAGTAAGCATTTTCTGTTTCAGTTACGTTTGCTCAAAATTGTTGGATCACAATATTCCAGTAATCAGACACATATTGGTAAGGTCTGTGGAATTGTAACCATTTCCTTTTAGTAGTTTAGTCCCTGATTAATCTGGCCATGTGTTAGTTTACTTTAACACGGATAACCAGGATTTCAGAGGATATCTGTTTTCAGCCAATGAGCAAGGAGACACTAGATACTGAAGCTGAAGATAGTTATTGATGTGTATATGATGTGTATCACAGATGTTGACCAGAAGACATTTCAGAAACTATCTGAAAGCAATATCAAGTGGTTTAAGTGGCCAATCAATTCAGCATAGAAGTGATAGTCAAGGACAGAGAGCAGCAATAATGCCAAAATAGGAAAGATAAGACGCTGAAAGGGGCTTGGTTTCAGGCAATGAAATTTTGAAACAACAGAGCAATTATTGCACAAGCTAGTAATTTATAATGGTTGCAGAATAAGGGATTAACAGTGTAGGCCAGAAATCATTACTAGAGTAATAAACACAGGCATGAATAACACTGTGTGAAAACACTATAAAGATAGTTCTAAACAGGGTGAGCAACCTTATGTACTCCAGATGTTGTGGACTAACTCTCCCATGATACTTTTCCAGCATTATGGCTGTAAGAACATTCTGGGAGATGTAGTCCACAACATCTGGAGTGCTAAAGGTTGTTGTACAATATAAGAATGTGAGCCACAATAACCCCATGCACTAATGAAAATCAGCAGTGGCAAAGTTGCAAAGACTCCTGCAGGGTTATAGAAACATAGAATGTGACGGCAGATAAGAATCCTTCGGCCCATCTAGTCTGCCCAATTTTTTAAATACTTTCATTAGTCCTTGACCTTATCTTATAGTTAGGATAGCCTTATACCTATCCCACGCATGCTTAAACTCCTTTAGTGTGTTAACCTCTACCACTTCAGCTGGAAGGTTATTCCATGCATCCACTACCCTCTCAGTAAAGTTATACTTCTTGATATTATTTTTAAACCTTTGCCCCTCTAATTTAAGACTATGTCCTCTTGTTGTGGTAGTTTTTCTTCTTTTAAATATAGTCTCCTCCTTCACTGTGTTGATTCCCTTTATGTATTTAAATGTTTCCATCATATCTCCCCTGTCTCGTCTTTCCTCCAAGCTTTACATGTTAAGATCCTTTGACCTTTCCTTGTACGTTTTATCCTGCAACACATGAACCAGTTTAGTAGCCCTTCTCTGAACTCTCTCTAAAGTATCAATATCCTTCTGGAGATATGGTCTCCAGTACTGTGCACAATACTCCAAGTGAGGTATCACCAGTGTTCTGTACAACTGTTCTGTACTTACTTTACTAAAGTGAGCTTTGATGGGAATTCAAAGTGAATTACTAATTTAAAGACAAATTGGAATTACCAATTTAAAGCCAAATTGGAATTGGAAAAAAATTCTGGAAGACAGTGATGCTTCCAGATCAGTGATTTTGGTCTTAAATCTGAAGCTGACTTTTAATTCTTACTTTAACACCCTGCTGATGTTTTAGCTGAGTAAAAGTGTGGCACATGGACATGATGCAGATGCAGGATCCATGAGTCAAGCTTTATAGATGGATTATAAATGTATCACCATGCTGATAAATGGATTGATTACTCTGAGAAATGGAACCAGACACAGAAACACAATTAGACAATTACATTAAAGAATACATGCAAGCACAAGACAGACGTATTTAACATTGAAAAATAAACTGCTACCAATAACCTTAGCTATAAGCAGTCAAATATGTAAGATTTCCAGAAAGTTTAAATTAGTATAGAGTGCTTTTGACTTTTTAACAAAAATAGCCCATTGATCGCACGACTCCTAAAGAACTCAAGGAGGTATATCCACTATACGAATAAAATACTTTTTATATGCAAACAACTTTTTCTGGTGTGCTTGGGATTCTTTTTACTTGAATTCAAGGAGTGCCTAATGCAATAATCCTGCCTACAGCAAATTGTTTTAGGTTATCTTAATCAAGTAGTAACTGTTGTCTAAGCAAATAGTCAACAACATTATTTCATCCATTATGCAGCAGCACTCCTCGTGCATTAAAGGGACACTCCAGGCACCCAGACCACTTCAGCTAACTAAAGTGGTCTGGGTGCTGTGCCCCTATTGCACTTAGTGCTGCAATGTAAAACATTGCAGTTCCAGAGAACTGCAATGTTTACATTGCAGCTCTAAGTCTGCCCCTCTATAAGACAGCCACTAGAGGCGCTTCCGGATTCATAATGGACTTTTGGTCCGTTATTTGATGCTGGACATCCTCACGGACCTCCAGTGTCAGATTTTCCCCATAGGAAAGCATTGCACATGCGCAATAGGTTCCCCTGCTAGCTGAGGTCAGCAGGGGAGGAGCATGGGCAGAGCCTGACCCAGCGCCGAGGGACATTGGCACTGGATTCAGGTAATGGGATGGGGGGTGGGAGGCAGGGAGGAGGGCTTGTTTTCCTGGCACTGGAGAGTCCATTTAATAGGGTTTATTGGAATCCCATTTGCTTATTATTTGGGCTTGTTTATGAAAAAATATATATATTTGCCATACACATTATTTAAGGTCTCCTGTCATGAACAGTATTGCATAACTTAAGATTTGTTACATACTTTGACTTTTGCAGTTGGTATGTATTTTATGTTATGCTGTTTTCCATGTCATATGAGATAAAGCAATAAAAATAAAATAAAATAAATTAAATTTAAAAAAATGACAGAGGATAAACTTAAAGGGACACTGTAGTCACCAGAACAACTACAGCTTATTGTGTTTGTTCTGTTGAGTATAATCATTCTCTTCATCCTTTTTGCAGTAAACACTCTCTTTTCAGAAAAAATGCAGTGTTACGTTACATCCTAGGGATAACTCCAGTGTCCACTCCTCAGATGGTGGTTTGAACCCTATATGTTTAGGAATACATGTTTGTGTTCCTGACCCTATAGTGTTCCTTTAAGGTTTGCGTTGCAGTAATACATGTCCCCTGAAATTAGTACAAAATAAATAATCATCTGCAACTGTCAAAAATAAATGCTTAAATCAATATGTTGCATTGTAAGTGACAGTATAAAGAGATAATTGCAAAGCAAATAAGGCATTATGTATCCAGGAACATGCAGTGAAACCGATCAGAGCACTCTGACACCCAAATCTCAAAAGTAGCTCTGGTGCTGTAGATTAGTACGGATGTGAAAATCAGTAATTTTCTGCACTCACCCGAAAGAATATTACAAAATGGGTCGGACTGAATGAATCCTGACCACATCTGGCTTAGTAAATTTAAGAATTGCCAATGTCAATTTTCATCAGATAAATTCCACTGTTTAGTGAATAACCCTGTATGGGTTGCTCACACACAGTTAGGCTAAATAGAAGTGCGGTACCATGTTTCAGCGAAACCAATGAGCACACACCTAAGAATCAAAAAAATAACTGATATAGATACTGCAACTACACAAAAGAATGTAACGCATGTAACATATGCAAAAGAGTTTAACTGCATTTAGGATTTCTCAATATTAGCATGGAACACTATACAAAGAAAGATAACTCTGTAAGTTACAAAAGAGAAACTAATAATCGCAGTCTCCAGTGAGGAAGGAAGTTAGTAAGATCCTAACTTTCTAGTCCAAAAATAGTTACCGTATATACTCGAGTATAAGACGAGTTTTTCAGCACATTTTTTGTGCTGAAAAACCCTCACTCGTCTTATAATCGAGTCAATGTCTGTATTATGGCAACTTACATTGCCATAATACAGACAAGGACCGCCGGGCTCATTACAAGCCCGGCGGTCCTGTTGGGGGCTGGCAGAGAGCTGTAACTTACCTATCCTGCAGCTCCTGTCAGCTCCCTTCTCTCTCCCCCGGTCTGGTCAGCTCCCCTGTCAGCTCCACTGTAAGTCTCGCGAGAGCCGTGGGGTCAGAGCGTTGCCACCGTGGCAATGCTCCGCACGGCAGTGGAGCTGACAGGGAGATGACCAGACCGGAGGAGAGAGAAGGGAGCTGACAGGAGCTGCAGATAAGGTAAGTAAACACTTCCTGCCAGCCCCCTCCTACACAGTGCACACCACTGGACCACCAGGGAATGAGAGCCCCCATCCCTGGCCAGGTATTAAGCAGGGAGGGGGGGGCAAAAAAAAAACGTAAAAATTAAAATAATACAAAATAACATAAAAATATTAATAATATAAAAAAAATTAAAATAATAATAATATAAAAATTTTTTATAAAAATGCCCACCCCCCACCAAGGCTCTGTATCACATACACATACACACACTGCACTCACACACACACACACTGCATTCATACACACACACACTGCACTCATACACACACACTGCAAATAAATATTCAATTAATATAATTTTTGGGGGATATAATTTTATTTAGAAATTTACCAGTAGCTGCTGCATTTCCCACCCTAGCCTTATACTCGAATCAATAAGTTTTCCGAGTTTTTTGGGGTAAAATTAGGGGTCTCGACTTATATTCTGGTTGACTTATACTTGAGTATATACGGTAGTTAGATTTCGATTCTTTTAATAGAAAAAGATAAGTGGGGGGAAAAACAAGGATGCTTCCATTGATTAAAAATAACAAAACAAAAAGAAAAAAATGCATAGTAGTGTTAATAGTAAGTAGCTAGTTAGTAGGCAGTTATAATACTCTCTAAAAATAAATCATCAAGGAATTTGTTTTTTTAACAAGGTCTCTACCCAGGTAGTGTTAGTAGCCATGATAACCACTATTTGTGGTCAAAACATAGCATACAACAATTAAAACAATCTAATTGATTCACAGAGGTAATTGCAAACCAGATCGATGGCCGTAGAGCTGTACAACTAACCCTAAACATACCATAACCCTAACCCTATCCCTAACTTTAATCTTACCCTTAACTCTAACCTAAACCCTAACCCTAAGGAAACACTCTGCCAATGAGCAGATGTTTTTCCTAGTTAAAATATTTGAGGTAGTATCTTCCACAATCTACTGCCTCTTCTCAGCATTACAAGGATATCCATGTAATGCTGAAAATCAGGTTTGCAAAGTCCAGCACTGATCTCAATCCATATGTGGCCATGCTGGGACCTTGTCAGGATCTGTTCAGACCCTGGAAGTCTCCATTGAGCACCTGCCAGCCCAGAAACAAAGCAGTTGAGGGTGATCTTCTGAGCCACAGTGTTCTCAATTAATTTAAAGGGCTTTATGTAGGGCTCACTTTGAGTGCTGCATACAGCTCATTGGTGAGCCAGAAGGGAGGCCCAGATATCAATTTATATCTGGATCTTTGTTTTTGTGAGCTGGGGTTAAATCTTAAAGACAGCAACAACCTATATAAATGGCTGTAGCAGCGCTTACTTTTGTGAACATTTGAGCCTGAGGCCAATAAAAATGGCCACAGCATATAAAAGGGTGTTCTATTGGTACACAGGACTCTGTGATTTAACCCTGTCCACACCACAGTTTTAGGATATGTCAATATGTCCTAATGGTGTTAAAGCCCAGTAAAGTTAGGATGTAATGACACGGCTTAATGTTTCAGACTTCTTAATTTCTGTCAGCATGGTAGCCAAGGATGAAAATATAAAAAATTTGTTAAAATCATTTTGTTTAATGTCTACATTAAGTTACATTGAATTTTCTTGCAGACTATCTTCCGTATATTCTGACAGTAGATAGACATTCCATCCCTGACCTTTGAGAAGGTGTTGAAAATTTAATTCAATATCATTTCTGTAAAGACATTGAAGAATATTTTTGTTAAAAGGTACTGTACTAAGGGACTGCACCTTTTGTTTTACTACATATATTTTAGTTATTATAATTATAACTTCAAAGATGTACATATTTCATTGTTGTACTTCTATTTAATTAGTTCAATAACCATCTGTTCCAATATATTTAAATGCTCCATCAGGAAAAAAAATAAATCAAATATGATATTCAACAGAGACATAAACCTGGCAGTTTTGCCAACAGGCTTTTTACATGGTTCCTTGAAATGCAGTTGAGAAAAATTGAATTAAATTAAAATGACAAGTAATTGGATAGAACATATGATTTTGCTGACATGAAATGTATGTGTAAAAATAGACATGATAGATGTGTTATGGAGTTATTGTGTTCTTTGATTAAAGACAATGTTAAATTAATGAAATAATGGTTAATTTCGTATTTTTGTTCTTGTAAATATTTTAAGAGAGCATCAAATCTTAGTGACACTGTTTTTTTTTGTAGGTTTTATTGCACACTAATTGATGCAATTTTCCCAAATAATTACATTTAACTGATTTGTTTAGATGTTTACTACATTTTTGTTACTCCAATCAATTCACGTAAGATAATATGTACAAATATTCTTCACAAAAAAAAATGTAACAACATGTAGCATAATAATACCAAACAAAAAAAAATAAAGTGTGCTGTGTCTTTAAATAGAGAGGGTTTACCCACCTGCTGCTGTTTTTAATCAGCTGGAAATAAAGTTTTCCACAAGTTAAAAAAAAAAAAAAAAAGATCTTAAAGACTTTTTTTTTGTATTACTATTAGGAATGTGCATGGGCACAAAATTTGGTTCGGTTCAGAAATTCGGACCAGTGGCATTTGAATCGGTTCGGCACTTTGGAACTACCGAACGGTGTCACTTCGGAACTTCGGGGCTTCGGAACATCGGACATTCGTGAGCATCCGAATGTCCTAATGACATGAAATTCATATACATGAACATGTATATGTACATTCAGAACAAAACAAATTGCACATGTCTACTTTATATATCCTATATAATAATTGACTAAGGATGTTTGTCTGATGCAGTCATGCGCAGTAGAGACTTCACGAGACTGCATGCGATCAAACATCCCATGCCAGGCGACGATGTAGCAAAGTACTCGCACGTCCTTCAGGGTCCGCTGGCAGCTGCAACGTGACTCTTACAGGATATGAGGTCATTGCACAAAAGGAATTAGCTTATTGGTCAAGATTCCTGTCATTATTCACGTAATGTTCCCTCCCTCTCTCTTGTTTTGCCACTTTTCCGAATCACTTCGGCACTTCGGAGCTTCAGCACTTTCAAACTACCGCACTTCGTCACTTCAAAACATTGGCGCTTCGGGACTTCGGACATTCGTAAGCATCAGAATGTCCAAATGACATGAAATTCGTACGAATGTACATTCAGAACAAAATTAATCGTACATGTCTAATTACTGTGTGTTTTGAGCTTTTAGAGATTGTAAGATGCAGCGTTGTATATCAATTTTATTGAAATAATTTTTAGTGGCATGCTTACTTCTTTTACTCTATTAATTATAATACTATTTTGTCCATGTATTTTGGATTATTAGTTCTTTAGTTGGTGGAATAATTTAATTCCTTCACAATCTAGCATGTTTGCTAGCATCTAAACCTATCTTAAAGTTATTTTGTGAAGAAATTGATTTGCAGACAAACTTAAACATAATTTAGCAAATTGACATAATTTTCATTTTTTTACTTATTCAGGTATTTGCGTGGACTACCTGGCAAATAAATGTAGGTATTATATCTACATCTGAGCATAATGCTCACATACAGTAAATATTGGTTAATAATATTAACCATTGAAACTTCCTGTACTGTTTTAAAGTGTGGGTGAACTTACATTTTCATCAATGTACAACAGGCATTATATAAGCGACTAGTGGCTTCTCAACACCTAACACCCAAAGAATGTTTAAATTTGGATACTTAGCACAATTAATGATTGGTTTCTCAGAGGAGTCCCCACTCCTGATACACAGAGTACAAAACACAAAGTATAAAGATCTCTATGAGGAAAGTTCAGTGTCTGCATACAGAGGGTAGAGACACGGAATGACAGAGCTGCTTACTGTGCAGCACTGCCCAAGGAAGCAGCTTTAGCAGCCATCTGAGGAGTGGCCAGCGGAGTTATCACTAGGCTGTAATGTAAACACTGCATTTTCTATGAACTCTTCTCACCAGAACAAATGCAATAAGCTATATTTGTTTTGGTGACTATAGTGTCCCAATAATTTGGGTATTGAAGGGGTTAATAATTTACATCTTAGACCAAGGAACAGATTTAACTTTAGTTTTTTTTTTAAAGCACACAAAGGGTTATTTATTCATATGTGAATTCAAATTTAAAGCCACAGTAGCAGATTTGAAAGCATTGCTGACTTAGAAAATTCTCTCAGTTCATTGTCATGATTACACTTACCTAGGGGTCCCTCACTGCGTCTCATTCAGCATCTTCTCGCTACCACTCAGCACACACCTGGGACACCAGCGTGCTCACCACAGAGACAACTAGCCAATATCCCTGCGGCAGATTGATGGCCGCGGCTCTCGCGAGACTTACAGTGGAGCTGAACGGCACGGAGGAGAAGGGAGCTGAACGGAGCTGCTGTAAAGGTAAGAAACAGCTTGCTCCCAGCCCCCCTCCTGCACAGCCCATCCACTGGACCACCAGGGAATGCCATAGCCCCCCTCCCTGGCTATGTATCAAGCAGGGGGGGGAGGGGGAAATAAATAAATGTAAATAATATTAAAATAAAATAAACATTTTAACAATATTAAAAAAATAAAAAAATATTTAATATTAAAATAATAATAATAAAAAAATAATAAAAATGCCCACCCCCCCACCAAGGTTACACACTCTGCATCACATACACAAACACACTCTGCATCACATACACACTCTGCATCACATACACACACTGCATCACATACACACACTGCATTCATACACACACTGCATTATATACACACACACACTCTGCATTATATATACACACACACACACTGCATTCATTATATACACATACTGTAAATAAATATTCAATCAATATAATTTTTGGGGGATCTAATTTTATTTAGAAATTTACCAGTAGCTGCTGCATTTCCCACCTTAGTCTTATACTCGAGTCAATACGTTTTCCCAGTTTTTGGGGGTAAAATTAGGGGTCTCGACTTATATTCGGGTCGACTTATACTCAAGTATATACGGTAGTATTGAATTTAATTGGATGGACATGAATAGAAGGTATTTACTGCTAGGAGGGGCAAGGAAAAGGGAAACAGCCATTTGCTGTTTAAACATTTGTTAAAGAGATGAACTATATGTGCATACATTATTGATGGAATACATTCACAGGAAATAGCAGTGAAAAAAATGTAAGTACATAAAATTACAATGATAAACCACAGGTACATATGTTAATATTTAAAATAATAAGAATAAACTGATTCAGTGAAAATAAAGTTTTTCAATTATTTTCACTGATAGCTCACATTGACATGAATTGGACTCTAATTTTAGTTTCTCCAAAATGGATTCAGATTAACCTCTTAACCCCTTCAGGACGGGTGACGGGGGTCCGTCACGCATTAAAATTAACCCCAGATCGCCGTGAATGCAGCGATCGCAGGGTTAACGGTGCTCCGGTCTGCCTCTGTATTTGAGGTAGATCGGGGGCACCGGATCGTGCTGCCCCTGCAGCAGTGCTCGCTCTGACAGGCTGTCAGAGCGAGCAAATGTGCTGCAGGAACTTACTGTCTGCCTCCCTGCACTTCCGGGTTCTGTGTGAAGTACAGGGAAACGGATCAGCAGTGATCTTCTCCTGGTGTAAAACAAAATTATGTTAAATTAAAATCACACCCCCATTTACCCATTTTTAATAAATATTAACCCCTTCCCTGCCAATTGATCACTGACTATAGTGATCAATTGGCAGGGTATACATTTTACTGTGATATGATTTCTTTTAACCCCTGAGGGTCAACTTTTATTTTTTGTAATCCTCAGGGGTTAATTCTATTTTATTAATTAATTTAAAAACATTAAAATGGTATATTTAACTAGCTGGGGTGGGTGGAAGTTAGTGGGGAATTGGGGAATTTGGTGTTAGGCTAACTAGGGGTTAATGTTAAAAAAGTTTAAAAAAGTAAAAAAAAAAATGTTTTAATAATTTTTTTTTTTTAAAAGTAAAAGAAATCCCACCCTCCTTTACCCAGTTCTAATAAATATTAACCCCTTCCCTGCCAGTGGATCACTACCTACAGTGATCAAAATACAGATCACAGTATTATACTGTGATCCAATTTTTTTTAACCCCTTAGGGATAACTTTTTTTTTAACCCCCAGGGGTTCAATTTATTTAATTTAAATATTTTAAAATGAAATATTTTGCTAGCTAGGGTGGGTGGGAGTTATGGGAAATTGGGGAATTTACCGTTAGTGCTGCTTACTGCTAATTAGGGGTTAACGGTAAAAAAAAGCTTATACAAATGTTAAATCTGTAAAAAAAAGTTTTCAGAAAGTTTAGGAAAGGTTCACAAAATTAATAAGCAAAAAAATAGTTTAAAAACTGGTTTTAAAAAGTAAAAAAAGTTTAAAAAAAGTAAAAAAAAATACATTTAAAAATGCTCATTACCACTACACCTGGAACAAACTAGAGTAAAAATGATCCCATGGTAAGGTTCAAAATACTCCTTTTGAAGTACCCCAGGGTGTATTCTTTAATAAATAGTATGTGTTTGTGGGGAAGTTTCGATAACCAACCATCTAAACTACTCCAAAATGGAACATGGACACAGCGTAAAACTTCAAAGTTAGAAAAAAACTGAATGGTTGCGTCTCAAATGTGCCCCTTCAACATCCACATATACCTGGCAAAGGTACATACGGGGGTATTGCTGTACTCAGACGACATAGCTGAGCAACAAATGTAGTATTATACAGTCGTAGCACAAATAAGGTTTGTAAAATATACTGTGCAAACTCACTTTGTGTGTCAAAAAAGTGCATTTTCACCTGTGTAGTCAAAAGTCCTTGCACCAGCCCTGTTCGGTGCACAGTCAGGAGTTCTATACCAGTTTAGATTCCTATGCCATTGACCAAAACTTTTAACGTTTAAGTAAATTTCAAAATTTTAATTTTCAAACCCCTTTATATTTTCTATAAATTCACTGTATGGCATCAGCAAAACAATGTTGAAAAACTGCATCCACATTGAAATCAGAAAAATGTAGTCAAACAAATTATATGAAATTGAGAGGCTTTTTTCCACATGAAAAGATTCAATTTATTTTGAAGCAAATAAAGTACAATAACTGTAATCACATTTGATGCTAATGTACATAGAGACAGCTTTCTGGAAAATAAATCACATCTATTAGCTGTAATCATTACCATATTTGATGCAGCACTTACAGAAAATGAACATGCAACTCATCCAGAGTACTCTTTACTTATTGATGCGTGAGTCCAGGTTTATTCTTCATGCTACAAGTTTCTGTTAATTAAATTACACAGGCCATATAAATAAACTGTTCTGTTGTTTTGCGTTGCTCTTCCATTCAACAGTTTAGAAAAGCAAATATTGGAGTACAAATTAATCTTATCAAAACCTGCGATCTCTTATGATAATAGTTGTAAAGTGCAAGTAACTGTTATGAAACGCAAGAAAGGTAGAATTAGCGTTTGCTGTTAAACGATCTATATTTTTTAAGCTACTGATGGACATGCATGGATTTTAACTAGTCTAAATTAATACTCTTACACTTAAGTGTATTAATGAGCCGTGTGGATTTGAAATTTATGCTTGAACTTAAAAACATAACACTTATATTTTCGCTGGGTCCTTACTAGCAGCAAGCACTTGATGTTACCATACAGGACACACACATTTCAAAACCCAGTCAATTAAAGGGCAGTAAAACATGGCTTATATATTGTGTTTCATCAAAAAAGGAGCCCACTACATACTGTGCTCTTTCTGCACAGCTCCCTCGTGTACCCTGCAGTGTGCCCTGCATACGGTGTCATCCCAGCATCGGCATCACTACTGGGCATGCAAGGGACATGTGCAGGAAGAGCACAGTAAGTAATGGGTGCCCTGCCTCCCTCGCCACCCAGGCCCGGACAGCAACTTGGACATATCTACCTTAAAGAAGGTAATTCTATTTATAACTTGTGCTCTTTTCTTTGCTAGCAGGTTTAAAATGAGTATTTATTTAATCTGTCAATCAATTCTTCAGCATAGACTTAATGTTCAAGAATTGGCTGACAAAGTAGAGCAGAAGAGACTACCTACACGTGCTCCTCCTGCACTCCAAGTCCCTGGCAGTAAGAAGATTTTATTCATATACTGTATATATCCCTGCACATGGGGATATATTTTAAATACACTACATACGTTTTTCTTTTCTGAGCACCTCTTTTATAATTTCAATTAACGTCTTGAAATAAATAAATGGCTCAATAGAGTTTTATGCATTTCTATGATGTACTACAAATACTTTCTTGATTAAGTAGATTAAGGATGTGCTTTTTGGAAAATCTGCTTTGTGGCAGGTTAATGAAAAATTAGCGGATGTTAGTCACTAAATCTGGAATCCTAAAAGATTGGGCTTGAACCAGTGTACGAGACAAATCTAATACTGCAAGTGAAACTGTTAAGGTGGATAAATGTATACAACTAAATGGGCTTTTTTTATTTTTATTTTTATGATTGAAAATAACTTTTTTAAAGGTATATTAAACTGAAAAAATACATACATATAGGATTATCTGCACATATACAAGAAAAGGTGAGTAATGTGTTGATAGACAAATGTGAAACGTAAATGGAGGTAGCCGTGTGCTGAATTAAAGGAGGCAAAACCTTACTGCAGAAGTCTAAAGCACCAATTGGTTCACCCTCCTAACCACCAGGGCGCCACCACAATTGCCCCCCAGGCCGCCGTAAATCCAGGGCCGCCCGCATCTACAAAAAAAAAAAATGTTCCCCCTAGTGGCTGAACTACCAGGGCCCGGCTGCTCTGTAAACCCCTGCTGGCAGGACTGGCTCCCCTTGCCAAACTGCTATTTAGTATATTGCTAATTCGGCAATATACTAAATAGCAATTATCCTGCCTCACTGATTGGCCAGTAACCTCAGTAAGGGCAGAGTGGGGTCGATGATCCAGCTAGCTTCATTATTTGTGTGTGCCACGGAGGCACATCTAGCTCACATGCCGCAACTCAATTCCTTCCCGTTACCTCTTCCTTGCCGGAGTTCTGGCAGAGCTGCCTGCAGGGCCCCTCCCTCAGTTCCCAGGATAACTGCACAGGGGAGCACAGAGCAAGACCAGCAGACCTAAGGCCCCAGAAATCTCTGTCCCAGCCTGCAGCAGTGGCACACAGGATCAAGGTAAGTGCACACATATGAGGCTGTCTCTTCCTGGCTCCAATTCTTTCTGTGTGTCTCACCTCCTTTCTGTCTCTCTCTAGTTTCTTTAGCTGTCTCAGTCTCTCCATAGTTTTCTAGCTGTCTCTGGCTCTCATTTCCTTGTGTCACTCTCTGTCTCTCTATAGTTTTCTAGCTGTCTCTGGCTCTCCTTTCCTTGTGTCACTCTCTGTCTATAGTTTTCTAGCTATCTCTGGCTCTCCTTTCCTTGTGTCACTCTCTGTCTCTCTATAGTTTTCTAGCTGTCTTTGGCTCTCATTTCCTTGTGTCACTCTCTGTCTCTCTGTAGTTTTCTAGCTGTCTCTGGCTCTCTTTTCCTTGTGTCACTCTCTGTCTATAGTTTTCTAGCTATCTCTGGCTCTCCTTTCCTTGTGTCACTCTCTGTCTATAGTTTTCTAGCTGTCTTTGGCTCTCATTTCCTTGTGTCACTCTCTGTCTCTCTGTAGTTTTCTAGCTGTCTCTGGCTCTCATTTCCTTGTGTCACTCTCTGTCTCTCTGTAGTTTTCTACCTGTCTCAGGCTCTCCTTTCCTTGTGTCACTCTCTGTCTCTCTATAGTTTTCTAGCTGTCTCTGGCTCTCCTTTCCTTGTGTCACTCACTCTCTTTCTCTATAGTTGTTAAGACACCTCCCGTGTCTTTAAGCCAAACCGCCGTTTAGTAAACCTTCCCCGGCTGCAGTACAGTCTCTGTTCGCTTACTCTGTAACCCACGAACCAAATGCAGGGGAAGCGGCAATCTCCCGATCGAAATCCACGAACGGCTCCAAACTCCCGAACGGCAATATACGAACTGCTAGGAACCGTCGAACAATAATATCCCCAAAGCGGCTTTCGTTCCATCCAGCAGTCTCTAAACGTGAAGAAGAAATCCCCCCAATAACGAGACAGAAGCTCCGCATTGAGGGTCAAATAAGATCTGGGTTTACTGTGGGCTACCTGCCCGTATTTATGCAGGTCTCCCACCTGGTGGACACTCCCCTAGGGGACCAAATGGAAGACTTAAAGTACAGACAGATAGAAGGACATTTCTGACACACAGTCACATATCTTACCCACAGTGCATTCTGATTCCCTCCCCTCTGTCCTGGAGTTAATTACCAAGTAACTCAATTAACTCCAGGACAAGGACAGTCGCCATTTTAAACATAAAATAATAAAAGACATAAAAATGCATAACTACATGAAAACTGAACATTTCCCATTCGTATTACATGTCCCCAGATAGCCTGGATCTGAGTGCATATTATTGGCGAATAGCGCTCAGATCCCACACACATAGTTCAATCGCCATGGAGTCAAAGTTCTTACAGTCCTTCGGTACACGAATGACTCCATGGGTGGGCTATCTGGGTTAAGTCTTTTGTATGCTCTCAATCTCCCGAACGGCCGGTGTTCGCATGCTTTCGTGGAGGCAGCCAGGCGTTCCCTTGTTTCAGCGGTGTTCGACAGAAAAAGTGTCCGTTTTCCGTTCCATAGAAATAGAGCCAAACACCGCTGAGCGTTCGCATGATTTAAAATGGCCGCTGCCTCGTGGTCGACATACGAACGACGACCACCCTGAGTTCGGTTTAATTGAGAAGTGTCTGCGGTTAACCACAACGTTATAATGGTGATCACTTCGTTAACCTGCAGCACACTCCTCACTTGGGTGGCCGTTCGTTCGGCGGTTTTGTTCGGGAAAAAGAGTCATTCGAATGGCTGGGCTATAGAAACCAGCCATTCATACGAACGGGGACAAACAGACGAACGGGCAAAAATCCAGCAGACAGATGGTTCTGTCACACGGCTCCCTCCTTGTGGGACACTCCGGCAGACCCGGCTTGACCCTGTGGCGGGTCAACTTGGGGATGACCGGACTACGAGGTGATGGAAACGTCTGTTTGTCGTGACAACCCATCTGCATTTCCGTTTAGCTTACCGGGTCTGTAGCTGATGGTAAAATTGTAGGGCTGCAAGGCCAAGCTCCATCTCAGCAGTCTCCCATTGTCTCCTGAGACCCGGTTAAGCCAAACGAGTGGGTTGTGATCAGTCACCAGGGAAAACTCTTGCCCATACAAATAGGGACTTAACTTTTTCAATGCCCAGACCAAAGCCAAACACTCCTTCTCCACTGCCGCATAACTCACTTCTCTGGGTAACAACTTTCTGCTGAGATATGCGACAGGGTGCTCTCCTCCATCTTCCCCAACTTGGCTCAGCACAGCCCCCAGTCCATACATGGAAGCATCTGTATGGACGAGAAAGCGTTTGTTAGGGACTGGGGCAGCCAAGACAGGGGCATTCACAAAAGCCTGCTTCAGTGCCTGGAACGCAGCTTCACAAGCCGGAGACCACAGGACCTGCTTAGGCAAGTTTTTCTTTGTCAGGTCTGTCAGGGGCTTAGCGATAGCGCTGTAGTCAGGGACAAAACGTCTGTAGTACCCTGCCGTCCCCAAGAAGGCCAATACCTGGGTCTTAGTAGTAGGTGTGGGCCAGTTAGCCACTGCCTCTACCTTGGCTGGCTCCGGTCTCTGGCTCCCACACCCCACTCTGTGACCCAGGTACTGTACTTCAGCCATACCTAGATGACACTTTTCTGGCTTCAATGTCAGGCCAGCGGCCCTAATCTTATCCAGCACTACCCCTACATGTACCAGGTGTTCCTCCCAGGACCCACTGTAGATCGCAATGTCGTCCAAGTATGCACAGGCAAATTCTTGGAAGCCATCCAGGAGTCTATCCACCATCCGTTGGAAGGTAGCCGGTGCATTTTTCATCCCAAAAGGCATGACCTTAAATTGGTACAGGCCAAATGGGGTGACAAATGCCGACTTGGGGATAGCATCCTCGGCCAGGGGGATCTGCCAGTAGCCCTTACACAGGTCTATGGTGGTCAGATATCGCCCCCTGGCAATACGATCTAGTAATTCGTCTACCCGGGGCATTGGGTAGGCGTCAGTGGTGGTCCGCTCGTTGAGTCGCCTGTAGTCCACACAGAACCGGGTGGTCCCATCTTTCTTTGGCACCAGGACTACAGGCGAGGCCCAAGGGCTGTCGGAGTGCTCGATAACCCCAAGCTGGGTCATCTCCTGTATCTCCTTCCGCATTCCTTCACGGACTGCTTCAGGGATACGGTAGGGGGGCTGTCGTAACGGGGTCTGTCCAGGGGTCTCTACCTTATGCACAGCTAGGGTGGTATAACCTGGTTCCTGGGAGAACGTCGCCTGCTTCTCCCATAACAACTGCTGCGCCTGTACCCTTTCTGTGGGGTTCAACCGGTCCCCTAGCTGTACAAGGGTAGTAAGGTCAGTCTGGGAATCCCTTTCTAATAGATCTGGAAGGGGTAAGTTCTCAGAATCATCTGCAGCTGGGGCACATACTGCTGCAATATTCTCAGGTCTCTCCTGGTACTCTTTCAGCATGTTCACATGAAAGGACCGCTGGATCCTTTCATCTGCACAGCTGGCTATCAAGTAAGTAGTGTCGCAGATCTGCGCCACTACCTTGTACGGGCCCTGCCAAGATGCCTGCATCTTGTTGGCCTTCACAGGTTTAAGCACCAATACCTTTTGCCCAACCTGGAAGACCCGCTGTCGGGCACCCTGATCGTACCATCTCTTCTGTCTCCCCTGGGCCGCCTGGAGATTCTCCCTTACCATCAGGGACAGTTTCTCCATGCGGTCCCGGAGTTCCAGAACATATGGCACTATGGGGGTCCCCTCCTGCTCCGTCTCCCCCTCCCAGTGGCCCCGATGAGATCTAGGGGTCCGCGGACCCGTCTCCCATACAGCAACTCAAAGGGGGAGAACCCAGTAGATTCCTGGGGCACCTCTCTATAAGAAAATAATAGATGAGGCAGGAATCTCTCCCAGTCTCTGCAAGTGTCTGTAAAGGTCCTCAGCATCTGTTTGAGGGTACCGTTAAAGCGCTCGCAGAGACCGTTAGTCTGTGGGTGGTAGGGTGAGCTAAGTAACGGCTTAATGCCGCACACCTTCCACAGTTGCTGGGTGAGCACAGCGGTGAATTGGGTTCCCTGGTCGGAGAGGATCTCCTTAGGGAACCCGACCCTAGTAAAAATTCTAACCAGGGCATCAGCAACCGTCTCTGCCTCTATGTTAGACAGCGCTACTGCCTCTGGATAGCGGGTGGCATAGTCCACCACGGTAAGAACATACTTCTTACCGGATGGACTAGCCCTGGCCAGTGGACCCACAATGTCAACGGCTATGCGGGCAAAGGGCTCCCCTATAATAGGCATCGATAATAGCCTAGCCTTAGGGTGGTCCCCCCGCTTTCCTACCCGTTGACATGTGTCACACGTGCTGCAGTACATCCGCACAGCCTGGTTAAAGTTTGGCCAAAAGAAGTTCTGTGAAATCCTATAGGCTGTGCGGCGGGACCCTAGATGTCCAGCTAAAGGAACATCATGCCCTATCCGCAGAATCTCCTGCCGGTACTTTGCAGGTACCACTAACTGGCGATTCGGCGGAGTGGCAACACTCTTCTGGGAAGGTTTAGGGATCCTATACAACCTGTCCCCCACCCACTCATACCGTTCCCCATCTATTCCTTCCTCCCCAGCATCTGCCCTGTCCTTGTATCTTTGGAGGGTCGGATCTGCCTGGGTTTCCCTCCCAAACTCCTCTGGGGAATCCCAGCTTAAGGGAACCTGATCTGGGGTACCAGTCGGGAAGGAGATCTTACCTGGGTCTCGTCAGCAAGTGGGCTGGTTCCGGCAGCACGGGTCTGGGCACGGGTGGTCACTGGGTTCACATCTGCAGGGCCCATCGGAGCATAGGCTGAAACCAAAGGGGCCAAATCGTTTCCCAAAAGAACATCTGCGGGCAAGTCCTTCATCACCCCCACATCCACATGTCTAGCGCCCACTCCCCAATCCAAATGTACTCGGGCAACAGGTAAGCGAAACACGGCACCCCCTGCTACCCTTACTGCCACAGTGTCCCCAGTGTGCTGATGCTCTGAGACCAAGTTCTTTTGGAGCAGTGTCATCGTGGCTCCTGTGTCTCTCAGCCCATTCACCACTCTGCCATTCAGCTTCACAGTTTGCCGATGTTGCTGGCGATTATCCTGGTGAGCTGCTTGCACTGGGTCTGCCTCGTGTAGAATGCCCCAAAATTCCTCCTGCTCTAGGCAGTGAGCAGCAGGCTGAGGTGGACGCTGGTTTCCATTAACTGGTCTCCTCCAGGACTGAGCTTGGTTGGCACTGTTCAGTGGGCACTCAGGACGCTTGTGCCCCAACTGCTTGCACCCATAGCACCGGATGGGTTGTGAGTACTCCCGGGCATTAAATCGGGCTGGTTGTATATAATTGTTAGCTGTAGGTGCGGCTGGGGTACGGTGTACTGGGGGTTGGTAGACTGCAGGAGCGGGTGTTACTGCTGGTCGATACTCCAGTCTGGCAGGGGCTTTAGCAGCTGTACCATCCAACTTGCGGGCATCCGTGTATTCGTCTGCCAGACGGGCAGCCTCGGGTAGGGTAGAGGGTTTTCTGTCTCTGACCCATTCCCGGACCCCAGCAGGTAGTCTATCAAAACAGTGTTCCAGCAGGAACACTTGTAACACCTCCTCCCCAGTTACCGCTTGGCATCCAGCCATCCAGTGGGCTGCGGTACGATGGACTCTGCAGGCCCATTCCACATAAGAGTCCCCAACCAGCTTGTTGGTTTCTCTAAACCTCCGCCTGTACGCCTCTGGGGTCACTGCATACCTGGCTAGGAGCGCCTCTTTCACAGCCCGATAGCTGGTGATCTCCTCCTCTGGGATGTCCCGAAAAGCTTCACTAGCCCGGCCAGATAATTTCCCAGAGAGGATGGTGACCCATTCATCTGCAGGTACCTGATGTAGTGCACACTGCCTCTCAAAGTCTGCCAAAAATCCATCAATCTCTCCCTCTGTTTCCACAAAATTTTTAAAGGCAGCAAAAGGTACCTTCTTTCTGGCAACCACATTATTGTCATACGGTACCTCTGCTGCTGCAGCTCCTCTTTCCCGGGCTGCCTGTTGTGCTGCAACTGCTGCCTGCACACGAACCACGATGTCAGCTGAGGGGTTGGGGCCAAAATGTGCCAGCCTTATTTGTACTGCCCGGTTGAATTGTATTTCCTCGGGTGTTAAATCCAAGGTACTGGGCACGTTGACTCTTTCCATTCCCGTTGCTGCATCCATCTCCATTAGCAAAGCAATAATCTCCCGTTTCTTTAAATTGCTTGCTGACCTTCCTCGGCGTTCCAATATGTCCTTAAGTGTAGCACGCCTTAATTCCTCGTACTGCATGTCTCGTAGCTGACCTCCAATGCTGTAGGATTCATCCCGTCGCTTGCCACCAATTGTTAAGACACCTCCCGTGTCTTTAAGCCAAACCGCCGTTTAGTAAACCTTCCCCGGCTGCAGTACAGTCTCTGTTCGCTTACTCTGTAACCCACGAACCAAATGCAGGGGAAGCGGCAATCTCCCGATCGAAATCCACGAACGGCTCCAAACTCCCGAACGGCAATATACGAACTGCTAGGAACCGTCGAACAATAATATCCCCAAAGCGGCTTTCGTTCCATCCAGCAGTCTCTAAACGTGAAGAAGAAATCCCCCCAATAACGAGACAGAAGCTCCGCATTGAGGGTCAAATAAGATCTGGGTTTACTGTGGGCTACCTGCCCGTATTTATGCAGGTCTCCCACCTGGTGGACACTCCCCTAGGGGACCAAATGGGAGACTTAAAGTACAGACAGATAGAAGGACATTCCAGACACACAGTCACATATTTTACCCACAGTGCATTCTGATTCCCTCCCCTCTGTCCTGGAGTTAATTACCAAGTAACTCAATTAACTCCAGGACAAGGACAGTCGCCATCTTAAACATAAAATAATAAAAGACATAAAAATGCATAACTACATGAAAACTGAACATTTCCCATTCGTATTACATGTCCCCAGATAGCCTGGATCTGAGTGCATATTATTGGCGAATAGCGCTCAGATCCCACACACATAGTTCAATCGCCATGGAGTCAAAGTTCTTACAGTCCTTCGGTATACGAATGACTCCATGGGTGGGCTATCTGGGTTAAGTCTTTTGTATGCTCTCAATCTCCCGAACGGCCGATGTTCGCATGCTTTCGTGGAGGCAGCCAGGCGTTCCCTTGTTTCAGCGGTGTTCGACAGAAAAAGTGTCCGTTTTCCGTTCCATAGAAATAGAGCCAAACACCGCTGAGCGTTCGCATGATTTAAAATGGCCGCTGCCTCGTGGTCGACATACGAACGACGACCACCCTGAGTTCGGTTTAATTGAGAAGTGTCTGCGGTTAACCACAACGTTATAATGGTGATCACTTCGTTAACCTGCAGCACACTCCTCACTTGGGTGGCCGTTCGTTCGGCAGATTTGTTCGGGAAAAAAGAGTCATTCGAATGGCTGGGCTATAGAAACCAGCCATTCATACGAACGGGGACAAACAGACGAACGGGCAAAAATCCAGCAGACAGATGGTTCTGTCACAATAGTTTTCTAGCTGTCTCTGGCTCTCCTTTCCTTGTGTCACTCTCTGTCTCTCTATAGTTTTCTAGCTGTCTTTGGCTCTCATTTCCTTGTGTCATTCTCTGTCTCTCTGTAGTTTTCTAGCTGTCTCAGGCTCTCCTTTCCTTGTATCACTCTCTGTCTCTCTATAGTTTTCTAGCTGTCTCTGGTTCTCCTTTCCTTGTGTCACTCTGTCTCTCCCCCCTTTCTGATTCTCTATTTCTTTACATGTGTAGCTCTGTCTCCTATTGGCTCTGTGTCTCTCCTTCTCTCTGTGTGCCGCTCTCCCTCCCTCTCTGCCTTCTCCGCCACTCTCTATCTCCTCTCTGTTTCTTTGTCTCTCTCTCAAACAGCCACAAATACAATCACACTCAGCCACCCTCACACAATCGCTCTCATCCAACTACACACATACATGCAACACTCACTCATCAACAGTACAATCACACAAAGAAACCACACTCACTTCAACCTTTTGTATTGCTTAGTGGGGAGTGACGAGGAGCGAGAATATGCACAAGATTGACAAAGGAGGCCCTACTTTAATACTTGCACAGGGGCCCAGCGGTCCCTAGTTATGCCCCTGGCTCCTCACCATGGGCCCGCGGTACAGGTATTGCGGTTGCACCGGGGCCCACACACTAAGGGGGCCCACCATGTGGCCCATACACTTAGGGCCACCCAGTGAGCATGTTTCAGCAGGGGCCGGTGGGGCGCTGTGACTCTTTAACAGCGCGACCAGGCCCCTTTACAGCAGCATGGAAGCAAGTGTAGACCGTGAGTCACTTTCTCCCACAGAAACAATTAGCCGTGAGGGAGAGAGGCAGAGTCAGGAGGCAGTGCGAGAGCCAGCAAGCAGAGCTCTCCTAGCCAGCACCCTAGCCAGCACACTGGACCCCAGGAAAGGTACCAGCAAAGTTAGGAAACTGGCTTTAAAAGTGTAAAGTTTGTGTGTGTGTGTGTGTGTGTGTGTGTCAGTATGTCTGTCTGTGTGTGCCAGTATTATCTGTCTGTCTGTGTGTGTCAGTATGTCTCTGTGTGTGTGTCAATATGCCTGTAACAGTGTGTGTGTATGTGTTTGTGTGTTTGTGTTTAGTTGACTGCCCCTCTTTCAATCACATGGGAAAGGTGATTTTACTCTCCTCTTGGTGCAATGGGCTACTTGACTGGATTTGCCCCCTAGGCCTAAGGCTGCCAGCCCTCCCCTGCTAACCACTCACTGAACTAAAGAAGGGGAAAAGCAACGTGAAATATACATTTACAAGAAATATGAAGGTTAACTAAATTCACCTACAGATACCAAGGGGTGGGAAATAATCCCACTACTCTTGAGTATATACTGGGGGGTAGCTACCTAAAGAATTCCCTTTGACTATCTTGGTTCACCAGGGCAGAGAGTGCACATGCAAAGCTATATAGTTGTATATTAATGAAAATTAAAACTAGATCAACCTACAAGTACCCATCCATGGGTGGAGAATAATAAATATGTTCCGTTTTGTATGTGATGGAATAACTACTACCCGTACTACCTACAGATACCTATGGGTGGGGAATAATCCCACTACTCTTGAAGGTACACAGGGAAAAGGTACCTAAAACAATATCCCAAGGACTGAGTTTCCTATAAAGCAGATTGTGCATCTACATACCAGAGAGAGACAGGTGGAAAAAAATCCATAAAAGCAAAGAACATGTACAAAGGGCAAGAGTAAAAAATACATTATAACTAATGCCAAGGTAAGCTATATTTGCCTACAAAAACCTATGGGTGGGATTAATCCATCTACTCTTAAAGGTATACAGTAGAAAAGCTACTAAAAACAAGCCCCTGTGCCTAATTCAGTGCACCATAAAGCAGAGGGTGTACCTACATACCATGGAGATACAGGTGGAAAATATCACTAGAAGCAAAGGGAGACAGGGACAAATACCAAAAGGAAAATGTAAATTTTTGCTAATGCAAATGTAAGCTATATTAACCTACAAATACCTATAAATTGGGAATTAGCCCAGCACTCTTAAAGGTACACAGGCCAATAGCTAACTAAAACAGATCCCTGTAACTACTTTGGTGCATCATAAAACAGAGAGTGCACCTACATACCAGGGAGAGGCAAGTTCAAAATAAAAACACAACACAAAGTATAGTAGTATACCTTCAAGGTATAGTAGGACAGGGGCAAAGAACAATATACTTAATACAATATATAGTTAATACAATGTTAAACAAAAATCTGCACACCAGTCAAGCCATAAGACTTGCTTTTCCCACAGAAATCCCAAATCTGCAGTGATGTTAAAACCGCAAAGGATTCTGGGTGGGCATATGCAAATTAGTTTAACAAAGAATCACATTTTGCCTCATTCCATTTTAAACATGGATTCCTTTTAATCTGTGTTTGCAGTATACAACTGCTTGGAACACAATTTAGGAAAAGATGCAAAACCAGTGAACTACTCATGGACAGCTGTTTCGTTGTTAGTGCAACTCTTCAGCATGAGGTTGGTTACTGGTTTGCTTATTGAGGCTTGGTATG
>OW240913.1:178757742-178767879 GCA_933207985.1 Pelobates cultripes | reverse complement strand
CCATGCGATGGGGCCCTGCGGTCGGTCCTGTAAAAAGGGAACAAATTGCACGAAAGCCTCCAGTTACAGAGACTAGGGAGGGTTCGCCTGAATCCCCTCGTTCGGTTGTTTCTGTCTATGGAACGAGGGGTCGTTCGGTAGTTTGGAACCGAACGGACCGGGCTCGTGGAGGTCTCAGCGGTGTTCACCTAGTCGAGTGTCCGATTTGGGTTCCAGACACTCGACGGCAAAATACCGCTGTTCGGGAGTTTAAAAATGGCCGCCGCCACGTGTTCGTTTCCCGAATGGTGGCCACCCCCGAGAACAAAGGACTACTGCCCAGCTTGTCAATTACCCGTTCGAAAAAAGGTTGCAACTGGTAATTGAAGCCACACTTCACACCGGGGAGGTCTGACTGTTCGGTAGTTTCTTTCCCTTACTTGTTAGAAGGATTCTACCGAACAATCAGACGAATACAATACATTTATACACATATAACCTGCCATTTAGACGAATGCAGTTAAAACCTATTAAATTCCCAGGACAGCCCAGTGCAATCCACTACATCTGCCATTTTAGTGCCCAGTCTCCCAATCTATCTAAATCCCTCTGCAGCAAAGCAATATCCTGCTCACATTTTATTACTTTAAAAGTTTTGTGTCAGTTTTGGATCAGAATGTGGGTTCATTTGTAAGTGTTGTAACGGTTCACCTGGCACCCCGATTGGGTACCTCCGTTGATGGATGCTCCTAGTGCTTCTTGAGGATTCCAAGCACTGTAGCCGACACCACAACCACAGCAGGTCGAACCTCTCTTCCTTCAGAGCGAAGCAGGAACAAGCTCTTAAAAGAGCTTAGGAGTGGCAAGGGATTGCTATGCTTAGCAGAGCATAGCAATCCCTTGTAGCAGATTCCCCCAATAAGAGACAGGACTCCAAATTGAGGGTGAAGTAGAACTGTCTAAAACTTTATTTTACTTGAGACTAGCCCATATGGTCATTACATTAACATTGCTGTGAAAACTCAATGAAATTACAAACAGTCAAATCATAGCAGGCAGCATACAGTGACTTATTATAACATAATTACATATTTATAAATGGGTGGGGAAGACCATAATTAACACAAAATGTCTGTCCTGCATGCAGAATTAGCGATATGCAAATCTACCCGAATATGCACACATTACCAGTCTTGCTATTCAGGTAGTGCATATTACTGTTGCTCCCAACAGAGGGCACTACACAAGCTCCATAGCCAAATCCACCTAGTTGGTAGCAATCCTCAGCAGTATAGGAGAGCAGGCAATACATCCCAGGGGTCATAGTCACATGGCAGGAGGCTGGCAATCAGTCTTCTCCAAAGCCCAGTGGCAAGGTTGGTTCCGCCACAAGTGTCTACCCAGTTTAAGAAAGCATGACAAATCATTGGATCCCTATTGTATCTTTGTGGGGTTGTCTTATTAACAGGAGGATGATTAGAATTAGGCACAGCTGCTACTTGGGTCTCAGGCTATAAATGAGAGGGCAATGAGGGTTTGCAGGGCTTGTGCAAATTCACCCATGCGAAGGTCTATGGAATACAGAGGTTGGAAAAAACAGCTTGTTCCTATTAGAAAACATAATTTTAGAGTTTCAGATGACTCATGGGCGGTACAAAATTGTATCAGCCCGATCCGTAATGTTATTGGAGTGCACCTGATGCAACAAATGTGTAATTTGGACCCAAATTCAGACTCAAATTCAGACTTGAAATAAAAGTCAACGCTTTGAGAGTGTGCCCTTGAGAACACTGTATTAACCAGGTAAGACCCCAGCAACCGTGACACAGTTGGCCAGGTGATACTCCAAATCCGTACACAGGCTGCCTTTCTATAACTTGGCTCAATATCTCCTATGAGCCACTGGTATTAGGATATAACAAGGCTTTACAAATCATAGGACCCTGGGAGCTAAGCATGGCTCACTAAAATGAGAGTGCTTGCTTTTAGCTTTTCTAACATTTGATATAACACTTTATTAATTACTTCTTCCACCTCTCCCTAGTTCTTCAACTCTATGCCAACCTGTGGAGCATGCTGTAGTGTGTTACAATGTATACATTTAGCTATTTTTACACAATTAATATAGAATGTAATCATCCTCTAGCTGCAGAAAACCTCTTAGACTGGAGAATGACTGAATTGTTCCCCTGATCCCCCTCATACATCCTCCCCCTACCGCAGTACAGCAAATTAAGTCACATTTAATTTCCCCCATTCTCCAGTTGACCTTGAGCGGGCGGCACCTGCCAATTGGTTCTGCCACACAAGCTCTTGTAATTATATCAGCCACAAATATTATCTTGTTACAGAAACACACAATACCCCCATTCACATGGCAGGGACTGAGCCGAAATGATCTAATGTCAGCCTTATGATGAAATCATTCATTTTATCCTCTCCGTGCCGGGGTGTGGTTACAATTTCTTCACCCCTTTGGCACAGAAAGGGGTTAAACATCAGGCTGGCCTCAATTCACCAATTAAAGTTTGTCATCTGATCTCTTAAGAACACCAGGAGTAGTGGGGGAAATCGGAGTTATTTACTAAAATGGGATTTTTGGGAAATGGACCAGAGATTCACAATTTCAAAAAAATAAATGAATAAAAGCAATGGAACAGGGAAAATCATCCCTTTTAGCAATTTTGTTTAACTTGACCTGATTGATCTAAAATGTGAAACTCCCTGACAATTCACAGTTTATTAAATAATGATGAGAAAGAGTAATTCACATTTTTGGTCTAACTCATTCACACACTGGGGTTTACTCACAATACTGTGCATTGTAGAGAATTGATAGTGTCTGTTCCCATGGCCAATTCTGTACAGTACTCCCTTCAATGAGTAAACCCCGCTGTGGTGAATATCCCGTCAAGGTTGGTGATAAGAGATATATTGTCACGTTACCTCTCACGTTAATGCTGATCCTGGGTCATTTCTGTTGCCTATTATTGCTTTGGCACCTTCCCTACATCATTCGACTCACTCTATATTACATTTTGATGTGTAACGATGCTACCCCATCCCGATTTATAATCCCGTCGATACTCTCTTCAAAGCTGACACGAGCGTGGCTTGGTCATTTTTGCAACTATGTACTTTGTTTTGTTGTGCTTCTGTGTGTTGGAATATAGTAAATCCTGAAATGTACAAAGTGATAAATATATTTATCGATTTGCTTTTATTATTATTCATTTTTTAAAATTATTATTTTACAATGAAAATTCAATACATTTCATAACCTAAAGATACCTAAAAATGTTCACAGTTTCCGGTGGAAGGATAAGAGCTCGGGCAGTAGTTTTTCGGAGTCAGTTGCCTTATGCACATATTTCCCGGAGTTGGGAAATAGCCAAATTGCCCTGGCTTTCCTTTCTGTAAGGCTGTTTAGATGTCTCAGATCACAGACGTGCTGTCTAGGGCTGAGTTGAATGAGCTACCTGGATGATGATCTTTTAATGGTCAGTTGGTTACCTGATTGCATGACAGAGGATCAGTCGCTGCCCTTGGGGTATTCACTGCTTGATGTTCCATTGTGTGGTTTGAACACGTGCTATAAAAACATGACATGGAATAACTGTGTGAGAATGGAAGCTGTCGTCATCCAGTTACATGCCTGTTCCTCTGGTTTAGATGTGGTTTACATGCGGTTGATGAAGGACTTAGATGGATCACTGGAGACATGACTATGCTCGTTACAACGGATGCCTGTCTCTGGCGAGTCGGGGGACATTGTTCATTCTAATTGCTTCTGGAACTGGATCAGGAGAGTCGAAAACATATAAATCAGAGGCAACACAGGTAAAAAAAGCCAATTGGTTTACGGACAACTAGTTCAGGATTATCTCAGTCCAAGATGTACACTTACATGCACATGTTCACATGCATGCACACACGCATTTTTCTTAGGTTTCAAACATTTCAAATGTTTTCAATTTATAAACCACAGGAGAAAAACAAAAGTATTTAACCATCTAATGGCTAAAATTTTCCACTAGTTCTATAACATGTATAACTGTCTTTACCAAGGTGTACCAAATTGACAACTTTCTTTAAAGGACCACAAACTTGTTTTCCTAGCACTATAGGATCTTTAGGTTCCTCTCACCCTCAGGGTCCCACTCCCGCTGGGCTGAAGGGGTTAAACACTTTCTCCAGCGTCAGGCTCCCTCGGCGCCTGGGAACTCTCCTCCTCCTCTCGACGTCAGCGCTGAATGCGCATGCGCGGCAAGAGCCGCACGCGCATTCAGACAGTCCGTAGGAAAGCATTACTCAATGCTTTCTTATGGACGTCCAGCGTCTTCTCACTGTGATTTTAACAGTGAGAAGCGCGGATGCGCCTCTAGCGGCTGTCAGGAAGACAGCCAGTAGAGGCTGGACTATCCCTGCAATGTAAACATAGCAGTTTCTCTGAAAGTTAGCTCTGCCCCCTCACTCAGTCCATCTGTGACAAGACAGAGGGGTAGTAGAGAGACACAGGGGAAGGGGGGACAAAGAGAGGGGTAATAAATAAACACATGAAGGGGGGACAAAGAGAGGGGTAATAGAGAAACACAGGGGAAGAGGGGGCAAAGAGTGGGGTAATAGAGAGACACAGGGGAAGGAGGACAGTTTCTCTGAAACTGCTATGTTTACATGTGAAGGGTTAAAACTTGGGGGACCTGGCACCCAGACCACTTCATTGAGCTGAAGTAATCTGGGTGCCTATAGTGGTCCTTTAACCATGGCTTCCTCATGCAAACCAGTTAAACCTTATGGTTATATTTCATTAACCATCTGTACCTGTTGGATAACTTTTCTTTAACCGGTTTACTTCAAAGACAGGGTCATCTTTTACGAGGTTCAAATGGGCCAGCTACTTCTGAGGGCCACTTGCCCACAAACAGGATACTGACAAGCCCACCAGGATCCTGAGAATTGTCCCAGTGGGCAGCCACACCGGAGGTAATCAGGGGCCCCTATCATTCTGTTTGTTCCTCCCACGGCCTGCTGGGAAGAAGTAAGGTCACATCACTTCCTCCCAAGCAGGGCCGGATTAACATAGGGGCTGAGGGAGCTGCAACTCCAGGCCCAGGCCCAGGCCCAGGCCCATGGAATAGGCCCATTTAAAAAAATAAATTAAAAAAAAAGAATTATTTTTTTACACACACTACTCTTTTTGCCACCTGACTGCTATTTTACTGGCACAGACGGTATTTGAGGCTGCCTGGCCGTGCCGGTATTGCAGTAATACCGGCAATACAAATGCAGGTAATTTTCTCAGAATACATGGAGATTACCCTGCAATACCAGCACCGGCCAGTAGGGGTCACTGTGTGTGGAGAGAGGCAGGGATAGGAAGTTACAGAATATCCCTGCCTCTCTCTACTACTTACTGATCTGTGGGGGAGCAGCAACACAGCACAGAGTCCAGACAGCAGCTCTACAGCTCAGGTAAATGAGGGATGGGGGGGAAAGGCAGCAGGTACACATGGGGACACTGAGACAATAGGGGACATATGGGGACACAGACACTAGGGGACACTGAGACACTAGGACACATGAGGACACAGACACTGGGAGACCTGGGGACACTGGAAAACATGGGGACACTGTGACACTATGGGACACTGGGACACATGGGGATGCTGTGGGACATTGGGAGACATTGGGACACGGAGACACTATGTTCCCATGTCCCCCAGCCAGTGTCCCTAGTGCCTCAGTGTCCCCAAGTCTCCCAGTGTCTGTGTCCCATGTCTCTCAGTGTGCCTAGTGTCCCCATGTGTCCCAGTGTCCCTATATGTCCCAGTGTCCTCATGTCTATGTCCACAACTGTCCCCATGTGTCCCCAAATGTCTGTCTCCCAGCCAGTGTCCCCTAGTCTCCCAGTATCCCCTAGTCTCTCAGTGCCTGTGTCCCTAGTGTCTTAGTGTCCTCAAATGTTTCAGTGTCCCCATGTCTCCCAGTGTCTGTGTCCCTAGTGTCTTAGTGTCCCCAAATGTTTCAGTATCCCCATGTCTCCCAGTGTCTGTGTTCCTAGTGTCTCAGTGTGCCTGGTGTCCCCATGTCTCCCAATGTCCCTATATGTCCCAGTGTCCCCATGTCTATGTCCACAACTGTCCCCATGTCTCCCAGTGTCCCCAAGTGTCTGTCTCCCAGTGTCCCCTAGTCTCTGTGTCCCCTAGTCTCCCAGTGTCTGTGTTCCCATGTCTCTGTGTCCCTAGTGTCTTAGTGTCCCCAAATGTTTCAGTGTCCCCATGTCTCCCAGTGTCTGTGTCCCTAGTGTCCCAGTGTCCCCATTTCTCCCAGTTTACCTAAATGTCTTTGTGTCCCCATGTCTCTGTGTCCCCGGGTCTCTCAGTGTCCCCATGTCTCTTAGTGTGCCCAGTATCCTAGTGACATGGGGACACACTGAGACATTGGGACACTGGGAGAAATGGGGACACAGACACTGGGAGACTAGGGGACATGGGGACACTGACACTGTGATACATAGGGACACTGAGACACTGGGTGACTTGCGAGACTGAGACACTGGGAGACAGGGAGACACTGGGAGCAGAATCAGTGTGCCTAGTGTCCCCATGTGTCCCAGTGTCCCTATATGTCCCAGTGTCCTCATGTCTATGTCCACAACTGTCCCCATGTGTCCCCAAATGTCTGTCTCCCAGTCTGTCTCCCAGAATCAAACTGTGAGTAGTCTGTTGGTGATTTTACAGAATTTTCTCTGCTGTCACTCCTTGTTATTTACATCATGTGATGTCAAGTGTGACGAGACCAATCTCGCCACATTGCATTGGAGAAGCCTGGTTGCTCGCCTGCTGCCTTTGGACTATGGCCCCCTTTTAAAAGACTTTATTTTTCCATGCAGAAAAGCTGTATTCGTGCTTTTCTGCCGGTTGTTCGGTAGTTTCAATCTACCGAACAACCGTACGAATGACTGGACCACCTGGGAGCTGGAGTGTGCCAGCAATTAACCTCCCTGAAGCTGCGGTTAACCGCAGCTTAATTGATGAACGCTGGGTGGCCGCCGTTCGTATCCCGAACACGAGGTCGCTGCCATTTTAAACCATACGAATGAACAGCGGTGTTCGCCTCTATTTTCATGGAACTAAAATCGGACACAGTTTTGCGCGAACACCGCTGAAGCCGCCGACCTCCCTTCTTGTTCGGTGAAAGCGCACGAATGACCCGGTGTTCGGTATTTTTGTGTGAATGTCTTATACCCCAGATAGGAATCCCATGGAGCCCATTCGTATGAAACTGACTGTGTAAAGACTTTGGCTCCATGGCGATTAAACTGTATTCGTGTGGTCTGAGTGCCATTCACCTAATAATGTGCACTCAGACCTGAGCTATCTGGGGATATGTTACATGTCTGTGGTTTATGTAGTAAATGTTATTTTATGTATTTTAAAGTATTATGCTGGTTTTGTGTTCCCACATGTGTAATGGAGTTTTGCCTTTGTCTTGGGAGATAATTGAGTTACTTCCCAATTATCTCCCAGGGCAGAGGGGAGGAAGCCAGGATGCATTGTGGGAATATACTGTGACTGTGTGTCCCATTTGTATACTTGTCTGTCCCTTGTCACAGTCTCCCATTTGGTCCCCTAGGGGAGTGTCCACCAGGTGGGAGACCTGCATAAAAGCCGGGCAGGTAGCCCTCATTAAACAGACCACTGCTTGACCCTCAACACGGAGCCTTGTCTCGTCTTTGGGGGGATTTACTGTATGCTGCTAAGGACTGATTGCCAGGAGTGTAAGCCGCTTGGGAGCTTTTCCTGTTCGTCTGGTAGCAGCAATTCGTATGGTTCCTGTTCGTGTATTTGGAGTGCTACCTTATTCCCTTGTATGCCGTTCGGGAGTTTGGAGCATTCACTTGTATGCAGTTCGAGAGTTTGGAGCATTCACTTGTATGCAGTTCGAGTGTTTGGACCATTCCCTTGTATGCAGTTCGAGTGTTTGGAGCATTCCCTTGTATGCCGTTCGGGAGTTTGGAGCATTCCCTTGTATTCAGTTCGTGAGTTTTGGTGATTCTACAGTAGCTGTGCCTGTTTCTGAAAGGGGATTATCGTGTAAGCGGTTTTTACCCCTTTTGTGCAAAACGGTCCGTTACAATTGGTGGCAAGCGGCGGGATCGTTCCCACAGACTACAGGACAGCTACAGGTGACACCATTCCGTGGATTTTTTACAATTTGAGGGCAACGCATGTCCCAGTACAGCGACCCTGACAGCAACAGCATGGAACCAGCAGTGTCATACGAGGAGGAGGACCTGGATGGCCGGGATGCATTAAGGAAAGGCATCTGGTACCAGGCCCTGGATAATGTACAGTACCAGCGGGGTGAGAGTCTCCTCAGTGAAGAGCAGCGGTTGCAGAAGCAAGTGGCCCTGCGGATGCCCTTCCTGGGAGAGCAGCCCCTAGATGAATGGGTGAAGGAATTGGAGCACCGGGTATGGCAGGAGATTTGGCTGGAAGATGCATACCAGGCGCTTTGGTGGTATGGGGCACAGTACCTGCCCTGGACAGCCGAGCATGACAAGCCAGAGGGAGAGGAGTTTGATGGTCCTGGCTTGTTATGGGAGGCTTTTTCAGAGCCTGAATTTGGGAGCCCTACACAAGCCCGGTTCAGTGATCTCTTGGAGTGGAGGGAGAGCAGGTATGACTGGGACGACACTCACGACATTGAGCAAGACCTGGCTCACCTAGCAACCCTGGAGTGGGAACTGGAGCAGGACTACCGAGATCTCTTCCACTCCATTGAGAAGATTCAGCAGGACAGCAAGGTGACAGAGCCAGAACCAGACCCATTCAGCTGGGAAGACATTGTGGATATTTTCTGGGAAGAACCCCAGGTGGCCGGTAGAGATGGGACCGAGGTCTCTCCACCGGTCCTGCAGGGAATTGGGAGCCCAGTCTCCATTCCCCAGCGGCCGTGTGATTTATTGGGAATTGGGAGCCCAGTCTCCATTCCCCAGCGGCAGTGTAAAGTGCAGGGAGAGGAGAGCAGCGTCCTCCCTCCCCAGCGGCAGGCTGAGTTACAGGGGGCAGAGGTAGTTGTTCCTGCCCCCCAGCAGCAGAGTGATATGCCGGGAAGGCAGTGTGAAGTCCAGGGAGAGGAGAGCAGTGTCCTCCCTCCCCAGCGGCAGCGTGATTTTTTGGGAATTGGGAGCCCAGTCTCCATTCCCCAGCGGCAGTATGATGTTTTGGGAATTGGGAGCCCAGTCTCCATTCCCCAGCAGCAGCACAGATTATTGGGAATTGGGAGCCCCGTCTCCATTCCCCAGCGGCAGAGTGTCCTACCGGGAATAGAGAGCCCAGTCTCCTTTCCCCAGCAGCAGGACTCTGTATTGGGAGCAGAGACAGTCGGTCTCCCTCCCCCGCAGCTGGAAGTATGTATGGGAGAGGAGCTTGTTACCCCCTCTCCCCAGCGGCAGCTTAATGTACCAGGGGGAGACAGTAAGCCCCACAACCGTGCAGATGGGACCGTAGTCTCTACACTGCCAGCACAGGGGGTAGGGACGGTCGGTCCTGCCCCCAGCGACAGGGCTGTTTAGCCAAAGGGGAGACAGTCGGTCTCCCCCTCCAGCAGCAGAGATGGGTAACCAAAGGGGAGACGGTCGGTCTCCAGCAGCAGGACTGTGCATCTAAAGGGGAGACAGTCAGTCTCCAGCAGCAGCAGCAGAGCGGTGTATTTAAAGGGGAGACAGTCAGTCTCCAGCAGCAGCAGCAGAGCGGTGTATTTAAAGGGGAGACAGTCGGTCTCCCCCTCCAACAACCAGGCTTCCACCAGGCTACCCTCCCAGTAGCGCTGGCAACAGGGCAGAGTGCCGCTGGTCTCTGCCCACGCAGCAACCCACCAAGTCAGCGTACCCATACCCAGCACAGCCGTGGTGAGGCACCTGGACATGGACAAGCTTCTTCTCTACCCAGGTGTAGTAACCATTTATTGTGGGTGGGCTGTGCTGTTGATTATGTTTTGTGGGTGGGCTGCTGGACTAACAAGGGCACTGACCGGCAGGAGGTCAGATACCCTGTTAGTCTGTTTGGAAAAGGGAAGAGATGTGACGAGACCAATCTCGCCACATTGCATTGGAGAAGCCTGGTTGCTCGCCTGCCTTTGGACTATGGCCCC
>OW240913.1:178713595-178753981 GCA_933207985.1 Pelobates cultripes | reverse complement strand
ACCCGTACTCCGACCGAGTACCTTCCATTGATGGACGCTTCCTAGCTTGCGCAGAGGACCACAAGCACCGCACCGGACACCACAACCTCCGCAGACTCCACAACCACCGTAGCTTAACTGGTAGTCTCGCCGTCTTCCTTCCACGCTGGATCAGCTTCTGTCTTCCAGGACCGTGTGGGAAAGACCTCTTCCTTCCACCCTGTATGAACCTCTGACATCCAGGACTGTGTGGGGAAAACCTCTCCTCCAGGAGAGTGTATCAGGAACAACTCTTAGAAGAGCTAAGTGATTAAAGCTCAAGGGACTATGCAGAGCATAGCAATCCCCAGTGTGATTATAGCAGTTCCCTCCAATAACGAGACAAGGCTACGTATTGAGGATCAAGAAGATCTGTTTAATGCACACAAAAGGACTTTCTTTTATACAAGTTTTCAGGCCAGAGGACCTGGTGGTAAACTGTGACAAAAGGGACACAAACCAATGGAAACACTAATTAACAAAATAACACTCCCACGTACACAGTAAAATCCCTCCCCTATATCCTGGAGATAATTGGCTTAAGGAACTGCAGTAAACTCAATTATCTCCAGGTACAGAAAATATCTCCATTTTACACTAACAGCAAAAATACATAAAAGTACATAAAAATGCATAATTCTTATTATATTACACAGAACCCCCACATTTATCTTGATCTGAGCGCCCAATATAGGTGAACAGCGCTCAAATCCCACGAACAGAGTAAATTTGCCATGGGGGTTAAAGTTTTGCAAGGGCTGATGAGAGATTGAGGAGGGACAAAGCAGCCAGTTTAAACTGGTCTGGCAGTGTCCCTGAGACAACGCCCTGCTGGAGAACAATGGATAGGTATTAAAGGGCGAGGGGAAGTGGCACATTCTCCCATGGAATCAAAGGGGCAGAAACAGTTGTTTAAAAGCCAATAAGCCCAAATAGTGTTTTTAAAGGGTAAAATCTTCCAGGGGCCATAGTCACAAGGTAAGAGGCTGGCAAGCAGGCCTCTCCAAGACCAAGTGGCGAAGGGCACTTCGTCACAGGAACCACTTATATTACACATTAAAAAACACCAAGGAATAGAGGGCCTACCCACCCCAGCATGGATCCACAAAATAGTTCTCTTTGCAGATGACGTGCTCTTATTCCTCACAAACCCAATGCACTCCATCCCGAACTTGATGAATCTACTTATACAATACGGACAAAAATCATATTACAAAAACAACCTAAAAAAACTACCCATCAGCATCCCCTCAAACACACTCCAGATGCTTAAATCGCAGCACCCCTTTGACTGGAGGACAACCTCATTAAAATACTTGGGAATTAATCTGACCAAATCGACCACCCAGTTGATCCAAGAAAACCATACCCCCATAACCTATAAATTACAGACAAAACTAGACTTGTGGCAAACCCTAGAAGTATTGTAGAGGAGCGGCAATATTAAATCCCACGAACTCCGCTGGTAAAGAAGGTAATCCACAGTCAAGCGCTGAAAGGTAAGGCAATATCCCAAATTCCCCAGTAACCGGACGAAACACAGTTCTGGGAGTCAACTGAAGTTTTTATTCACAGCATCCAGTATTTATGCAAGTCCCCATGCAAGGGGTTTCCCTACTGACATAGCAGGGGTAGTACAGCAGGGGACTACATGGGGGACTTAACATTCCAACCTTTTCTCCCATCAGGCACTGCTGCACGAGAGGGATACTCCCACTAGAATATACTGTTAAGTGGATTATCCCTCTGTGCAGCAGAACCAGCAATTCACTTTAAAATCTATAACTTTTATAATACTTAGTCCATTTAAACGAACGGACATTCGGTAGATAGCTGGGGTCTGAGTGCACAGTTCGTGAGTATACCGCTCAGATCCCAGCTAAAACAACCGAACGAAATACACTTTGCCATTGAGTTCGCCCCAAAGTACCGAACACCGATGGGGGAACCCTAATAGCGAAAGACCAGAGCTCCCGAACAGCCTGGAAGTCCAGCGGCATCTGCACCGTCGAGTAGCGGTTTTCAGTTCCACGCGCTCGACGACCAAACACCGCTGGGGAGACAAAGGATCCAAGATGGCCGACCGCTGCGTGGTCGGTAGCCGAACGACGGCCACCTAGGAAGGCCTCTAATTACCGATTGCAACATTGTTGCAATTGGTTAACGAGCGCCACACGTCCCTCTCTGTGTGGGCTATTAGGGGGTAGCTCATTCGGTTCACGAACAGCCTGTAAAGTTACTTTTCGTGAAACGAAACACATGAATGCTAGCGGCTTTCGGCTGCTAGCATACAAATTCAATACAAACATACATTAACACACAGTGTACAGCCAGGTTATACAAGAAGTTGCAGGGATAATGCAGGCAACCTTTTTATGCACATCATCCAGATTATTACAAGTGGCTAGGTTTGCCACAAGTATCATGGCTAGGGAGAGTGAATACTGTCAAAATGATGGCACTACCCCATGTCTTGTACTTATTCCGCACTATGCCTATAGCACTTAGCAACAAATTGCTTCAAAGATTCCAGAGCATGTTTAACGCATACATTTAAAAAAAAAAAAAATAATAATTGCCAGACGTCTCACGTGGTTGTCGCCAACTAAAGTTGGGTTCAGCATTCCAAACATCAGAGCATATTACCGAGCAGTAGTCCTGGCACAGGGGCTGGAAACAATCTCACGCACTACACCCCAAATATGGATCCCTCTAGAAAACGCATGTATACGACCACACACAATAGGTTCCATGCTAAGGTCATTCACGTCATGGGAAACAAACAAACACAAACCCATGGCCAGCATGAGACTCTTAATAAACAGATGGAGGAAATGGGCAAGATCTCTTATTGGTACAAACAACATTGTATATTTTGCCCCCACACAAGCAATCTCGGAACCATGGCATCAAAAGGGAATAATATCAGTAATACAACTGTACACAGAGGAAGGCCTAAAGCCATTCCCAGCTCTTCAACAGGAGTTCCCGCTCCCCCCAGAGACGTTTTCACATACACCAGAACTAAACATATCCTCCAGACACTACAAACTTGCCAATGCGAGGAATCACAACTTACAAGCTTTGGGCTCTACTGCATAGGTAAATCTACCCTTGAACGGTGGGTGGGGGCCATAAAGATAATGAGGGGGGGGACCTACTGTCCTCCCCCCACTGGCCCCCACCCCTGCGCGGTGGGTGGGGGCCATAAATTTAAACGGGGGGACCTACTGTCCTCCCCCCCGGCCCCCAAACCCTGGGCGGCGAGTGGGAGCCCTAAGACAAATCCCCCCCATCAAAGGTGAATAGGGGTCCCCAAGCCCCTAGTCACCCACCCCCAAAGAAGTTACCCCCTACCTACCCCCCCACTCTAAAAAATAGTGAGGGGGAATAAAATAACTAACCTGTAAGAAAAATTAAACTTACCATTTGACGTCTTCCTTTTTCTAAAATCTTCATTTTTCAGCCCCAAAAAAGGCCAAATAAAAAACCATCATACCCTTCGAACTTAAAATAAAATAAAAAACCTGAGCGCAAAAAAAAAAATAACGAGCTCAAAAAAAATAATTTTACACAGCGTGGGAAAGTTCTTTGGAATTTTCCCACGCTGTGTAATTTGACTCATAACACTCTGATTGGTGGGCTTGGGATCTAACCAATCAGAGTGCTCTTTGTCATTTTACACAGCGTGGGAAAATTCCAAAGAACTTTCCCACGCTGTGTAAAATGACACAAAGCACTCTCATTGGATGGATTTCAAGCCTCCCAATCAGAGTGCTCTGTGTCATTTTACACAGCATGGGAAAGTCCTTTTGAATTTTCTCACGCTGTGTAAAATGACAAAGAGCACTCTGATTGGCTTAAACCAGCCAATCAGAGTGTTCTTAGCCTAATTGCAGGGCGGGCCAAGGCTTTATAAGCCTTCCCCCGCCCTGCAGAGCTCAGTCTGCGTGGAGCCCTCCATGGGTGAAGATGGATTATTTTTTTGCGCTCGTTTTTTTTCTTTTTCATCAGGTTTTTTTGAAGATTTTAGAAAAAAGAAGACGTCAAATGGTAAGTTTAATTTTTCTTTACAGGTTAGTTATTTTATTCCCCCCTCATTATCTTTATGGCCCCCACCTACCGCTCATGGGTGGGGGCCAGGGTGGGAGGACAGTAGGTGCCCCCATTGTAATTTATGGCCCACGCACACCGTGCAGGGTTGGGGGCCAGGGGAAGGACAGTAGGTCCCTCCCATTGTAATTTATGGCCCCCGCCCACCGCGCAGTGGTGGGGGCCAGGGGGAGGACAGTAGGTTTCCCCCCTTATTGTTATTTAGGGCCCCCAGCCGCCGTGCAGAGGTGGGGGCCGGATAGTAGTTTTTTTTACTTTTTTACAGTGAGCAGCAACAGGCTGCTCACTGTTTTTTTAGTGGACATGCCCCTACTCGCGGTATAGCGAGTAGGGGCATTCAGGAGATTTTAATCTCCCTTATGCTATTATGGGGGTCATATTGACCCCCATAGAGTGAGGGGGACCTCGGGGGCTTAGGAAGTGGTGGGTTACACAGCTCCCTGCCGCTTCTATTTTTACATATTACAAGGAGGGAACTGCGCACTGGTAGCTCCCTCCTTGTAATAAACAGTGTTAGTTTGTTTGCCTGACAATGCTATTCATTCGTCTTTCTGACGAATGAATGAATAGATGAAATTCCCGTTCGCATGCCCAAGTGTTTCACTGGGCATGTGCAGGAATTTCATAGCGCTATCTAGTGTGGGCAGATGACGTGTCCCACAGGGACTTCCTCTAAAAATAAAGAATAGAAAATAGGTAATATGGGGGGCTTAGGGGCATTTGGGGGTGACTAGGGGGTCAATTAGATGTAGTGAAGTCGGGAGGGGGGGTTAAAAAAAAACAGGATTCGGCCTTGACAGTGCCGCTTTAAAATCGAGGCCAGAGTCTTTATGCTGACCTGGGGTGCCACAGGTGTGAATCAAGTAATGCTCACCTGAGATTAATCAATTAGCAGCCACTATGTTAAAAGAAAGGGATCAACCTGGTGCATAGAGAGAAAAGTCAGCTAGGAGAGCTAATGAACTAAGAAGCAGTTTTTCCTGTAAAGCATACTTTGGAATTTGATTGAAAACAGAGAAACTGCTATGTTTACATTAGGGGTTAATCCAACCTCTAGTGGCTGTCTTCCTAAAAGCCGCTAGAGGCGCATCTGCGACGCTGGATGCAAAATTCGCATCCAACGTGCAGAATGTCCATAGGAAAGCATTGAGAAATGCTTTCCTATAGACAGTTTGAATGCGCGTACGGCACTTGCTGCGCATTCTGCTCCACTCGGGAGCTGGCGTCGGTGGGGGGAGGAGAGGTCACCAGCATCGAGGAAGCCCGGCGCTGGATTAAGGTAAGCTGCTGAAGGGGCTTTAACCCATTCAGCGCCACGGGAGGGGGACCCTGAGAGTGGGGGCACCCTCAGGGAACTATAGTGTCAGGAAACAACTTTGTTTTCCTGACACTATAGTGATCCTTTAAGCTGTAGTTGTTCGGTTGACTATAGTGTCCCTTTAAGTTTTAACACTGTAGTAAAATGGCCAATGACGTTTGATACATTTATCATCTATCTAGCTATTTTCTCTGTTTTAATGTACAGATAGAAGCCAGCAGTAAAGCAATTGTATTAATAAAAGAAGGAGAAACCTAGCATTCAGACATGTAACCGTAACTTATTTAAGATGTTTACCTTACTTTTTAAAGTTAGAAAAGGGCAATCTTTCAGAAGCCATTATGTAAATAAATTCTCTAGTGTAATCAAATTTCCCAAACCGCTTTCTCTTTATAAAGTACATAATTAATGCATACAAAAATCTATAACGTGGCTAAGTCCATTTGTTCAGAAATAAATTAGAGTATTATTGGTAAGCAAATAGTGTCTCTGTGGGCTGTTTGAGAAAACATTTCAGAACATACAATAGATAGGAAGATAGTTCAGTTCTCAAAGAGATTATACTAATAAACTAGTCTATATAGTCAAACAAAAGCATAGGCTAAATTTAAAGGGGGACCTGTGACCTCTACACTTCAAAGGACAAACAGTGATTATAAGTTATTATACAGTAGAAGATATGGAGGACAGAAACATTTTATCTTGTATTTAAATGTACAGATTTTTTTTTTCTTTCTATAACAATAGATCTTGTAATATGCCTTGATTGAATAATTTTGGGTAAGATTTTCAAATGATTAAAAATATTTTTTCAAAATATTAAAATATAATAAAATATATAAAAAAAACTCTAAGTTAAAAAAGTGTCAGAATATTAAAATATTGTATCTAAAAACACTAGAGGTCATAGTCCTTAGTAAATAAAATAAAAAATCTACATATGGTTATTTTTTGTTTAATGGTTATGCTTAAACATGCAGAAAACTTTGTTTGAAAAAACAGAAGAATGCCATTAGCCGCTAAGGTATAATGTGGAACCAAAAAGACACTTGTGTCAGAAATGTATGTTAAAACATAGACTTTATTCATTTCTTTTTTTTTAAATCAACTGAAAAATAAATTGTTTTTACAAACAACTCTTACATGTTTAGTCTTATAGATTAGTCACAATTATTAATTATTGACTAATTACAACAAAATAACTTTCTATTATCAATTATTGTTTAGTGACCAACGATTAAAAAAAACAACCAAAAACCTTGAAAACAATATCCAAGCCCAAATACAAAAAGCATTCTATTAAATTTCACACCAAAGATAATACTTTTTTAGTTCTTCCTTTAGAGCTGGGGTTCCCAACCCGTGGTAGGCATACCCACAGGGGTACAATTCAGTGCCACAGGAGGTACACAAAATAATTTTGGTAATGCCGGCTGCACAGGTTGGGAACCACCATGGGCCAAGGCCGACAGGGGAGATCACAGGATCTCCCCTGCCGGCCCATGCAGAGCCTGCTGTGTGTGCCCTAATGGGCCGGTGGGGAGATCAAAGATCAGGTTCGGCAATTCACAGCGTTGCCGCGGGTTACTGGACTGGACTTTATCTGCAGCCAGAGGAGCTGCAGGCAGGATAGAGCTGCTCATCTCGACCAGACCAACAGGGCAATGTCCCCCCTCCGTGAGGACAAAGTAAGAATAGGGGAGAGGGGGCATACTATTTTTTATTTTTTTATTTTTTTATTTAAATGGTAATAAAACATCACCCACACACTGCACCCCTCACAAACACAGAGCACACCCCTCACACACATAGCACCCCTCACAAACACACACAGCACCGTTCACACACACAGCGCCCCTCACAAACATTCCTCATACACACACACAGATCACCCCTCACACACACAGAGTACCCCTCACATACACAAGCATACCACCACTCACGAATACAACACCCCTAACACAGAGCACCCTTCACACACAGAGCACCCCACACACATCACCCCTCACAAACACCCCTAACACACAGAGAGCATTCCTCACACACACACAGAGCACCCCTCACACACAGGCAGATTACCTCTCACACATACAGCACCACTCACAAATACAACACCCCTCACACAGAGCACCACTCACACACACACACACACACAAACACAGCATCCATCACACACACACACACACACACACACACAGAGCACCTCCCACACACACGAACACAGCACCCCTCACACACAGCACCCATTACACACACAGATAGCACCCATCACACACAGAGTACACCCCTCACACAGAGTACCCCTCACAAACACAGCATCCCTCACACACACAGAAAACCCCTCCCAAACACAGCACCCCTCACAAACACCCCTAACACACACACAGAGTACCCCTCACACACAAAGTACCCCTCACACACACAAACACAGCAACTTTTGTAACCGCGGCTAGTTCCCTTATTTATCACTATAATGTCTTAAAGCAGTGATGGTGAACCTATGGCACGCGTTCCACAGGTGGCATGCCGAGCCCTCTCTGTGGGCACACGGCCATAGCTCACCATCAATGCAGAGTAGGCACCTGCCTGCCCAAAAGGGCAGGCGCCTACTCTGCTTCCGTTTCGGGAGGAAAGGGGGAGGGATCTGAGAAGCAGCTCTCCCGTCCTCCCGCATGCAATCAGTGTGGAGCGTTGCACCCCTCTCATACATAGCACCCAGCACCTATATTGGGGGAGGGGGGATATGTTGGGGTAGTGAGGGGAAGATGCCTAGGGGAGTGAAGAGGAAAATCTGGGGGAGAGAAAAGGAGATGCCTAGGGGAGAGAAGAGGAGATGCCTAGGGGAGAGAAGATGCTGGGAGGGGGAGAGAAGAGGAGAAGCTGGGGTGAGGAGGAGGAGGAAGAGAAGATGCTGGGGGAGAGGAGGAGGAGATGCTGGAGGAGATGCTGGGGGAGAAGGGGAGGAGCAGATGCTGGAGGAGAAGGGGAGAGGAAGAGGAGAATCTGGGGAAAGGAGGGGGATATGCTGGGAGAGATAGGGAGAGGAAGAGGAGAATCTGGGGGAGAGGAAGAGGAGAATCTGGGGGAGAGGAAGAGGAGAAGAGGAGGAGATTCTGGAGGGAGAAGGGGAGAGGAGGAGAATCTGGGGATAGGAGAGGAGAAGGAGGTGCTGGGGAGAGAAGGGGAGAGGAGGAGAAGCTGGGGAAGAGGGGGATATGCTGTGGGTAGAGAAGGTAAGATGCTGGGGGGAAAGAAGAGGAGAATTAGTTCGGACAACTGTACGAGTTGTTTTTTCTAAACTTAAACCTCAGTATTCGGGTTTAATTGTTGTGTTGGCACTTTGAGGAGAAAAAAGTTGGCATGTATTGCAGTTTGGGCACTCGGGCTCAAAAAGGTTGGCCATCACTGTCTTAAAGCATAGAACTTAGCAGGGTTAGCCATAGAGATATCTTAGCCATAATATTATATAGTTAGTAAGAGATCCTCTAACATGTATAAATAATTGAGAATACAATATAAAATAAGAATTGTCTTGGAAGCAATGCAGTTTTGCCTTTTTAGATATTTATCATATAAAATTATAAATATAGACATAAAATCCATTACAATAATTTATAGCAGAGTTTATAAGATTAAACTAAATGCTTGCAAATATCATTAATAGATTAACATACCCTCCTGAACATGTCATGTCAGCCTCTCTGTCATTTTAAGATGGAGCAGCGTCTCCAAATCTCTCCTCTGTTCCTTAACATTTAAAAGTACACCTATTTATACCTTAGGTGTCTTCATTTTAGGGTCACCATAGTTCATATATGAAAAAGTAACTTCTTTTACTTTTATTCATTTTAGGACCTCCCTTAACTTGGCAACAATACAAGGCTATAACTAAAGGGTGTACACGTCATGTACATTTCCCTGTCTAAGGTCAAGATGGCATCTTAAAGTCTGAACATCTTTATCTACTTAGGGTTACCACAGTATATTATGTACTGAAAGAGTCGCAGCATAGCCTTGAAGCTTGTTTATGCATTATTGTTGTTGTACTTAGTCTAGGACTAGAGTTGAGCGAACACGAACTGAAAAGTTCGGGTTCGTATCGAACATTAAATTTTTTGGACCCCGGACACGAACACGGACATATCACTGTATGTTCGGGTTGGAGTTTGGTGTTCGGCGATTTAATGACGTGTTTTGAAAGGCGGCAGGGCAGCCAATCAACAAGCATTTGACTCATGTGCCATCACAGCCATGCCTACTAATGGCATGGCTGTGATTGGCCAGTGCAGCATGTGACCCAGCCTCTATATAAGCTGGTTACTTAGTATTATTAAATTATGCCCCTTCTCGATATACCGTGAGTAGGGGCATGTCTATTAAATAGTGAGCAGCCTGTGGCTGCTCAATGTTAAAAAAAAAATTATCTATTGCCCCCCTCGGCCCCCACCCCTGACCAGAGGGTGGGAGCCCTAAATACCAATAAAGGGGGGGGACCTATTGTCCTTCCCCCGGCCCCCACCCCCGAAGCGGCGGATGGGGGCCCTAAATAGCAATGGGGGGGGGGAACCTACTGTGACGAGACCAATCTTGCCACTGTGCATTGGAGAAGCCTGGTTGCCTGCTTGCTGCCTTTTGACTATGGACCGGCATTTAAATACTTTATTTTCCAATGCAGAAAGTTCTATTCATGTATTTCTGCCTGGGCGTTCGGTAGATTCTATCTACTGAACAAACAGCCATCTATTGGCCTCCCAGGAGCTGCGGTTAGCTGGCAGGCTCCATTAATTGGCCACCCAGAAGCTGGCGAGCGCCGCCAATTGATTGTCCAGAAGCCGCAGTTAGCCGTGGCTTAACGAGCGTGTGCCGTCAATTGACCACCCTAGCTGCGGTTAACCAAAGCTTAATTGACTATACCGGGTGGCCGCGGCTACGCATACTGAACACTGGATGGCAGCAGTCTGCAGTTCCCACGTGGCTGGTTCATTCACGGATTTACTGAATGAACTCATTTAACCCAGATAGCTATGCCATGGAGCCTATTCGTGTAATAAAAGACTTTGGCTCCATGGCAATTGAACTGTATGTGTGTGGTCTGAGCGCCAATTAGTAATAATGTGCGCTCAGACCTAAGCTATCTGGGGATATGTTGTATGCCTGTATTTTATGTAATAAATGTAACCTTGTGTATTTTATTGTATTTTACTGACTTTTTACTGCCATGTGCTTAATGGAGTTTTGCCTCTGTCCTTGGAGATAATAGGATTACTTCCCAATTATCTTCAGGATAAAGAGGAGGGATTGTGATGTCATTGTGGGAGTGTTTATCTGTGTTGTATGTTTTGATTGAATGTTCCACAAGTATATGTGTATCAGTGTCTGTATCTGTGTATCTTTGTACCTGTGGGTGGGACTTTGTCTGTAAAATGTGTATATAAGAACAATAAACCCACAGTTCTGTTGCTGCTTGACCCTCAACACGGAGCCTTGTCTTGTTCTTGGAGGGGGGATTTATTGTATGCTGTTCCAGTTCGACTGCTAGGAGTGTAAACCTTTCGTATGGTTTTTCCTGCGCGGCGGGTGGGGGCCCTAAATAACAATAAAGGGGGGGGACCTACTGTCCCTAAACCCCTAGTCACCCCCTCCCGCCCAAAAAATAACCCCTAAAAATAATGAGGGGGGACCCTTATCTAAATACCTGTAAAAAAAAAAAAAGTAGACTTGCCATTTGATGTCTTCTTTCTTCTAAACGCTTATTTTTTCAGCCCCAAAAAAGGCCAAATAAAAATCCATAATAACCGACGCACTTAAAAAGCGCAAAAAATAAATAAATATTTTTTCACCCATGGAGGGCTCTGCGCAGACTGAGCTCTGCAGGGTGGGGGAAGGCTTATAAAGACTTGCCCCGCCCTGCAATTAGGCTCAGAGCACTCTTATTGGTGGGTTTAAGCCATCCTGCGCAGGGGTGGGGGCCAGGGGGCGAGGACAGTAGGTCCCCCCCTATTGTTATTTATGGCCCCCACCCGCAGCGCAATAGGTCCCCCCTATTCTTATTTAGGGCCCCCACCCATACCACAGGGGTACTGGCAATCGTTTTTTTTTATATACTCGGTATAGCGAGTAGGAGTTGAATTTACTAATACTAAGTAATCTTTACTTAGTATTAGTAAATTTAGCTGAAAGACCAATTTAGGTCTTTCAGCCTTTTGGTAGATAGCTCCCTAATACTGTGAGAATTAGGGCGTTATCTACTAAGCGGCTGCTTATTTTATGTATTTTATGTTATTGTAAGTGATTTCCCTATCCATATTTGTTTGCAGGGCACTTGTCCTACTCTTACCCCCATTTTACTTCCTTTTGCAGCCCTCTAGCCCTTTCCAGGACTTTTTTAAAGCCATTTTTGTGCCCAAAAATTCGGGTCCCCATTGACTTCAATGGGGTTCGGGTTCGGGGTCAAGTTCGATCCCGAACCCGGACTTTTTTTCAAAGTTCGGTTGAACCCGCCGGACCCGAACATCCAGGTGTCTGCTCAACTCTAGTTGGGACAAAATGGCGTAAACATAATATGCACTGAAGATAAGTAAGAGGTTATTGCTTAAAGAAACATCTATGAAAAACAATATGTTCCATTTCTAACACCTTGTCAGTTTGCAATATCTCTTAAAGACAAAGTACACAGTTTGAGGAATACAATATTTCACTCAAACACTTGTAATATTTGCATTTGTCCATAACACTCTCACACCTACAAACAAAGCACCTCACACACACACACACATAACCTCTCTCTCACACACACACACAGAGCACCTCCCGTACACACACAGAACACCTCTCTCACACACACAGACAGAGCACTTCTCACACACACAAAGCACCTCTCACACACATGACCACAGTACCCATCACACACAGCACAGTGTGTGTATCTCTGTGTATGTGTGTGTGTGTCTGTGTGTATCTGTATGCCAGGGTGTGTATCCTTAAGTGTGTCATTGTATGTATCTATGTGTTTGTGTATCTGTATGTGTGCCAGTGTGTATCTGTGTGTCAGGGTGTGTATCTCTGGATATCTGCATGTGTGCCAATGTGTGTAACTATGTCTCAGGTTATGTATCTGTGTGTCAGGATAGGTATATGTGTATCATTGTTTGTATCTGTGTATCTTTGTATGTCAGAGTATGTATCCTTAAGTGTGTCAGTGTATGTATACATGTGTCTGTGTATCTTCATGTTTGTCAGTATATGTATCTGTGTGTCAATGTGTGTATCTCTGTGTATATGTGAGTGTATCTGCATCTGTGTCAGGATGTGCATCTGTGTGTCAGGTACATACACTGACATACTTAATACATAACCTGACACACATGCAGATACACACACAGACATGCATATACACAGAGACACACATTGACACACAGATACATATAATGACAAACATGCAGATACAGACACATATATAAATACACAGACACACTTAAGGATACATACCCTGACAGACATACAGATACACACCTTTACACACATACAGATATACTCCCTGAAACACATACACCCTGACACACAGATACACAACTTGACACAAATTAAGATACAGAGACACATATATACATACACTGACACACATAGATACACACAATGACACAGAGATACACACTCTGACACACTTATAGACACAGATACCCACACAGACATACCGATATAGATACTGACACACATATACACTGACATACATGTATTTGCATGTCTGTGTGTCAGTGTGGGTATCTGTGTCAGAGTATGTATCAATGTTTCACTGTATCTGCATATGTGTCAGGGTGTATGTCTGTGTATCTGCATGTGTGTCAGTGTTTTATTCTGTTTGTATCTGTATGTGTGTCAGTGTTTGTATCTGTGTGTTTGTGTATAATTGTGTCTGTACATCTGTACGTGTGTGTGTGTGTGTGTGTATCTGCATGTGTTTGCATCTGTGTATCTGCAGGTGTGTGTGTGTGTGTCAGAGGAGTAGCAGGTGGAGCCTAGGGCAGAGGAGAAACAGGGTGAGCCTAGGGCAGATAAAAAGGGGATATGAGACAGAGAAAAAATGTATGTTTGAAATAAATGCAACTATATTAATTACAAACATTTGTAATGGGAGGGGTACAATTTATGAATATGGGTTGCCAAGGGGTACTCAATTGAAAAAAGGTTGGGAACCATTGCTTTATAGTCTTGGGTTCCATATCCAATCACACTGACTTTATTCAACAAAAGCTAATGACCAGTAGTAATGCTTAGATTCCACAAGTAGGGGTGGTAAAGTTATTCATACAAAGTGAATAAACTTTAATTCTAAAGTGATAAATATGAGTTGTAACCAACAGAGGTCAAATGAGTGCAAATATCTGATATTCATTTCCTGCTGTTCCCAATATCAAGGATTTCTGTTTATGAGTAGACTTGTACATGGCTCTGTTGCTTGGTTAGGCCTCAAAAAGTATCCTGAAATTGAAATGTTTAGGACGTCCAGCACTCGACTATGTGACAGTTTGACTCAACTGAACATCATCCATGGAACACACATCTATGAAAACATTTAGACATGCCAAAAAATGTGGGAAAATTGCAAAAATGGAAACAATATTGTGTAGCTTACTTCCTATGCAATATCAGGTATGCATGATATGCCAATTTTGAGTTGTCAAAATTATACTATTAATGTACACTAGGGGGCAAAGTTGGGGAAATCTTTTTGAAAATTTGTATTTCTAAGGTTTAATAGCTAATAACTAGTGATGTCCCGAACGGTTCGCCGAACGGTTCGCCACGAATGGTTCACCACGAACGGTTCGCCACGGACTCATCATTGAGTAAACTTTGACCCTGTACCTCACAGTCAGCAGACACATTCCAGCCAATCAGCAGCAGACCCTCCCATCTCCTGGCAGCATCCATTTTACATTCATTGTGAAGCTGCATTCTTAGTGAGCTGTCCAGGAGGTGGGAGGGTCTGGGAGGGAGGATCTGCTGCTGATTGGCTGGAATGTGTCTGCTGACTGTGAGGTACAGGGTCAAAGTTTACTCAATGATGAGTCCGCGGTGAACCGTTCGGCAAACCGTTCGGGACATCACTACTAATAACATTAGTATAGTGCCATAAAAATGTAATATTATTAGAAAGATAGTTTAAAGGGACACTATAGGAGTTAAATCACTTTGTTTATGAAGCCTAGCCACAACTCCCTGCATGTGACTTGCACAGCCTTCCTAACCACTTCCTGTAAACAGTCATCTAAAGTTTATCCTTTCTTTATTGCAAGTTCTGTTTAATTTAGATTTTCTTATCACCTGCTATGTTAATAGCTTGCTAGACCCTGCAAGAGCCTCCTGTATGTGAATAAATTTCAATTTACAGAGCAAGAGATACAATTGTTTAAGGTAAATTACATCTGACAAAGTGAAACCATGCAGGCTGTGTCAATTATAGCCAGGGGAGGTGTGGCAAGGGCTGCATAAACAGAAACAACGTGATTTAACTCCTAAATTGCAGTGAATTGAGATGTAAAACCTGAGAAGCATGATCTATACACTAAAACTGCTTCATTAGGCTAAAGTTGATTAGATGACTATAGTGTCCCTAAAGAATGTAATAAAACACGCTTCATTTGAAAAAATAAAAAATACAATTTTGAGTTTGAATTCCTTTTGCCACAATTGCATCCCTTCCGCTGCATACTACAAATAATGGTGGTGGTGGTGGTAGCAGTCCTCATGCTCAAGGAAGACATGATCAGAATCAGAGAGACACTGGCACTGCTGGTGGATTGGGGAATCTGATTCCTTCCCTCCCTTAATTTTATATTTGGATTAGTACGTAACATTAATGATGGTGAGTTTGTTTTTATTATTGAACTATATTAGGAAATGAATGTATACTGTGCATAGTAACACTTGATTAAGCCAAAATGGATGTTTGCGTTGAGAAATGTGATGTTGCTTGGTGGATTTACTAGTGCTGTAACAATATTGTCTAAACAATACACGACACACAGCTCACATAGCATTCACTGCATTGCACAGTGCTCACATGCTTGTATAGCACACACTAGATTACAGAAACCCCCCAAAATTGTATTTCTACAAACCTTTAATGAAAAAAGATCAGTCAAAATCAAAATCGGTGAATCAAACTTGGTGTACGTGGAAGTGACTAGGCACAGAGGTAACCAGTAATAATGTATCATGACCAGTGGTACATACATGTCCCTGGGTGCTCATGATGCCCAAGAGATAGGGCCATGATGGTGTTGATCTCTGCAGCTCCACCTCATAATACTGCTGTCAACCAAATGAGATACACTGGCAAGGTGGCCACGCAGGTTTAATCCAAGATAGTGGCTGCCAGGCAGGTCTAGCCCTAGAAGTACCTGAGAACTCCAGAGTAGAAGAGTACATGAAATATCCAAGATATTTGGTTACAGGACTTAATTTATAGTCATCACCTGAAGGTGACTGTATGGAGCTCCAGTGTGTGTCCCAGAAGTTGCTGGGTTGTTTTACAGCTTGCTGTGACTCCTGGTGTAATGGTGCCCCTGAAGAACCAATGCAGAAAGACTTAGTCTGTTACCTCTTAACTTGCTAAAGAGACATCACTCTCAGGAGCTCTTCCTATATATGTTGTGGTTAACCCGATCATCTATGTAGGAATTTCCCAATTTCCCCAATCTTTTCCTGGTAAGAGAACCATTGTCCACCTTTCCTGGAATGCAGCTGCTGTCTCCATATCCTTATACCTGTTTGTATCTCCAGCTACCACAGCCACTGGAGTCAGTGGATGTTTCATAGATTAAGCTCTTGTACAGATATTGTCCATCCTTACTAAAAAGAAGTCCTTTTCACTGTTGCTGTACATGGTTAATGGAACACCCATCAAGACAGTTCTCATCATCTTAGTAGCACTTCCAATTTTCAAAATAGACCTCTGGGAGTTTATAATCTCATCTGCATATGCAAAAGAGATGAATGGAAGAAGGCATTCAGGATGTGCCATGTACATTTTGAGTATTTAGTCATGTCCTTTGGCTTATGCAATGCATCAGCTACATTCCAAAACTTTTTCAACTACACATTTTGGGATCTAGTGGTCATCTTTTTGTTCATATAGCTAAATGAAATCCTTGTTTTCTCTACCTCTTTGGTTAAACACATTGAACCTGTAAATACAGTATTACAATGCCTGCATAAGAACATGATTGTACACCAACTGAAAAATTGCACATTCAACACACATTCCGTAGACTTCTTAGGTTACATAATTTCACCTGGTTGCACATATCTTTAGTCTATGTACCACCCTCTATCTGGCACAATATCCTGCACATTCCGAGCTGCAGGCCATGGAAGTATCACAAGAACTGGAAAAAGCAACCACAGTTACTTTTTGTCACCTACCCTCGTCCAAGATACCAGGAAATACATTTTCTCCTGCAACACTTTCACCAGGTCCAATACTTTGTTCATTCCCTCAAGTTCATGGATAGACATCACAATGGATTTCATTGTTGATCTGCTTCTGCAACACAAACACAACACCATGATATTGGTCATAGATTCACCAAGATGTTATTGCTTCTACTGTGCTTGCAGATATAACAGTCTCTATATTCCTTCAAGAAATCCATCATCTCCATGGAATACCTTGTGCAATGATAACTGACAAAAGCACTACTTTACATTTTTGGACTCATTTATGCCATCAACTCCTAATTTAATGCTGTCTATCATCAGCTGACAAACCAATAGCCAGCAGAACGCGCTAGCCAATCTATCTCCCATTTAAAGTTTGTGTAAATGGCAATATCTAGGCAAGTAGAACCTGTTTATTTTTTTTTATTTTTTTTACTGACCAACACTATCAAAGAAAATGAATTTATTTCTACAAATAGTTAACAAGAAAGAGCTGTCAAAATCTAAATAAGTGAATCAAACTTGCTACAAGTGGCACTGACTAGGCAAAGCAGCAACCTATAATCAGCAGTCTCACACTAGAATCAACAATTATATTATTAAACAGGAAACATCTATGTCCAAATAAAATTTTCTGAAAGTGGCACTGTGCCAATAGACACATCATTAACATACTGTCGGGTTCACTGTTTAGTATACAGAGCCCAAGATGCAGAGGAGCACTGAAGGCAATTGACTAAGTTTACAGTACAAAAGGACCAGACGAAGAGAGTAGTCAGGGAAGCTAAAAGATCAGGACAGGTGGCTCAGGTTCAGAAGCAATGGTACAGGCAAGGTTCAAAATTAGGATACCACAGGATAGTCACTGAAGGTCTTTACATGATCAGGAGCACAGTACAACTCAGCGAGGAGTCAAGGGTGTGTGGTATAAATAGGGAGAGTGGGTGGTCTTGTTTATTGTAACTCCTCCCTGGTTTCCACCTCCTGTACCTTTAAAAGGTTTTGCTTTTCCGTGCGTGCCCTTTGATTCTCTGTCTCCTGTGTGGTCATGTGTGGGAAGCGGCGGTGTTCGTGCGAACAGAGTTCTGTCTCCTGTGTGGCAAGCGGCATTCACATGAACAGAGGTGGCGTTGGTATGAACAGAGTTCTGCCTCCAGTGTTGCCATGATCGGTAAGTGGCTTTCGCACAAACAGAGGTGGTGTTTGTATGAACGTGAGGGACTGTCTGGACGGGGTCGCATTCCAACACGGCATCCTTGTGCAGTGAGAGAGAAGTGCAGCATGGGAGTGCGATGTAGGTGAGTGTAGGAGCCAGTTTCTGATACCTACACAAAATCACAATAAAAGAAGCATAACACAAATATGGGTTCAAGCAATATCATGAATTTATTTGAAGTCATTTAAGGGTGTTTAATGGAATAGAATAGTAAGACCCCTTTCCCTAAATGGGCTGGATATCAAGAAATACACAAAATAACCAAAGTACTCGTATGTTTAATAGGGCTATGTTTAGTAAGTACTATTTCACAATATAAATATCAATAAATCAAGAATACAAAAATAATTAACACAAACAATATTCACATTCATAAAAATGCATACATTTTGCATAAAGTATTACAACTAGTAAAACAAACCCCACGCCTAGGTGTTAACTAGTTATCTACATAAGCTAGAGGTAGTTTGGGGTAACCTACCTCTTGCATATATATGATTATCTGGCAATCCTACTTCCATACAGGCAAAGTGAGAGTAAAAACAGGCAATCTCTGTCTGCTGACCTGTCTCCCTAAGTAGCTAAAGTCAAATAAAGTGAACCAGCATTAAAAACATGCAGGACTCTTGTTTAACCCAATAAAGGACCAAACGTCTGGAATAAAAGGGAATCGTGACATGTCACACATGTCATGTGTCCTTAAGGGGTTAAGTGCATAAACTGTTGAGTAATTGGGGCTATAAAAGGAGGCTAGTTGGCCATTCTGGATATTGTGGACTACATCTCCCATAATACTCTTCAGCCATAATGCTGTTAAAGAATCAGGGGGAAATGTAGTCCACAACATCTTGAGTGCTAAATGTTTCCTTCCCCTGAATCAGTCTATGTGCAGATGTTTGCACTCCTGTGAATTCTGCTGATGAAAGTTTATAACTACCACTCCTGTGACCTCTGTAGATTAAAACTCATAACTACAACTTCGAAATGAAAGCTAATAAACTTTGACTGAATAACCTTACAGCCCCTACTGGTGGAATTCAAGCACTACTACTACAATTAGACTGTTGAATGTTGTCCATATGATTTCCATAACTCTAAACTCTAGTTGCAGAATAGAAGCAGTATTACTTTTGATGTGAAATTTAATAGAATGCTTTTCTTTGTATTTAGGCTAGGTTTTGGCTAGGCTAAGGGTCTGTGGAACACCAATTGGGAAACGCTGCTGTAGAATATTAATTGGTCTATGTTTCTATTCATATACATATTAGGTATGGATGTCTAATGGGTTAAAAAGTACAGATGGTAATTTGCTATACGGTACCATGAGAAGTCTAGAATGTGGGTGCATGGTTTTGTAAGAGGATTGAGGGTCTTAAATGTGTCCTTATAGAGGTTTAGCTAAAAAAGTTCTGACATAATTATAGTCATATCTATAAAAATAACAGTATACAAAGAACAATTGCCTGTTCTCCTGGCTTTCTGGACACATTTGCTCACTCTCCATCAAATATATCTTTCCTCTGTAACATAATTAAGTTGTACCATTTGTTAAATTTGTATGCATGTGTTGCTGTTTGAATTGTTAGTAGAAACAATTTATATTTTCTCCTACAGAATATCAGATTGTGCTTTAATATTTTTGGGTTATATAGAAAGATATTCCATTTAGTCATTTAAAGAAGAAGGTATATACATAAAAATACTTATTTTAATCACCCTTACATATACTGTACATATTTATTACAGTCACTAATGAATAATTGGGTCTTTTTTATTAGAAGTTATTTCTTTAGAATTCTCTGGTCAGAAATAAATAATTACGACTCATCTATATGAATAGACTTAAGACTTTTTGTAATAAAGGTTTATTTTGCAGTAGATTTAAAAAAACTATATTTTCACTTATGTTCCTGACACAATGGGTTTTTGTGTGACTGCAGTTTGTGATATACTGCATTTTTATTTAAAAAATGAACACTGCATTTCCCATTTCTTGGATAAACATCACTTTGGAAATACTATACAGAACTATTTTCTTCTCAGTTAATTTTGTGATAGAAAACAATGATGCCAGAGGGCTCTGGTTTCAATTGGCCCGTGTTAAATTAAACTTTTTTTCTGCAGAGAAGAGGATATATAACAACTTAAATCAAAATGCTTTTTGAAACTCTTGGTAGAAGCAACATATTTTTGTTTGTAGTTTAATGATGAGTAAGAAATTGTTCCATTAACAAGACTAAATATGTTAGTAAATTAAACTGGAATTTATTTTAACCCTGTGAGGACCGATGACGGTTCAGGACCGTCATCTGTAACATACCATTGAGGACCGGTGATGGTCCTGAACCGTTATAACGGAAAACGGGCGGCGGGAGCAATCAGCAGGGCTGCATTCAGAAATTTTGGGGCCCCTAACAAAGCTCAAGGTCTGGGCCCCTGGGGCCCACCCCGACTCCGCCCACATATTTCTGAGTCCGTCCACAAGGATGCAGGACTGAATGTGGTGTGTGTTTAGTGGATGTAGAATTAGAATGCGTGTAATGGATGCAGAGTGAGTGTATAATGAATGCAGTGTGTATAGTGGATGCAGATTTTACATTTGTGTAATGCGTGTAGTGTTTGTATGCATTAGATGCAGTGTGTGTGTTTGTGTAGTGTATGTAGTGTGTGTATAGTGAATACAGAGTGTGTTTGTGTAGTGGATGTAGTGTGCGTTTGTGCACTGGATGTAGTGTGTGTACAGTGAATATAGAGTGTGTTGGTGTAGTGGATGTAGTGTGTGTGTATTAGATGCAGTGCCTGTGTAATGAATGCAGAGTGTTTAAATGTGTGGTGGATATAGTGTGAGTATAGTGAATGCAGAATGTGTGTGTAGTGGATGCTGTGTGTATAGTGAGTGCAGAGTGTGTGTCAATATAGTGAATGCAGAGTGTGTGTTAGGGTAGTGGATGCAGAGTGTGTGTCAGGGTAGTGTATGCAGAGTGTGTGTCAGGGTAGTGTATGCAGAGTGTATGTCGGTGAAGTGTGTGTCAGTGAAGTGTATGTGTGTGTTGTATGCAGAGTGTGTGTCAGGGTAGTGTATGCAGAGTGTATGTCGGTGAAGTGTGTGTCAGTGAAGTGTATGCAGAGTGTGTGTTGTACTAGTGTATGCAGTGTCTGTGTAGTGGATGTAGTGTATGTGTGTTAGATGCAGTGTCTGTGTATAATGAATGTACAGTGTTTGAATGTGTGGTGGATGTTGTATGAGTATAGTGAATGAAGAATGTGTGTGTAGTGGATGATGTGTGTATAGTGAGTGCAAACTGTGTAGTGTCTGTGTCAGTGAAGTGAATGCCGAGTGTGTGTTAGGGTAGTGTATGCAGAGTGTGTGTCAGTGTAGTGTATGCAGAGTGTGTGTCAGTGTAGTGTATGCAGTGTCTGTAGTGGATGCAGTGTGTGTGTGTTAGATGCAGTGTCTGTGTATAATTAATGCAGAGTGTTTGAATGTAGTGTGATTATAGTGAATGCAGAATGTATGTGTATGTGGATGCTGTGTGTATTTTGAGTGCAGACTTTGTGTCAGTGTAGTGAATGCAAAGTATGTCAGTGTAGTGTATGCAGTGTGTGTGTTGTATTAGTGTATTCAGTGTGTGTGTGTCAGTGTAGTGGATGCAGTGTGTGTGTTGTATTAGTGTATGCAGTGTGCGTGTCAGTGTAGTGTATGCAGTGTGTGTGTTGTATTAGTGTATGCAGTGTGCGTTTCAGTGTAGTGTATGCAGTGTGCGTGTCAGTGTAGTGTATGCAGTGTGTGTGTTGTATTAGTGTATGCAGTGTGTGTCAGTGTAGTGTATGTAGTGTGTGTGTTGTATTAGTGTATGCAATGTGTGTGTGTCAGTGTAGTGCATGTAGTGTGTGTGTTGTATTAGTGTATGCAATGTGTGTGTGTCAGTGTAGTGTATGTAGTGTGTGTGTCCTGCAAAGGGGGCGGGGGGGCATTTTTACATTAATTTAACAACAAGTTTATATTAAATGTTATTTCCCCCTCCCTGCTTTTTACCTGTGTCCAGGGAGGGGGTAGATTCCATTCCCTGGTGGTCTGGTGGCATGGTGGGGCCCCCGGCTCCCTGTTACTGCAGAGGGGGCCCAGCACACAGCTTCTGCATATTCAGCTCCTCTCTCCCATTAACTCTCGCGAGCATGTGGCGCGGAGTGTTGCCATGGTAACCCGTGGCGACGTTGTGAAGGCCGTGAGTCTCGCGAGAGTTATTGGGAGAGACAAGCTGAATGTGCAGAAGCAGTGTGCTGGTTCCCCTCTGTAGTAACATGGAGCCGGGGGCCCGCAGCTGCATATATATATATATATATATATATATATATATAAAAATGTAATCAATCAGGAGCACTCCCTTGGATATAGTTTATTGTATTTTACTGTCTTTTGCAGGATAGAAGACTCTGTGGAACTGGTTTTGGGCAGAAAAGCCATGCTTCATTTGGTCACAAAGGACTACGATCTATCTTTTGAACCGCTGGACCAATTTGGATGATTTTGACATATGTTTGTATTTGGAGTATGCTGATTCTGAAAATGTAAGTTTTTGTGAATGTGATGCATACTTTTCAAGTTTTGAATAATGTGGAAAAATTGTATTTCTCTGTTTGTGATAATTACATTACCCATTGTGCAAGGTAATTGTATAACAGGCAGAGGGGAGGATTTTGTGTGGGAGTGTCTGAGTGTATTGTATGTGTTTATTGGTTGTGTTCCAAAACCCTGTGGGTGGTACTAATGTGTATATAAGAACAATAAACTCACAGCTCTGTCTGACCATTGCTTGACCCTCAACACGGAGCCTTGTCTCGTCTTTGGGGGGATTTACTGTATGCTGATAGAGACTGATTGCTAGGAGTGTAAGCCACTTGGGTGTTTTTTCCTATTCGTCTGCTAGCAGCTATTTGTATGGTTCCAGTTCGGGAGTTTGGAGTGCTATATTGTATGCAGTTCGGGCGTTTTTGGAGCATTCCCTTACATGCGGTTCGGCGGATTGGTGTTCTGCAGTAGCTGTGCCTGTGTCTCTGGAAGGGAAGACCTACTAAACGGCGGTTTAACCCTTTTATGCTGAGGGTGGCGTTACAGTGTGTATGGACTGTATCAAGGGAAATGTGTTTGTTTTTTAACCCCTTAAGGACACAGCCAAATGTACACGTTGTGAACAAAACAAAATGTAAACAAAACCTGGCATTTGCGCTACATGCCTGTCCAACCGTAATTCACCTCTTTCATATTAAATGCACCCATCCTTATTGTATATCATTTTATTCAGGGGAAACAGGGCTTTCATTTAATATCAAATAATTAGCTATGAAACATAATTTAATATGAAAAAATAGGGAGAAAATAAGATTTTTTTTAAAAAATGTTTAGTTCTACATGACATTTTAACTGTCAATGCCATAATACTGTTTGCTTTTACTGCAATAAAATACACATATTTGTATTCAGCGATGTCTCACGTGTAAAACAGTAACCCCTATGTACAGGTTTTATGGCGTTTTGGGAAGTTACAGGGTCAAATATAGTATGTTACATTTGAAATTGAAATTCGCCGGATTGGTTACGTTGCCTTTGGTACTTTACAGTAGCCCAGGAATTAAATGTACATCCATAATGGCATACCATTTGCAATAGTAGACAACCCAAGGTATTGCAAATGGGGTATGTCCAGTCTTTTTTAGTAGCCATTTGGTCACAAACACTGGCCAAAGTTAGCGTTAGTATTTGTATGTGTGTGAAAAATGCAAAACACGCCAATTTTGGCCAGTGTTTGTGACTAAGTGGCTACTAAAAAAGACTGGACATACCCCTTTTATAATACCTTGGGTTGTCTACTATTGCAAATGGTTTGCCATCATAGGGATAAGTTTCATTCTTGGGCAACCATAGGGTCTCAAAGGCAATGTAACCAATCTGGCGAATTTTAATGTGAACAAAATTAAACACAAGCCTTATATTTGAAGCTGTAACTTTTGAAAATTCCATCAAACCTGTACATGAGGGGTACTCGGGAGACTTCGCTGAACACAAATATTTGTGTTTCAAAACAGTAAAAAGTATCGCAATAATATCGTCTGTGTAAGTGCTGGTTGTGCGTGAAAAATGCAAAAAATTTCACTTTTACTGGCGATATCATCGTTGTAATACATTTTACTGTTTTGAAACACTAATATTTGTGTTCAGCGAAATCTCTCGAGTAGAACAGTACCCCCCATGTACAGGTTTTATGGTGTCTTGGAAAGTTATAGGGTTAAATATAGTGCTAGCAAATTAAATTCCCTTTACTTTCAGCATGGGTTGTCAGGCAGGTCCCACTAATTGTAATTAATTAAGATACCTAATTATGTAAAAATATTACATAAATATATATGTAGAATTAATATATATATATATATATATATATATATAAAAAGAAAAAATAATCTTGCACTCCATGAAAATTGAAATATACTTGCCCGGTGCTTATCATGCAAAAGTACAAAGATAGATAAACAAGATAGCACTCCCAGGACTTAGATAGATATAAAACTTAGCTTTTAATCTTCTTTATAAAAAAATCAACGTTTCAGTATGTTATACACACTTTCAACCATAATACAAGAATACACATATATACCAAAAATAAAAGATGCAATTAACTTACCCACCACCGGAATAGACTACAGCTCCCTGTCAGCCCGGTCCGACAATCGCGCGGGTTCCGGCCGACGTCAGCGTGTGCGTACATGACGTCATCACGTTGCTTCAGCGTCATTACCACGTCACGAACTCGGCCATGAAACGGCCTCATTGGGAGTTCGTTGCTATGATGATGCATAGCAACCTAAAAACAAATTATATTAACCCCTTGGCTGGAAGTATAAGAACATGGCAAAATAAAGCCCAAATAGAGCTAACCAATAAGGAATGTACTATAGTAGACATATCATATTAATGAACCAACATTATAAATAAAAAATAAAGAAAAATAAAGAAAATAGCAATATAAATAATACATCCTTATTTCCAAGGTAAACAGAGTGCAGCCCACATATAATCCCCCCTCTATAAGGGAATTTATGATTCAAAAAATAAATAAAAATAAAAAACTTGCAGATAATATTGGGCTTGGAAAAGGAATACATAAGTGCAATAGCCTTGAAAGCAGAATCACTGCTAAACACCACAAATTGTCTTAAATCAGCAAAGACTAGGACTAAGTCGATAGAAAGTCCACAACAAACAATAACAGATCCTAAATATCATACTCAATGAGGCAATAGAGGTAAATGCCTATCCCCCAGGGTGGGCATAATTCACCAACTATATAACATCTCCCAAGAACATATTGCACAGACAATATACCATATACAATGTGGTGCCAAAACACACCAGAGGTCTAATCAACAGTCCGCATTATAGTTAACAACAGTCACATTCAGTGTCATAATGGTACACTTAGTGGACCTAAGGGTTACTGGAGTAAATGAATCTCACATTGGATATGGCATCATAGCGGGATTGCGGGATTATGGTATAACCTCTAAAGGGTAAGCACCAAAATTCCCCCCTCAATATGATAAAAATATATACCCAAATGCGAACCAATAAGTACCTCCAATGAAACCTATGAACCATCATCTATCTAAGTCAAAGAGATAGTGACTTAAACCTTGCAGGTAGGCACCAATCTCCCACTACAGTATATATCAGGTAGAATATAACCCCCGTATCCACTGAATTTATAAAAAAACAGACAATGAATATTTCTCATTTAGTCCATCTGGGTGAACAGTTTGTAATGTCCTTATCCAATATAGTTCCCTCTGTAAAAGCATCTTTTTCCGGTCACCGCCCCTTCTAGGTAAGGGAACATGATCAATGGCCATGAATTTCATGGACGGAAGTGTGTCCCAGTTCAAGAAAGTGTTTGGCTACTGGTAATTCAGATTTATTGTCCCTGTAAGCCGTTCTAATGCTTGACCTATGGTTCTGAATACGTTCTCTCAACGGTTAATCAGTTTTACCAATATAGGCAAGGCCACATGGACACATCAACTTGTAGACCACAAAATCACTAGTACATGTTAAACGATGTTGTATCCGAAAACTCAAACCCATATGTGGATGAGTAAATGTTTTTCCTGGAATCATGTGTCCACAGGTGACACATCCTAAGCAGCGATAACAACCCATATTTTGTGTCATTCTGTCCTTCAAGTAACAATGTGTAGGGTCTGTTTTTACTAGTAGATCCCTCAAGTTCTTATTTCTTTTATAGCAAAACATAGGTGGTTCTTGAAAGATAGATGGTAGGGTAACATCATTTTTCAACACTCTCCAATTGTCTAGGATGATATCTTTAAATCTAGACGAGGCTGTGGTGTATGTTGTCGGGAAAATTAGTCTATTAGATTGTACAGTAGGAGTAGAGATATCTGTTGTTACAAGGCATCTATTGAGAGCTTTCTGTAACACAACACTGCTGTATCCGCGTTTGCGGAACTTGTCCCACATCATGCCAATTTGTTCTTGAGCTTTTTTGGGACCGGAGTTATTCCTGAAGACCCGCAAGAATTGGGAATAAGGCAGAGAATGTTTGAGTGAATGAGGATGAAAGCTATCTGCCTGTAATAATGTATTGCGGTCAGTAGGCTTGGAATATAAAGTGTATGCCAAACCCAAGCCTTCACGTAATATCCTGACGTCCAGGAAATCCATCGAAGATGAATCGATCACTGCTGTCAATTCTATGTTAGTAGTACACCGATTGATGAACCCAATCATTTCTTCTACTTCAGATGCATTCTCCTTTATTAACATGAAAATGTCATCGATGTATCGAAGATACATCAAGATACGATAACCATAAGGTTCCAGAATATACTTTGTCTCAAAGCTGAACATATACCCATTCGCATACATGGGTACCATAGCTGCACCCATGGATGTCCCTGCAATCTGTCTATACCAATCGGATTCAAATCTGAAGTAATTCTGAGAGAGCACGATTTCCAATAGCTCCAACGTAAATTCTATTGGAGGGCCTGAATAGTGAGTAGACATGGCCAATATCGATCTCATTGCCTGTATCCCGTCCTGGTGAGGTATTACCGTATACAGGCTTTTTACATCACAGGTCACCAGGACTACTGGTTCAGGAGGTAATGTTATTTCAGACAATTGCTTAATGAAACTCGGCGTATCTTTAATGCATGTAGGAAGATGCTCAATAGGATCTTTAGACAAATGGTCCAACCATTTTGCTAGTGGTTCCAATACACCCCCTATTGCTGATACAATAGGGCGCCCCAGAGGTTTTTCTTTGTTTTTATGAACCTTGGGCAATGTATAGATCACTGGAGTTCTCGGTGTAGTTACTTGTAAATAAGAGTATAATTCCATAGAGATGTAATTGGAATGTAATCTTCGCAACAAACAATTTTCAATATGACAAATCACTTGCTCTGTTGGATCAGTTTGCAATTTCTTATAAGTATGCTGATCAGAAAGTTGTGTCAGAATTTCAGAACGATAATCAGAATAGTTCTGAATAACAATGCCCCCACCCTTGTCGGCTGGTCTGATAACAATGTCCTTATCATTTGCTAATGACTTAATAATAGCCCGATCTTTGCGGGTACAGTTGGAATGATGTGGATGATTTTCTTTCAAATGATCAGCAGACTCTGCACTGAACGTAAAAAGGTCTTAATGGAGGCCTGATTTGGCATAGGATTGAATGTACTCTTTTTCTTAAATTGATGAGTTGTAATAGAGCTGTCAGGGGTTTTAGACTTAAAAAATTATGTTAGTCTCAATGAACGGCCAAATTTATAAAGTTCCACTTCCCAATCCAAAGGATTGGGTCTAGAAGTAGAGACAAAGGACAATCCTTTACTTAACAGGCACATGTCGTCCGCTGATATGGTTCTAGATGACAAATTAAAGATAGGGACTATCTCTGTTGACGGGGTGGTCTGCCTCTTGCCCCAAAAGGTACGGCCCTTCTGTCCACGTCTCGTGATGTATCTCCGCCTGCCACTCCGTGTCTGCTCTGATAACGTGTCCGTATTCCTGGTTCTTCTGGTAATGCCATCTCTAAAAAAGGTTGTGATTAACCTGTTGCACCTCCTGGTTGTCGTGTAGAGTGTAACTCCTGAGAGTAGTCTGATTCAGAAGTAGATTCACCTGAGGTTTTGTCAATGGTATATTGTTTGGGTTTCCTAATGGGTCTCTGTTTCTTTATAAAATATGGTAGATCATTCCTGCCACTGAGCCATCTATACACACGATGCTCCTTGTAGTCAGATGTTACCTTCTCTTGTTTTTCTCTCTTGAACCTTATCAGGTCCGTTTTATAATTTCTTATATTTTCCTCAAGTTTTAATAGGGTTGGTGCAGACTCTGATGCTGATACTAATACTGCTTGTTTGGTTTCCAGTTCCGAGATTTTTCTTCTGACCTGTATAAGGTCCTCTCTGACATTTTATTTTTATTTATTTTTTGAATCATAAATTCCCTTATAGAGGGGGGATTATATGTGGGCTGCACTCTGTTTACCTTGGAAATAAGGATGTATTATTTGTTTTCTCTTTTTGTTTTAAATCTTGAGATTCTGTTTCTTTCCCCTTTTACCTTTCTTTATATTTTATCTTTCCTCTCCCTTCTTTCTTTTCTTTACTCACCTTGTACTTATGGGCACTTTGTACTGTTGTATGCTATTAGATGATATTGTAGCATATAATAAAAACGGGGATGATTTTAGAGGCTTTTTGTGAGTAGTTCATTTTACGCTGTCATATATTTCCCTGTAGGGATCATATCAAATCAACTTCATCTTTGTTTCTCTCTCCTCTCCTCAACACCCAGAGCAGATTATTTATGACATATATACCAGTTATATACAAGTTATCAGCTGTTGTTATTTTATTTTTTTTCAGATTTTCCAGTTTTAAACACTTAGAAGCTTAGTGCTTATACTTGCTTTTAGCTGGGATTTTCTGGACCTTTTTTCATTGTTAGCAAGCTGCCGCAAATTTATTGAACCCACTGCCACTCACAATGTTTCGAACTGCACGGTCTTTGTCAAGATCGACAAAGCTCAACAAGCTTGACAAAGACTGCGCAGGTCAAAATGTTGTCAGTGGCAGTGGGTTCAATAAAGTTGGCTTTTTGTATCCTGGAGTGCCTGGACCGTTTTCTATTTTTTCCTTACCAGTCACTTGTTGCCCTGCAAAGGGCTTCTAGTTGTCGGCTCTAATCTCCTGCCGTGATCCCTTTACACAGATGCCGCTGCCTTGTGGTGAATTCTACCGCCGGTCCATTCACTCCCTAAATCCCGCCTCCCAATAAGTGGTTACAGTCCTGTCCTCACGTCACAAAATAGGTTAGCTACAGCATTACAGTTTATTATGTTTTCAGTTATATGGTCAGAAAGTACTGATGCCTTGCTTGTCAAGAATGTTTAACCTTTATTTTGTCCTTCTAAATAACCTTTCCACATTCATTTACAATTGAGCAAAAAGTGAATTAGCAAGAAACAACCATGTTGGAGTTATGTCATTTTTTTCAAGGGCTATGACTGACTACAAAATGTAGTTTTAACCAACTCGATATGAATGTAACCTTGCTTGTCCTTTTTATATTTATTCTTTTTCAGAAATGAATATACTACAAAATTATTGTGTTACATACTTTTACTTATTTCAGGATGCCTGTAGCAACTGTTCAGGCAAATAAAACCACATTTTCAATTTTGTTTCTATTAGTTACAGATAAAACTTGTGGAATGTATAGAATTTTCAAGAAAATTACATAGTAATTGTGGGTATATCAAGTGTGGGTATGTCCCTTAAAACAACCCATCAGAGTGCTCTCACTGAGATTTCATAGCATTGGTAAGCCCTTATAAGGCTTTCCCACCATGCAAGCTCAGTCTGCGTGGAGCCTTTAATGGGACAACATGGATTTTGTGTTTTTTTTGGTGTCACTTGTCTTTTTAATCTGTATTTTTTACATCCGGTCAGGACTGGTGCAAGGGTTTTTGCCACCCTAGGCAAACAAAAATGTGCCGCCCCCCCAAATGCTCTGCCCACCATGTGACATCACAATTCCACACCCTTATGATCTGCCATATGAGCCAATGCCAGTTCTGCACACAGTGTCTTTTCTCTGAAAAGGCAGTGTGTTTACATTAAAAAGCCTGCAGGGACAGGCTATAGACACCAGAACCACTATATTAAGCTGTAGTTGTTCTGGTGCCTATAGTGTCTCTTTAACCCCTTATAGACGCTCAACGGAAATTTTCCGTCAAGGCAGACCTACCCTTAAGGACGCTTGATGGAAAATTTCCATCAATTACTAAAGTTAACGCCAGATCGCGGTGATCTCGGCGATCAAGGCGATCGTGGGGTTAATGCTGTTGCTGGGTGCCTCAGCATTTGAGGAAGCACAGCAACAGCCAATAGCTCTGTCCCAGCACATGTGATCGCTGTGAAAGCCCGTCACCGCGATCACAGTGCAGCTGGGACTTCTGATCCTCCTCCCTCCACCTCTGTGTGTGATTAGAAGTGGAGAGAGATGGATCGTTTGAAACTTTGTGTCCCTGACAGACACAAAGTGTTTAAAAGTTTAAAAAAAAAAACCTTATTACTCTTCCTTTTAAAATTAACAAGGGTTTAACCCTTTGATCACTGACTGCAGTTATCACAATACTGATCACAGTACTTTACTGTGATCAGAGTTTTTTTTTTTTTAACCCTCAGGGGTTAACTTTATATTTTTTAACCCTCAGAGGTTAAATATATATATATATAAAAAAAAAAATGTTTTACTATTATTTTCAGTTAATTAGTTAGCTGGGGTGGATTGAAGCTAGGGGGAATTGGGGAATCTAGCATTAGTGTAGCTAGGAAGCTGAAAAGTTTTAGAAAGTTATTAAAAGTTTTTGAAAGTTATTAAAAGTTTATAAAAGTATAAAAAAAAGTGAAAAAAGGAAAAAGAGAAAAAGAGAAAAAAAATATTTTAAGTCAAAGCATTTCTGCTTTGCTAGGTGTAAGCATTGTGTTTAGCGGTGATCTGATTTCTGTTTTTACCCACAGGGGTTCATTTTTTAAAGTTTTTAGAAGTTTTAGAAAGTTTTTAAGAGTTTTAAAAAAGTGAAAAATGTATTAAAAAAAGTTCAGAAAACAAAAAAATTATAAAAAAAAAAAAAAAAAAAGTTATTTAGTTAAAGTTAATTTTAAGCTTTCACCATGCTTAGAAGGTTTAGTGCCGAGGAGGCATATAATATATATTAGCAGCCGACTCAGAGGCAACCGACACTGCCTCAGAGAGTGCAGAGGGTGACTATGTGCCAGACTCAGATGAAGAAAGTGACGATACCCCTGGCACTGCTCCTGGCGCGAATATCTGGGTGCCCCCTAACAAGTTTGTCCCCGACATCCCTCTGTTCACTGTGACTCCTGGTATTCAGGGAGACGTGACCAGCTATAACTCCCAGGATTTTATGGAGCTGTTCCTTGGGGATGATTTTTTAGGGCAGATAGTTACACAGACAAATATTTATGCAGCGCAGTATCTGGCACAAAATGCAGCAAGTCACTTTGCCACAAAAGGGAGCTGGTACCATTGTGCCAGAGATAAAACAGTCCTGGGCACTAACCATGCTAATGGGAATTATAAAATAGCCCAGCATCTGAATGTACTGGTCCAAAAACCCAATATGCAATACTCCCATTTTCTGTCAGACCATGAGTAGGCCCAGATCCGAATCAGTACTGCGTTTTCTGCACTTCAATGATAATTCGAAGTGCCACTCCAAAGATCATCCGCAGTATGACAAACTTTATAAAATCCGCCCCCTAATTAACCATTTTAATAAAGAATTTGGCATAATTTATACTCCCAAGCAATACACCCCAGCCAAAAGATCCCGGTATGGCATCTAGCTATACAAGTTATGTGAAAGTAGCAGTGGGTATGTTTATACCTTCAGAGTATATGAAGGTAAAGATAGCCACCGTGATCCCCCAGGTTGCCCTGATGTAGTTGGGACTAGGGTAAAAATAGTTTGGAATCTAATGAACCCGCTACTGAACAAGGGGTACCACCTCTACCTTGATAATTATTACAGTGAGCACTTCCTGTCACTCCGGCCGGGTACAGGAAACAGATGCTCCTGTACCGCGGTCCGCGCTAAAGAGGAGGAAAGAAGAGAGACCACTAAGGGATTAATTGGTCAACGCTACACTGAGTGACTGGCAAGAGGGAGTGCTGTGCGCTTCCCTCCTGCTGGGTCACTCAAATCTTGGGTCTCCTAGGTGACTGTCGAATCCCCTATGGGACGTGCCGGCCCTGCATCAGCTTTTTATATATTAATACTAGCATTGGGACGATATGGATCTTTATTTGATCTTTGTTTGGGCTGAAGAAAACAAGAATGAAGAAAAAAGAAGACATTTGAAGGTAAGTATTTTTTACAGGTATAAGATTAGTTAAACCTCCTCACAATTGTTAGAATGAAAATGTAGGCAGATTTTATTTTTTTGGGGGTGGTGACCTCTGGGCATGGATATCTTTTTTGGAGGGGGAGGAAAATTGGTATGTCCACCACAGCAAAATATTTAATTGGCACCTCCAACCATTGGTGAGGGTTGGAGGGGACAATGTTTATGAATTTATCAATATTGGAGTTTCCATCTGGAGAACATAGGTGGTGGCTGGGAGGGACACAAAGTCCGCCTGTTATCAGTATTAAAACCTCGCCCACCACCGGTAAGTGGGAACTGGGGGCTATATGAGCACCAAAATGCACATCAGGCATTTTTTGTTTTCTTACTTTTAAACCACTTGCACCTTACACGCTAGACTTAGAGGTTGAACCCCTTTTTTTTCCAGTTTCCCTGTCAGCATTTTTTATTTTTGTGCCATAAATAGGGTTGACAATGTGAACTATAGGAGTTTGCCGCATAGTGAAACTTGTATTGATTTTCACTATATGATGGCTAGCTGAAACTTGAGTTTGGGATCTAGGGTCGGCTTGGTAGGTTACTTGGTTTCTGTGAGTTCATGTAACTGAAGTAACCAACAGTAGGTACCTGTTTTTATCTACTTCTCTCTTTTACATCTATTCCCCTGGGTTATATTCACATCTGATACAGCTGGCTGTGAACATGCCATTGCTCACAGATGTGGTATAAAGCATGACTAGGCCAGGCTTCTTGGTATCTAAAATATGTAATTGGGTTTTTAGGATTAGATTAGCTGGATTTTCAATTTACCCAGACATTGCGTGTACTGCTATCATTATCTATAACTGTGATATATAAAAAGAGTCAAGGGAAATTGTGTTAGCCTGTCAATATACTATATTTAGTCACACAACATTTTGATTGATATGCCTGGCTTAATCATTTATTACTGGTGGGCTTAATCATTTATTACTACTTATAATTTCATAACTATAATCACAAATTTATGCTTTTGGCCATGTTATTACCATGGCCAAATGTAGTTATTTCACACACTATCATCTACAACCCCCAAGTGGAAACATGTGTGTAATACCACAGGTTCTTATTTGCACTGTCACATTAAGAAACACCTTTTTAAAATTGATACATGAAAAAAAAGAAAGTATACAATATAGTGTTGTTTTGCTTATACACAAATTATAAACAATGTTTGTGGATTTCTGTAAGTGTGCAATTAACTATAATTATAGAAGATTTCATATCCAATTGGTACTTTGCACTAGTGGGTGTTTGCTTTTGTGCTTTTTACCTTACATATTTATGATAAAATCCGAATGGCTGAACTTGGTATGTCTCCGGTTCAGCTATGAGTCTCTGTTTCTGGAGCTTTAAAGGTGGTACTGCATTTATTTGTCTACAAAGCGCAGTTTGAGAGCTGGTCCTAAAAGCATATTGGTGTTAGTGTAAGCATTACACTATACTGTATATTTTCTATTTTATTAATGCATCATTTTGTAAGAGGTGTTGTTTTTTTAAAGCAACAGAGCGAATAAGAAATAGTGGTACTCCGTGCATGTTTCCACTTAGGGGAGGTGAGTTTTGTGTAGATTATAGTGCTCCACTGCTTTATATATTTCTCTGATTTCTTTTGTTTACTACTACAACTATTTGATTGTTTTTAAGTGTTTAGATTTACTTTGACTTACAATATTCTCTCCTGAATCTCAAACAAAGGGGCCCTTCCTTCTCTATTAGAAAATATTTTCACTTTTTTACACATGTAAAGCCATGTGACTGCTTGGAAATATGTATTTTGTGATTAGAGTAGGTATTTATTAATTAATGCACAAATATAATATTAAGGTATAGCTAAATTGTTGAATAGGTAATACAAAAAAACAAAACAATTTTTAGATGACTTGTTACCTGTATGATTCATTTTTTACAATGCATTCATGCGATATTTCAAATAACCTTTCCATATAGTGATGCAGTCAGGGATATGCAGATGTAAATAATAGTGGATGTACTAATTGGAGCCATTTCATCTTCCCACAGAGAGGCTCCCTGAATCATGACTTTGCTGATAAGTCTTTTTCTAAGTGTTTATTAAGATCCATGTTTAAGACTCCTTACTATTCACCTGGAAACATCATCTGTGCCAAGATCATGTTCACGGAGATGTTCTATTAAAACAACAAATATTAGCAAGACCTACGGAGCAAGAGAATAATTATTCTTGAAACAGCATTTTTCAGTGTAGTGCAGTACTAAACAGAATTGATAGTTTATGCTGTGATATAGCCATCTTTGCAATCAAAGTTGACTTATAAACCTTTTAGAATGAGTGGGATAGTGACAAAGCAGCTATAGTCAACTTGAAGCCATATTATGTCTCTACCACATTTTCCTCTTTGGAAAGAATAAAGTTTTGATCAAGGTAATAATTAGACATAAACAGTAACTTTCCGTCAAACTATAATTAGTCAACATGATCTCTTCACTCTTTTTATTCTAGACAGATGGTTATACTGGCAGAGGTAGGATTTGTGCACATCACAGCCCTGAAGGCTTGGCATTCAGAAATAAAGAAGCTGCTTCCTGAAGCATAACATGCTAAAGAGTAATCATTTGAAACAAACATTTAGAAGCAGAAGGAAGGACACTATGATGCTGTTTAAATCAGTAATTCTCAAAATAAAGTCATAAAAGAAATAGCAAGGGAAATAATCTAATTTCATGGTACCTCTGTTCTTACCATCGCCGGACATAATAAAATTACGAATGGAAATAAAAACTGGAGAACTATAAAGGTCAATTTTATGAAACCACAAAGCAAAAAAATATATCATGGGTATTTGGTAGCATTTGGATTATGCATCAAAAATTTAGTCTACTCCTTTTTATTATAAATAAGACAAAGAATATTTCAGATTACATGGTATGTGTAAAATCCATAAATCAGTGTGTTTAATGGAAAATAAATAAACAGCTCTGAATTGTCTTAATTAGGCTTTGATTTAATAATTTAAATAAGCTTTTCAAATGATGCAATATGTTTGGATAAGCTTTTAAAATATTTTGTTTCGAAATATGAAAAGATAAAAAATATATCATACATAAAAAATCTCAATATATCAAATAATAGGAAAATATTTTTAAAAAATAAATAATTTTAAAGTTTATGCAACAATACTAAAATATTTACAATTATTATTCAAAAATATTAAATTAAGGAAACTTGTTATTTTAGTAAAAAAAAGATATAGAATAACCCAAAAAAAATAATCCAGAAAACTGAATGTCCAAAAAGTTATAAATTGATTTACATGTCAATGAGTGAATTAAGTATTTGATCCCCTGTCAATCAGTAAGATTTCTGTCTCCCAGGTGTTTTTTACACAAGTAACGAGCTGAGATTAGGAGCCCTCTCTTAAAGGGAGTGCTCCTAATCTCAGCTTGTTACCTGTATAAAAGCCACCTGTCCACAGAATCAATCAGTTAGATTCCAAACTCTCCACCATGCCCAAGACCATAGAGCTGTCCAAGGATGCCAGGGAGAAGATTGTAGACCTACACAAGGCTGTAAGACCATCGCCAAGCAGCTTGGTGAGAATGTGACAACAGTTGGTGTGATTATTCGCAAATGCAACAAACACAAAATAACTGTCAGTCTCCCTCGGTCTGGTGCCCCATGCAAGATCTCACCTCGTGGAGTTTCAATGATCATGAGAATGGTGAGGAATTAGCCCAGAACGACACAATGATCTCAAGGCAGCTGGGACCATAGTCAGCAATAAAACAATTGGTAACACACTAAGCCGTGAAGGACTTAAGGTCCCCTGCTCAAAAAAGCACAGGAATGTACATGTACAGGCCCGTCTGAAGTTTGCCAATGAACATCTGAATGATTCAGAGGAGAACTATGGGAAAGTGTTATGGTCATATGAGACCAAAATCAAGCTCTTTGGCATCAACTTCACTCGCCGTGTTTGGAGGAGGAGGAATGCTGTCTATGACCCCAAGAACACCATACCCACCATCAAACATGGAGGTGGAAACATTATTCTTTGGATGTGTTTTTCTGCTAAGGGGAGAGGACACTTTCACCGCATCAAAATGACGATGGACGGGGCCATGTACCGTCAAATCTTGGGTGAGAACCTCCTTGCCTCAGCCAGGGCATTGAAAATGGGTCGTGGATGGGTATTGGATGACCCTAAACACAAAGCCAAGGCAACAAAGGAGTGGGTCAAGATGAAGCACATTAAGGTTCTGGAGTGGCCGAGCCAGTCTCCAGACCTTAATCCCATAGAAAATCTGTGGTCTAAACAGTTCCAAATCACCAATGGCACCCAACAGGGTTGACCCCTATTCCCCCCCCCCGCTTTTTATATTAACACTAGAGCCATTAGCATGCCAAATTAGGACCAACCCAAACATCAGTGACATTGTTTTACGAGACATTGGCTACTTGAGCTGAAGGGTATTTATAGAGTGCCATGACCCCAGTTACAAAAAAGTGGACAGAAAACCATATTTGAGAAGCACTTGCTCCATAGAATGCCAATTTAGATGATCAAAGGCCTTCTTGGCATCTAGTGCCAATGCCTTCTATTTTTTCAGTTTCTATGTGGGCTAGAATATTTAGTATTTTTCTAGTGTTGTCTGAACCTCGTCTGGTTTTGACAAATCCGGACTGGTCATTAGGAATAATCCTAATCAAGATTTTTGAACCAAGATGGACACCCCTCTTTTTTTCTTTTCGTCTTTGGATTGGTAACGTAAGGGAAAGTGAAAAAAAACTTAGGTTGATGGTTTCTTTGGAAAGCAAGGTTGTGGTGTCGGAGTTACATCTTATGTCTATTGGTTGCCAGAGGTCAGCCTCAGGAATTGTAGTGGATTGTTGGTTGGTGCAGATTGAGGAAATTTAGATACCAAATTAAATAGAAGGGTTTTAAACATAAAGCATAAAATAACTATGTACATAGGAACATGCAAGTGCTGGACAACTGTTAAATAAGTGCAAAAAATGTGGCCCCAGGGAGCCTATGGGGGGTAGGGATGTGGAATTAAAGTGAGCTTTTGCCCTCCTATTAACATGCAAAAAGCATGTGTGGGCATTAGTGCAAGAGTAGAAAAAAGGAAGAAAAAAACCCAAAAAGGGATGTCTTATATAAAGACCGCTCAGAGGGTAAATACCCAGTCCAATCTCAACATGGAGGCCCTTGACATGGAGGCCCTTTACAGCTCAATTCCTCATAACCTAGGTATTAAACATACCCGTCAACTATTAAATCTTGAAACTGACCTACCTGAACATTATGTGAATTTTGTGATGGAATTACTTGAATTCATTTTGACTCGTAATATCTTTCTGTTCAATGGCAAAATCTTCCACCAGACCACTGGTACAGCTATGGGGACATCTTGTGCGCCCTCATATGCCAATCTCCATCTAGGCTGGTGGGAAAGGTGTATTAGGGCAGATCCTAAGCTGAAATCATACACTAATCAGATCTTCTATTGGAAAAGATACATCGATGATGTGCTTTTGATTTGGCTTGATACATCAGAGAGATTCAAAGAATTTGTATGTCTGCTGAACAGCAACGATTTTAACTTACGATTCACTAGTGAAGTAGGGGGTCAAAACCTTTGCTTTCTAGATCTAGCACTACAGGTATCTAAAGAAGGCAAAATTGAAACAACCTTGTACAGAAAGAAGACAGCCTCAAATAACCTGCTATGCTGGTCTAGTCATCACCCCATATCACTCAAATCCGGTATCCCAATAGGCCAATATTTGAGACTTCGACGAAACTGCTCCACGATGGAGGAGTTCAAATTAAAAGCAAATGAGCTGCGTCACATGTTTAAGGCCAAAGGTTACCCAAATAGGGTTCTAAAAAGAGCCTATCTGAGGGCAATCCACACTGAACGGGAAACCCTAATTACAGATGGGGGTCGTAAGACTGAGGAAAATAAAATACGCTGCATAGGTACATATGATGCAGGATGGGACACTATGCTGAATGTCTTTCAAAAATTCTGGCCTATCCTCCAATCAGATAAGCATCTGAAGGAAATTCTGCCATCACTCCCTTCAATTACAGCACGGAGGGGCAAAAACTTGAGAGATATCCTAGCACCTAGTCACCTCTCAACTACGTCCCCGTCAGGTTATTTTCAAAAATACCTACCAATGGGTTCTTTCCAATGTGGTCACTGCAGTGCATGCCCGTTTATTACCAAGAGGGCCTCTGACAGCAAGGGCTTAATGAATTTCAAACCACGTTCCTTCTTTAATTGTAACACAACAGGAGTAGTTTACCTACTGTCTTGCTCCTGTGGCCTAAAATATGTAGGCAAGACTTTTCGCCACTTCAGGCTAAGGATACGTGAACATGTAAATTCTGTCAAGAGACGTTTGGAAACACCCGTCTCAAGGCATTTACATCTACATCACAATCACTCCTCGGCAGGCATCCGGTTCATGGGTCTTGAACATGTACCACAGCCTCCTAGGAAAGGAAACTGGGACCTAAAACTAAGACAAAGAGAGGCGTTTTGGATTTACCATCTCAAAACGCTATCTCCCCTGGGGCTAAATGAAGGGTTTTCATATTCCCCGTTTATTTAAAGTACTGCAATATTTCTGATAATAAATGGTATCTTAAGTTATGCCTGTATATATGTATATATTCTTTATTTATTTCTATTATATTTGGTGTTCATATGTCCATTAATTTTACCTGTATTATAGGTCTAAGAGTTTAGGGGTCTGTTTTGTGTTGCATAAACTAATGGGTTACTATTTACAGTGGCAATAAAAGAATTGTCGGCTTCTGTGTATGACTGCCCATATAGCCATTGTACTTATCCCTTACTGGTTCACAACGGTTATAAGTTGTTTCTTTAATTGTACTAAAGCTACACAATACAGCCATAAGAATCAATCCACACACTTGACCTATATGATACAATTTGGACATTCCAAGGGTTAACTGTTAAGCTATGGATACTGCCTTTTAGATATAGTAAGTATCCATTTATATCTGTTCCGGGCGGGGCACTCAAAGGGTTAATTCCCTTTCACCTGATTTCTGTTCTGGCTACCTCTGACATAGAAATGTGGGCTGACACTATGGTGTGTTACACCACACCCCCACAGCCCCATTCACAGGAGGACCGGAGCAATTTAGACACAATCACAGGTGATTACAATAAAGCTTATGAGCTTAAGGTATAAATTTACCACCCGGACAGTTTTTTGCTCACTGCTGATACCCCTGAGGACGGCGTGTGGTCACGCCGAAACGTACGTCGGGTTCTTCTGTGTTTTTAATACTCTCTTGAGCACTTTGCTCTGAGCACCTTTTCATTTATGTTTTTCTAGTATGTGTGTGTAACCTGGGGCTTCAGATGTTATGACAGCATTTAGATTAGAACACCCACGAAGGTGTTTTATAGGAGATAGGGTATTAGCATAGCACTACTGTTTGGTTGGGAGTGTGTGTTTCTCCCTTTCCCTGTTCTTTCCTACTGCTTTGTTACCTGAGTTATGTATGGGGGTACATATTGACTTCTATCCCCTCTCCGTTTCTTGTGAGGGTTGGCTCTTGATTAGCCTTGTTCCTACCATACATATTTCTCCCTATATTATTCTGTCCATCACTGATTACCCAGGTTTTTTAATAGATTTCAATAAAGGCTTTTTTATTTTTGGCAACTACACTACTGTTGAGATTGGACTGGGTATTTACCCTCTGGGCGGTCTTTATATAAG
>OW240913.1:178694708-178704880 GCA_933207985.1 Pelobates cultripes | reverse complement strand
CCAGAGATGTAATGACACACACCATTATAAACTGAACTTTGGATATACTGTGCTTACAAGCACCATCATTGCATTGCTGCAACACTACTGAACTTGCTAGTTTAACACTGCCATTTCTACAGTAAACTTGCACACAGAAACACTGCCATTTAAAAATGTAGAATTTTCATTCAAAACAAACAGGGGAAACAAAAACAACACAGAAATGAACAAATACCAAACAGTGAAGTACTTAAGTGAACAACACACCGATCTACAATATATAGCGATGCTTCACTATACACTGAGATATCGAGAGGAAAGAAAAATAAAAACACTGCTCTGAGTATTTTAAACGTACAAATCCATCCCAGCCTGTAAAAAGGGGCTCTCCACCCATGGTTGTACTTACTAAGCAGACCAATAGATGGGTGGACTCGAAGTGAACAAAAACTTATACACAAAATCACCCTAGCAGCAAGGAGGGCAGTTGCGTCAGATTGGCTCAAGCAGAGTATCCCCTCGGTAACAGGGGTAATCACTAGAATCAAAGAAGTACATCTAATGGACGATCTAACAGCCAGGGTGAAAGGTACCCAAAAGACCTTTCAAAGAATATGGGAACCATGGGAGGGCTGCCCCCTGGGAACATAGAGAGTGACTGGGCGCCCCTCCCTCCGTTTCACCCCCCGCACTCTGTATCATTTCCCACTTTTCTCTCTCTTCCTCCATCTCAACATCTACACTCTCTCTCCATACCTTCTGGAAAAACTGACTAGGCTCAGGGGACCAAATCCAAACCTGATGACCCTACTAGGGAGACGCCGGCATTAAAATCTCTGGACTTCATATAGCTATCACAACAGCTGATAAGAGTATCATAAACCACAAATAAGCGGACGCTATAAACAATAAGCAAGGTACACTACCAGGGTCAAGGCCAAATGAGAAGCCAGCCTCTTTAGAGTACATCGACAGCGAGATAGGACAGGGGCAAAGGAACTACAGAACTCCGTAAGCATAAAAATAGCTCAGACCCAGAGGTGTGGAGTTAAAACTCTTCATTTTTTTCTTTCCGTTTATGTTGTTTTGTTTTTAAAAAAATAAACATTGACCTATGATCTAACTACCAGAGAGCCAGACATGAGTACCTGAAATCCAAAGATCATGTAAAATACACCATGTGGCAACAGTGATGTTCTGTTATTCGAACACGTTGTGAAACGTAATCACCAATTGTTCATATTAACACTGTACTTAACCGTAATGTCAAATACCTATGTATGTCAGTTATGTCAATGTTAAATAAGGAATTATAAATAAAATAAAAAAAGGGGGGGGGGGCTCACCAAAGTGTGTAGCTCTTTTAATATTTGTTCAATTCGTGTTAAGGGGTTTCATACAAATGATTTGAGCAGCTATTTTATTTATTTACAAGCCGTTATATGCTAGTTTTGTGCTTTTGGAACCACACAGACACACTAAGTGATATAACTAATGAGAAAAAGTAGAAGACGGGGGCAGCAATATTAAATATAGAAATGCTTACTGACCAACCAGAACTGTCACCCACTCAAGGCTCATGCTAACTTCAGAAAAGATGCCAGGGGCCCTACTGATTTAGCTGCAGCATGTGCATTTCCTGATGAGTGCACCCGTCTCCCTGCTTCCTTGTGGCTCAATGCATGTGGTCAGGGCAATTTTCACTGTCATAATACCATGTCCTCAGTTCATTCTCACAGAGAATAAAAGTAAGACAGATAAAGGGCAATGCCACAGGAAACAAACACCTCTCCTACTTCACAACTGTCAGTGGCCAATAGTCGGGTGTAATAAAATAAATAAATCACTCACCTCCCAAAATAAATAACACTTTATTTTAACCAATAGGGAGTATACATCTTTTAGCTATGGAATACATAAATAAAATAAAATTACAACAAACATGTAGCCACTAGTGGTACATAGTGTTAGTAGACAGGCCCAATTTTCTCCAGAAATAAAGTAACAGAATCTGAAATGCCTATTTTGTTTTTTCAACCTTTCATGAATTCATTCTCATTTACCCCCTTTCCCTCTTCACATCTGCGTAACCTCTTCCTGTGTTTGTGCTCTCCCCCTTACTTCACCCCACCATGAAATCAAGGTGGGCAGTGGCAGGTTACCGCTTGATAAAATCAACGGCCTCTCAGTGCCACTAGAGGCACCTGTGGCATGTTAGCCTTCATTAGCATTGTGGTTTGATGTTTGGTGTGCACAGTATAAATAACTCTGATAAAACATACAATTACTAAACTTCTGTTGAACTATTTTCATCACTACATCCTTCACCTAATACAGAGGATCTGTCACTTCACCCTTTGATGCTATGGGAGCACTTCTGCATCTACAGAGAAATGCCATATTAACGCATGCTCACTTGGGCACTAATTATATAGCACCACAACATTCATGTCATGTGTATGGCACTGCAGTGGTTAATTCACGCGCTGTGCCCAACTTGTTCATGTAAATTAAAAACAAAAAGTGAGATTTAAAAAGAAAGAAAGATCATAAATCACAGTTTTAGTTTGGATGTGCAAAATCTAAGTGAAAGTTTCTCTTCAACCCATTAAGTACCAATGACAGTCTATGCCATCATAACAATCCAGTCATTAAACATATAATTGACATATGTGAGATAAGAACCATTCAGTCCATCTAGTCTGCCCAATTTTCTAAATACGTTCATTAGTCCCTGGCCTTATGACTATCCCACGAATGCGTATACTCCCTCACTGTGCTAACCTCTACCACTTCAGCTGAAAGGCTATTCCATGCATCCATTACCCTCTCAGTAAAGTAATACTTCATGATATTTTTAAACCTTTGCCCCTCTAATTTAAGACTATGTCCACTTGCTGTGGTAGTTTTTCTTCTTTTAAATATAGTCTGCTCCTTTACTGTGTTGATTCCCTTAAAGGGACACTATAGACACAAGAACAACTACAGTTTAACGTAGTTGTTCTGGTGAGAATAATAGTTCCCTTCAGGGGTTGTGTTCCTGGGTTTGTTTAGCAGGATGGGGGTTGTGCTCCTGCCTTGGCAGGATGGGGGTTGTGCTCCTGGGTTTGTTTAGCAGGATGGGAGTTGTGCTCCTGCCTTGGCAGGATGGGAGTTGTGCTCCTGGGTTTGTTTAGCAGGATGGGAGTTGTGCTCCTGGGTTTGTTTAGCAGGATGGGAGTTGTGCTCCTGGGTTTGTTTTGCAGGATGGGAGTTGTGCTCCTGGGTTTGTTTTGCAGGATGGGAGTTGTGCTCCTGGGTTTGTTTTGCAGGATGGGAGTTGTGCTCCTGGGTTTGTTTAGCAGGATGGGAGTTGTGCTCCTGGGTTTGTTTAGCAGGATGGGAGTTGTGCTCCTGGCTTTGTTTTGCAGGATGGGAGTTGTGTTCCTGTGTTTGCCATGTCTGCTCTGTGTCTGACACTGTGTCCCCCATACACACTGACAGCCCCCACCGGCCCTGCCTCCCACCCCGTGTCTCTCACCAGGTGTCCGGCTCTGCCTCCTCCAGCGGGACCGGTGCCGGGGATCCGGGAGGGGAAGGCGAGGAGAGCGACGACGTTTCCTCCGGCTCCGCCATGATGCAGTGTTGACGTCCACGTCACTGTGCCGTAAAGCGGCGCCGCTTCCCAGTGTCGGAAACAGAACGGCTGGGATCCGAGGACAGCGTGGGCACGTTCTGAGCGCGCGTGCACGGCGCATCCCGGAGCTGTAACCATGGAAACGCAGGATGTGCTTGGCATCGCCATAGTAACATCTTCTTAATTTCTTAAACCCAACTGCTGTCATCTCTGGGACACACACCTTCCTACTGACCTAGTATCACAGAGCTCCACAGCAATAAAACTCTCAGTAATGTGCAGTGTGTATGAGTGTATCACAGAGCTCCACAGCAATAAAACTCTCAGTAATGTGCAGTGTGTTTGAGTGTATCACAGAGCTCCACAGCAATAAAACTCTCAGTAATGTGCAGTGTGTATGAGTGTATCACAGAGCTCCACAGCAATAAAACTCTCAGTAATGTGCAGTGTGTATGAGTGTATCACAGAGCTCTACAGCAATAAAACTCAGTAATGAGAAAGTGTGTATGAGTGTATCACAGAGCTCCACAGCAATACAATTCTCAGTAATGTGCAGTGTGTATGAGTGTATCACAGAGCTCCACAGCAATAAAACTCAGTAATGAGAAAGTGTGTATGAGTGTATCACAGAGCTCCACAGCAATAAAACTCCCAGTAATATGCAGTGTGTATCACAGAGCTACACAGCAATAAAACTCCCAGTAATATGCAGTGTGTATCACAGAGCTCCATAGCAATAAAACTCTCAGTAATGTGCAGTGTGTATCACAGAGCTCCATAGCAATAAAACTCTCAGTAATGTGCAGTGTGTATGAGTGTATCACAGAGCTCCACAGCAATAACACTCTCAGTAATGTGCAGTGTGTATCACAGAGCTCCACAGCAATAACACTCTCAGTAATGTGCAGTGTGTATCACATTGTTTCACAGCCATAAAACTCTCAGTAATGTGCAGTGTGAATGAGTGTATCACAGAGTTTCACAGCCATAAAACTCTCAGTAATGTGCAGTGTGTTTGAGTGTATCACAGAGCTCCACAGCAATAACACTCTCAGTAATGTGCAGTGTGTATGCGTGTATCACAGAGCTATACAGCAATAACACTCTCAGTAATGTGCAGTGTGTATGCGTGTATCACAGAGCTATACAGCAATAAAACTCTCAGTAATGAGCAGTGTGAGTGTATCACAGAGCTCCACAGCAATAAAACTCTCAGTAATGTGCAGTGTGTTTGAGTGTATCACAGAGCTCCACAGCAATAAAACTCTCAGTAATGTGCAGTGTGTATGAGTGTATCACAGAGCTCCACAGCAATAAAACTCTCAGTAATGTGCAGTGTGTATGAGTGTATCACAGAGCTCCACAGCCATAAACCTCTCAGTAATGTGCAGTGTGTGTGAGTGTATCACAGAGCTCCACAGCAATAAAACTCTCAGTAATGTGCAGTGTGTTTGAGTGTATCACAGAGCTCCACAGCAATAAAACTCTCAGTAATGTGCAGTGTGTATGAGTGTATCACAGAGCTCCACAGCAATAAAACTCTCAGTAATGTGCAGTGTGTATGAGTGTATCACAGAGCTCCACAGCCATAAACCTCTAAGTAATGTGCAGTGTGTTTGAGTGTATCACAGAGCTCCACAGCCATAAAACACTCAGTAATGTGCAGTGTGTATGAGTGTATCACAGAGCTCCACATCCATAAAACTCTCAGTAATGTGCAGTGTGTATGAGTGTATCACAGAGCTCCATAGCCATAAAACTCAGTAATGTGCAGTGTGTATGAGCGTATCACAGAGCTCCACAGCAATAAAACTCAGTAACGTGCAGTGTGTATGAGTGTATCACAGAGCTCCACAGCAATAAAACTCTCAGTAATGTGCAGTGTGTATGAGTGTATCACAGAGCTCCACACAATAAAACTCTCAGTAATGTGCAGTATGTAACCCCTTAGATATATAAATATCAAAATACAGTTAGAATAAAATTACATATATATATATTTATTTTTATTTTTTTGTAATTATTTTTTTTTTTAAATCTAAATTATTTTTATAATTATATATACATATAGTTACATAGTTACATAGCTGAAAAGAGACTTGCATCCATCAAGTTCAGCCTTCCTCACATACAGGTGATACTCGAAAAATTAGAATATCGTGCAAAAGTTCATTTATTTCAGTAATGCAACATAAAAGGGGAAACTAATATATGAGATAGATGCATTACATGCAAAGCAAGATAGTTCAAGCCGTGATTTGTCATAAGTGCGATGATTATCGATTACCTAGTAAAAAAGTCATACTGTCTGTGAGGAAGCTGAAGCTTGGGCGTCATTGGACATTCCAACAAGACAATGATCCCAAGCATACCTGAAAATCCACCAAGGCTTGCTTGCAGAAGAAGCCCTGGAAGATTCTACAGGCGTTGTCACAGTCACTTGACTTGAACCCCATAGAAAATGTCTAGAGGGATTCAGGGGCGTACCTAGAGCATTTGGCACCCGGGGCGGATCCTGTGCTTGGCACCCCCCTCCCCCCCCCTCCCAAAAAAAAAAAACCTGTAAACAGGTTTTATTTCTTTTATTTTTACAATTTGTAAACTTTGCAAAACCGCTGTCAGCCCCTCCTACAAAACCCTTGTCCTGCCCTGCCCCTCCTACAAAACCTCTGTCCTGCCCCTTCTACAAATCCTGTACTGCCCCATCTACAAAACCCCGCAACCCCCTTCCACAAATCCCCTGCTTATCCCCCCTTATAAAGACTCCTGTCCCAATACAAAACCCCCACCCCCTTCTACAAAATCCCTGCAGCCCCACACACACATTTACAGGCAGTCACACACTCAGTTACAGACACAGTCACACACTCAGTTACAGACAGACAGTCACACACTCAGTTACAGACAGACAGTCACACACTCAGTTACAGGCAGACAGTCACACATAGTCACAGGCAGACAGTCACACATACACATTTCCTCCGTGCAGCCAGTTTATCAGCTGTTTGCTTGAGTGAGCTGTACTGGCCGCACGGCACCCTAACTTCCATGGGACACTGTGCGGCCACAGCTCACACAGCCCCCTCCAGCCAGGGCCGGTACAAGGATTTTTGCCGCCCAAGGCAAAAGTAAAGTTTGCCGCCCCCCATGTGACATCACAATGCCCCAGCCATATGATTTGCCATGTTAGCTAACGCCAGTGCTGCAGTGCCGCCGTGTTTACATTAAAAGGCCTGCAGGGACAGGCTATAGACACCAGAACCACTACATTAAGCTGAAGTGGTTCTGGGGACTATAGTGTTTCTTTAATGTGAGGTAAGTTAGAGCTTAGTGCCACGAATAATATACTAGATTGCCTACTTACAGCCAGATGAGGATGATGATGATGGGCTCACAAGCTGCAGTCTGGCTCCACTGGTGCTGGTGCAGAACAGGCTCTCTGGGCTGATTTTGTAGCAACTGTGGTCACAAAATCAATGTTCTGGGAGAGCGGGAAGCAGCTCCATTTTTGGGGGGCCTTTTACACAGCTCAGGTCTGGGTCCCAGGGTCCACATTCATGTTCCACCAATGAGTTTGTTCACAGGGGGTGGAGTGTGTAGGGGATGTCCTGATGTGTGTAAGGAATGCATTGTGTGAATGGCACCCCCCACCCGGCTGGCACCCGGGGCGGACCGCCCCCCCCGCCCCCCCCTTAGTACGCCACTGGGTATAGCATAGACTGGTGACATTCATGTAGTCTTAAATGCGGAAGTGCAGTTTCTGGGTAAGTGGTAGTATACAGTCCCCATCTGGTCTGGTCTTCATCTTCTTGTGATGCCGGGGCTGCACGCTTGGGACTCAGATGTTCCTTCAAAGGCCCTGGTTGCAGAGATGATCAGGCTATGTATTTATATCCAATAATGGTGGCAGCCATTCATACTTACGGCATGTGACCACGTGATTACGCCCCATCAGGCACTCAAGCGTCACACGTTGTGACTTCATTAAAATAAACTTTATTAGTTTAAAACAAAACAAACAGTTGGAGACAATTCTGTGTAGTTCTATCTGCATATTACACATAGTTTAACTATTTACAATGAATATATACACACCTATACTTTGGAATAATCTGAGCAATAAAGTCAATTCTACAATTAGTGAACCAAATGAGAATAGGGGATTATTTGTCTGTTGAAGAATTAAAATGTATCAAGGAATATTTTGAATGGCAGTACTGAAACATTCATATCATCATCAAGCATATGACCCATTTGATGTCAATATTGAATTATACCTGGTTGCTCGTATGCACCAGCTGATCAAGGGGGACCAAAAAGTGGATTACTCAGTTGAAAAAGTCAGAAAAAAATAAAAATAAAAAAGGAAAAAACAATTAAATCAGCTTACCTGTCGTGTAGTCTCCAAAATTGTCCAAAGATACTCCATGCGAGGGACCCCGGTGTCTTCCATGTAGCGGACCTTTGTAGATCAAATTGGTACCACGCAAGAGATTCAGACCAGCTATGGTCTAAAGGAAACACTGTAAGGATCACAAAGTAAACAGGTTAGAATGTCCCCATGTGATTAAGGGTATCAACCAGAACCTCTAAGGTAAACTTATAAAAAGTGTTTAAGATCGTGATAAAGTATCCAAGATGCTAATCCGTTTAGTCTCTCTTTGTAGCAAAAGTCTCTGTCTATCACCACCTCCCCTCCCCACTGAGGCTTTAGCAGCGTGAAACCTCAACTGATTGACCCCATGGCCATGGGACTTAAAATGCCTAGGTACCGGGGCTTCGCATACTCCTCGCTGTAAAGCTGCCCTGATACTCCTTTTGTGTTCCACTATATGCTCTTTCATGGGTCTGATGGTCTCCCCCACATAAACATATCCACATGGACACTTTAAGATATGCACGACAAAGTCCGAACTGCATGTGTAGAAACCATGAACCCGATATTTCTTACCAAATACGGGGTGACCAAAAATGTCTCCCTTGATCACACTTCTACAATGTAAGCAACCTAGGAAGGGAATGGTGCCATTTTTGGGTTTGGAGAAAAACCTAGTTTGTTTTTTACAGCTACCAATATCAGATTTAACTAAAAAGTCCTTAAGATTTGATGCTCTCTGGTATTAGAATAATGGAGGGTTCTGGAATTCAATTGGCAAACATGTATCTCCCTCAAAAATGTGATCTCCCTCAAAAATGTGACAATGCTTCATTATAATTCTGCGTATCTCCCTATTAAGGGGGTGTACAGAGACACAAAGGGAATTCTGTTGATTTTATTTACTTTCTTAATACTATGAAGGGTTTCCTCCTGTGTCAAACTGTGGATTCTTTCTCTCTCTGTTTGGATGATGTATGATGGGTAACTCCATTCCATAAACTTCTTAGACATATAATCTAGTTGGAATCGTAAAATCGTAATTTATCGAAATGATAGGGAGCTGTATAAATTAATTTCTTGGATCAGTTCCGTGAGGGAGTCTCTTGGGTCTGTCAGAGAGAAACGAAGCATATACCGTGACTTGTAAACGGAATTCCCCCTAGAAAATCCTGGGATGTTGGCATTTGCCCTAACTGTTTAAAAAGGCATAATTCTGGGTCTTTGCTTGGTTTTAAGATAAGGGTAATATAAGCTTCCAATGTGCGTGGAGGCATAGGGTGTCCCTAAGTGAAGGCATTGAAGGCGTGGAGGATATCAGGTGTGGGGAGAAATTGCTTGTAATACCTAGTGGTGAGGCAATCTGGTCCAGGGCTTTTATTTAAGGGCTGCAGCTAGTTAGTCTATCGTGATGGGGGCATCTAGTGGGTCGGCCATATCTCTATCTATCATTGTGGTTAAGTGGGTATTCAGATATTTTGTTAGGTGGCTGTCAGGGTTCCACTCTGTACCTTTGTTTGAGGAAATGTTGTAGAATTTAGTGTAGAATTTGTGAAATTCTTTCACAATGTCCTCTGATTTGTGTACTAGCTGGTTAGCTGAGGTCCTAATTTTAGATATAAAGGTCATTTGGTGCCTCTGCTTCAGTGCCCTGGCCAGTTGTCAGCCACATTTGTTGCCTTGCTCGTTTGGATTTATTGTCTAGTAAATCATTACATTTACGTCTGGTTTCTGTAAGCTGGGCCAGAGTATCTGGCACTAGGGATGGTTTATGTCGACGGTCTAGGAGATGTAGTTGCTGTAATGTTTGAATGTCAGCTTGTTTGCATTTTTAGCCTCAGATCTGAATTTAATAAATTCCCCTCTAATGACGCATTTTGTGTGCGTTCCACAATGTGAGGGGATATATGTGGGTAGTGTCATTCTCCTGGAAACACAGATTGAGGGCATCTGTAATGCATATTCTAGCTTCAGAGGAAGAGAGAAGATACTCATTCAGCTTCCAGAAGCGATTGAAAGGTTGTGGCATTTCTGGGGCTAGTGATAGGGTGATCATGGCATGGTCAGTCCATGTGATGGGTGCGATGGAGGTGTGTGTAAGTAAGTGTAGATGCCTATGTGAGAGGAAGAGTAGGTCTATGCATGAGTAGGACTGCATAGCGTGGGAAAATAAAGAATAATCTTTCTCAAGCGGGTGTT
>OW240913.1:178612144-178681881 GCA_933207985.1 Pelobates cultripes | reverse complement strand
GTGGCCAGTGAAGTTATCACTACACTGTAATGTAAACACTGCATTTTCTCTGAAAAGACAGTGTTTACAGCAAAAAGCCATTCTATTTACCAGAACAAATTCAATAAGCTGTTGTTGTTCTGGTGACTATAGTGTCCCTTTAACAAGTGCATAACCGCTATGAAAGAATACGAGGTTCATTAAGAGACAGTCGGCTCTCAATATATATTCACACTTAGATCTGCAGGCGGGAGTCTGCGCTCCGAAACACAATAAATCACTTCTACAAAGCCGCTTCTAAACCAGTTAACTGAACTTTTTCCGCCCTCAATCCCCTTCACCAACCCCCCAGGGTAGTGCAATAAAAGATGATTAATATGTCATCCACATTCCACCTCGCCAGTCACTGACACTGGGATATTGACGGAGTTAGTACTAACTCACATTACTCACGGAGATATTATCTGCTTATGGAGTTTTATAAATATATGCTGTTATGTTCCTATGTTTTTGCCTCACTTGAGGATATGTTTTTTGTTTCGGCACGGTATTGTATTATTGCGCAAAGGTGGGAAAGGAATGATGCAGGCTACACGGTTTTATTACCTATAAGAAATGATGGACACAATTTAACTTACCTCTTAGAATGTGAGAGGGTAAATATACCAGAGAAATGCAAAATGGTAATCATGGAAATGGCAAAACTGCCCACAGATATCATTTTTCTGCAAGAGACACACTTGAAAGGTAATTCAGCCCCCAAATTATTCCACAAAAAGTTCCCACAAATTTATTACAGTAACTTCATTAAAAATAAAACAAGAGCAGTGGCGATCCTGGTGGGAAAACACGTGCCATTTATACATGCCAAACATATTAGCAACGAGGCAGGGAGGTTCTTAATCTTGAAAGGATCACTAGGCACCAGGAAAGTAACGCTGGCAAATATTTATTTACCTAACAAGAACCAAAGTGCAGTGTTCAGCCGCATTATATAAAAAATAAAAGCAGAATCTGAGGGAGAACTAATAATAGGAGGGCATTTCAATGTCTCATTAGATGCACATAAAGATAGCACCTCCAGCAGCCAAACATACTTAACAGCAACAAGAACTCAAATGCACCAGATTATGCATACAAATCAGCTTGTGGACTGCTGGAGAATTCTAAACCTGGTGGTACGTGATTACACCTACTACTCCAACTCGACTAAAACTTACACAGGAATAGACATGTTCCTAGTTCCCCATAATACCCTAAGATTAGTCACATCCTTCAACATAGGAAATGCAGCTTGGTCAGACCATGTGCCTATTTCACTTACATTATCCTCTTACTTCTAGCAGCTGGTGATGTCTCTCCCAATTTTTCAGCTTGTTCTGCTATTTTTCGTGTGAGATTTAAAATGAACTGCAATACCGGTGCTGTGTATGGAGAGAGACAGGGATAGGAAGCTGCATCTATCCCTGCTTCTCTCTGCTGACTGAAACCGCAGGGGAGCAACACATGCAGCCGGAGACAGCCTACAGATGAGGTAAGTGAGGGATGGGGTGGGGGGGTTTAAAATAGCCTATAAATTAGGGGAGTGAGGCATGGGCGGAGAGATAGCCTATAGATTAGGCAAGTGAGGCATGGGGGCAGGCCTATAGAATAGGCAAGTGCGGCATGGGGGGTAGGCTATAGATTAGGGGAGTGATGCATGGGGGGCAGCCTATAGATTAGGCAAGTGAGGCATGGGGGCAACCTATAGATTGAGCAAGTGAGGCAAGGGGGCAGCCTATAGATTGAGCAGAGTGAGGCATGGGGAAGCCTGTAGATTAGGCAAGAGTGTGAGGCATGGTGGCCTATAGATTGGGCAGAGTGAGGCATGGGGGCAGCCTATAGATTAGGCAAGTGAGGCATGGGGGCAGAAAGAAGCCTATAGATTAGGCAAGTGAGGGCATGTGAAGCCTATAGATTAGGCAAGTGAGGCCAGGGGGCAGCTATGGGTGTTGAAGTGAGGCATGTGGGGGAAGCCTGTAGATTAGGCAGAATTGAGGGCATGGAGGCAGTTTATATATTAGTCCGTGGTGGAGGGGGGCAGCGTATAGATTAGGCAGAGCGAGGGCATGATTTTATAGATTAGGCAAGTGAGGCATGGGGGGCAGGCTATAGATTAGGCAAGTGAGGCATGGGGGGGCAGTTTATAGATTAGGGAAGTGAGGCATGGGGGGTGGGAGGGCAGCCTAAATGAAGAGTTAGCAAGGAGCAGGGACAACAAGGAGCAGGAAGGGTCTGCAAGGAGCAGGAAGGGTATGCAAAGAGCAGGGGCAGCAAGGGTCTGCAAGGAGCAGAAAGGGAGAGAAGGAGCACAAAGGTAAAGGAGCAGAAAGAATCAGAAGGAGCACAAAGGTAAAGTAGAAGAAGGAGCAGAAAGGGACAGCAAGGAGCACAAAGCTAAAGCAGGGGAAGGAGCAGAAAGGGTCTGCAAGGAGCAGAAAGGAATCAGAATTAAAAAGGAGCAGAAGGGCGCAAAATAAGCAGAAAGGAGCAGAAAGGTAAAGGAGCAGAAGGAGCCAAATATAGAAGACAGTGTCAGAAGAAAAAGAAGACTTTATTCTGGACACCACATCATAAGGCTTTGGTACCTGGGCCTGGCAGGGAAACCTTCTCATCTCCCTAGGTAAAAGAATATATCAGTGTTAATGTGTTCACTTTTATTTAGTGAGTGTCAGGAAGCACAGAGTGCCGCTGGGTAGGGGTGTTGCTGATCGGCTAGAGCGGTCAGCTGGCACTCTAAGTCAATCAGTAGCTCCCCATTCATAAAAAAAGGAAAAAAAACTTTTATGAACCGGGAACTAGCAATTGGCTTAGAGCGTCAACTGTCAACTCTAGCCAATCAGCGGCACTCATGCCTGACGTCAATCTGCACTTCCTGACACTCCATTTCAGATCCCGAATACCACTGAGCGACCTGGAGTTGGAGGAAGCTTTTGGGGTTAAACCATTTGAGAGCGGTTTAACCCCTTAAAGGAAAGAGAGCACCAAGGGGCTTCCTGCCATCATAGCATTTTCATTTAGATGAAGTTGTTATGCTGACCAGAATGTTCCTTTAATTTGCTTAAAGGAACACTATAGTGTCAGGAATACAAACATGTATTCCTGACACCATAGTTGTGAAAACGCTATTCACCCTGGCTTTATGTGATTATGACTATGCTCCTCCCCTTCATGACACTGTCAAAAAGGGGCCAAGCATAGATGTCATTACAATTATGCCCCCACCCCCCGGAAAAATTCCTGCGGACGCCCATGACTATATATAACCTATAGTTGGATTATTTAAAATACGTTCAACAAAAAAATACATGTATACATTTCTAATTATTTCATTCTGAGGATACTACTTATATACAAATATAATTTAAAAATCACATGATATTAAACACCAAAAAAAGTATAAACATGAATTGCATATATACATAAAAATATTTCATGACCTAGATTCATGTCCATCTGTAGACAATTACATGTCTTCCAAAAGAAATAGAAAAAATATATATAATCATGAACAAAAATAAAAATAATAATAAAAAATATATGAAAAAATATGTATGAAAAATATTTATATATGATATATAATTGATATATAATAGTAAACATCAAAATGAAAATGAATAAAAACAAATATAAATAATATATAAAATAAATAATAATAAAAACTAAATAATAAAAACAAAATAAAAATAAGTATAAAAATAAAATGGAAATAAAAATAAAAATAAATATAAAAATAGTTCAATGAAGTAAATAAAAAATATAAAAAATAAATAAATGTTAAACAGAAAAAAAAAATATAAAAAAAAAAAATTGAAAAAAAAATTATTAATGCACCTAAAATCAAAGAAACATATATCGATACGGACAGACATGAAGGAAAGGACAATTGATGTTCACATAAAACACACCAAATCATTATCCAATTTTAGTCCACCCGGTTCCAGGATTTGCATCCTGTAAATCCAGTAACTTTCCCGTTGGAATAGTTTTTTTTAATTCGGGCTCCTCCTTTCCAGTAGGGGAGAACCTGTTCAATGCCCATGCATTTGAAATTTTTGAAGGTAAACTCAGGACAGGAGTTGCAATGCACTTTAACCGAATGGGTTTTCACACCTTTTTTTGATGTTGTTTATGTGTTCCATTACTCTAACTTTGAGAGGTCTCTTGGTACGTCCTATATACTGCCTGCCGCATGGACACTGCAGCAAATAAACCACAAAGTCCATGTGGCAACCAATATCCAAACCCACAGAAAATGTCTCCTTTGTTATGGAGCTGTCAAAAGTAGTGGCCCTCACCATCTGTATAGTGGTACAAGCCTTACATTCATGGCAACCTCTGAAGCCTTTTCACAAAATTATTTTCTCACTTTGTTTTTCCTTTACATAGCATGGGACTATCATACTTTTTAGATTTTGATATTTTTATTAATCATCTGAGGTTGTCTCGGTTTTATGGATCCTATCATCGGGTCATTGAGTAAAATAGACCAATGTTTCTGTAGGCCTTTTTTAAATTTCTTTGTGATGGGTATTATATTGTGTCAAGAAAGCACACTTGATAATATCACTATTTGATGTTTTGTTAGTATTTGAGAGAAACTCTTTTCTTTCTCTATGTGATATCACCCTGATTTATTTTTCTATATTGTTTTTATTATAGCCTCTTTGGATTAGTTTTTTTCTTGATGTAATTTGTTTGGTTATTAAAATCTTGCGTCTTGGAACAATTCCATTTAACTCTAGTTAACTGACTTTTTGCTATTCCTTTCAGCCACTGATTTAAATAATCCAACTATTGGTTATATATAGTCGAAATACAAATCCCATGTGCATGATAATCGCCGACAAGCTTTTTCTTCTTTAAAACGCTAATACATATGAGCGTATGACAGTTCCGTGTGAACAGTGAGATAATAATGAATTTAAATGGAATGCATATGTCTCCTACGCTGCTGGAATGCACGTATACGCATGCGTCAAGGAGTACGTCACAAACCCGGAACAACAACGTGGGAAAGAAGAAATTAAAAACAGCTGATCAAGGGTTTCACAGCGGCAAATCAACAACTACATCGGAGAAACACCCACAGACCCACCAATCAACAGCCAGAGAGTACATATATATATATATATATATATGTATATATATATATATATATATATATATATAAGGTGTATGTCGGGGGGGGGAGGGATTTTAGGCGGATAATATTGTTATACTGCATTCTGTAAACGTGTGATTATATTTTTTTACTAAGTACCTGAGGAAGATCCAATGCCGGAACGAAATGCGTAGGACTTATTTGGTATCATATACCTTTTTAATTCATTGGCAATAAAAAAAAAAAAACGTATTAACTACCCTCCTGATTCCTGCTCTGTTTATACTCCTGAATAATGTCAAAAGGGAAGAAGAGGAAGACTACTCTGAGCCCCCCATCGCTATCAGGGGAGGCACCTTACAGCGTTTGTAATCCTGACATTCTGTGAGTGCACTATAAAAAAATAAATAAATCAAAAATAATACAGATGCCATGGTCCACAAAGCAGAAGAGATAGCGAACACATTCCACAAATATTATCAGTCATTGTATAACCTTAGAGATGTACTACCCTCTAAAGGGGATATAGAAATGTACCTCTCAGACAAATTTGAACAAACCATCCCCCCTAATGTAGCTAGATCCTAAATGAACCTTTCACACAAATTGAACTAGAGACAGCCATCAAGTCAACCCCCACCCAACAAAAGCCTGGGACCCGACGGCTACACACTGGTGTATTATAAAAACTTACAAAAATAACTAATCCCACAATTTCTGGGAGCTATTAACTCATTGGTGGAGGAAAGGCACATGCCGACATTTAATCTACAGGCCAACATTACAGTCCTTCATAAACAGGGAAAAACCAAGAGTTATGTAGTAGCTATTGTCCCATGTCCCTAATCAATGCAGATCTAAAACTTTTCACTAAAATGATGGTGAACAGGCATAGACCATTATTGGGGGGACTAGTCCACCCTCATCAGATGGGGTTTGTGCCATTCAGGGAGGCAAAGGATAATACCAACAAAATTATAGATTTAGCCTTCTGGGCACAGTGGACTCGAACACCAGCCATTATGCTGTCAATAGAGGCAGAAAAAGTGTTCGACAGGGTGGATTGGTCCTTCGTGGCATCCACGATGGAATGTCTGGGTCTGGGACCTAAATGAATGAAGTGGCTGAGCACAATTTACTCACAGCCAGCTGCAAGGATAAGAGTAAACGTCAGCTGTCACAACCCTTTAGAATTAACAATGGCACTCGCCAGGGCTGCCCTCTTTCCCCATTATTATTTATTTTAACAGTTGAACCATTTTTACAAGCAATACGAAAAAATCCTGACATTAGGGGAATATCAGTAGGCTCAAGAGAATTTAGAGTATCTGCCTTCGCAGATGACCTCATCTTTACCCTCTCTGAACCCAATAAATCTCTTCCTCCTTTAATAACGGAACTGACAGCTTATAGCTCACTCTCCAATTTTGAAGTCAACGTCGATAAAAGTGATATTCTCAATTTGACAATCGAAGACCAAGAGATGCAAACTCTTAAATATAACTTTCCTTTTCCATGGGCATAAAACCCACTGAAATATCTGGGGATACACATAGCAAGAAATCTGGGAGGTCTTTACCCAGCAAATTTCCCTCTCTTACTTAGGAATATCAACCGAGACCTACATAAGTGGAATAAGCCTTATTTGAGCTGGTTGGGAAGAATTAACATAATTTCAATGAATGCACTACCCCGCATCCTGTATTTGCTAAACACAATACCAATTACATTACTACAAGCCTTCTTTAAAACACTCCAAGATACGTTCACAAAATGTATATGGGAGGGGCAAAAAAAAACCTGTTTAGCTTACCACACAGTAATCAAATCCTAATCCAGAGGGGGGCTTGGTCTCCATAATATTCTATATTATATTAATGAACATAAAGTTGGGTTAGCCTTTACTGATAAGTGTCTTACAGAGGGCATCGTCCAAAAGGGACTTGAGGTCTGATAGATACTTCTGGATTGGCTCTGTCTTGAGAATTTTGTATGTATCAGTGTCGCTCACCAGTCTGGTAGTCATATCTATGTACTGTGATCTGTCCATTACTAGTAGATTGTCCGATGGCTTTATAAAAAGTGATTTGTTGTAAAGGTACTTTTACATTTAAGATTTGTGAATGGTGCTTCAACAGTGGCGGCTCTAGACTTTGTGAGGCCTTAGGCGAAACTCAAACATGAGGCCCCCACTAACACCTAAAGTTAAAAATAGGGGTTGCATTGTGTGTATAAGTTGCTGTCGTTGTATTTAAGGACAATTGTAGTGCTGGATACAGAGAGCTAGTCTCTGTATTCATCGTTCAGAGGCTTGCAGTGTTGCGGCTCCCTGTGCCACGGCATTATGATCTCTCTGACTGTAGTTATGGCGTAATATGCAAACTAACTTAATTTGCAATAAACAAATGTAATTAGCAATTATGCCAATCGTTTATACATGACTGAGGGGTATGGTTACATAGCCTTGCAGTCGTTTATACATAAGTGCTGGTGTGTGTATTTCTGAGTGTATTGTCTACCTATGTGTGACAGGGTTTGGGGTGAGTGTTGCACAGTTGGAGTACAGGATTGTAAGGGTTTATGTAATAGGGTGAGTGTGGCAAGGTGAAGGGGGTAAGTGGGACAGACTGCTAGAGAATGAGTGACAGGGTTGGGGGGTGAGTGTGACAGTGCAGGAGAAGGTGAGTCTGACAGGGTTGATGGGGGGTTAATGCAATAGGGTAAGTGTGGCAAAGCAAGGCATTTGGTATGGTTGCAGTGGGTGAGAGTGACAGGATTAGGAGGGGTTATGTGAGTTTGGCTGGGTGTAGGGGCGACAGTTTGTGGGGACTGAAAGTGTTTGGGAATGGTGATATTGTATGTGGTGACAGTGTGTGTGAAGGGGGTGTAAGTGTGTGTGGTAATGATAGGGTATGGGTGGGGAATGACAAGGTGTGTGGTGGAAGGCTGTGACAGCACGTGTGTGTGGGGTGACATGGTAGGGGGCTTTGATAGGGTAGGGAAGCTGTGACATAGGGGGAGCTGTGACAGGGTGGGGGGCTGTGACAGGGTGGGTTAGTGTGACAGGGTGGTGTAGTGTGACAGGGCAAGGGGGTGGTAGGGGGCCTTTGACAAGGCAAGGAGCAGGGGGCTTTGACAGGGCAGGAGGTGGTGGGGGGCAGGGGTGGTAGGGAGCTGCAACAGGCACGGGCCGTGACAAGCAGGGGTGGATGTGGGGGCTGTGACAGGGCAGGGGAGCTGTGACAGGGCAAGGGGTGGTGGGGCTGAGCAGGGATGTGGGGTGGTGGTAGGGGACCGTGACAGGGGGCAGAAGGTGGTGGGGACCGTGACAGGCAGGGGGTGGGAGCTGTGACAGGGCAGGGGCTGTGATGGAGCAGGTGGTGGGGGGCTGTGACAGGGCAGGGTGGTGGGGAGCTGACAGGGGGGTGGGGCGGTGGGGGAGTGGTGGGGCAGGTGGTGGTAGGGGGGCGGTGACAGGGTAGTGGGGTGGTAGGAGGGCAGAGGGTGGCTGGGGCAGAGGGTGGTAGGGTGGCTTGGGCAGGGGGTGGTAGGAGGGCAGAGGGTGGTAGGAGGGCTATGACAGGGCAGGGGGTGGTAGGAGGACAGTAGGAGGGCAGAGGGTGGCTGGGGCAGAGGGTGGTAGGGTGGCTGCGGCAATAGGGGGGCTATGACAGGGCAGGGGGTGGCTGGGATAGAGGGTGGTAGGAGGACAGTGGCAGGGTAGTGGGTTAGTAGGAGGGCAGAGGGTGTCTGGGGCAGAGGGTTGTAGGGTAGCTGGGGCAGGGGGTGGTAGGGTAGCCATGACAGGGCAGGGGGTGGTAGGAGGGCAGAGGGTGTCTGTCACACTCTCCTAAGGCGATTTATGAGGACGCGAGGCCCCCATTAGCGCAAGGCCTTAGGCGGCCACCTAAATCGCCTAATTAAAGAGCCACCTCTGCCTGACACTATAGGTCTAAATATCCAGGCCCCCTTACCTCAGATGAGAAAGGTGATTTACTCACCTTTTTCCAGTGCGGCATGGGTCCGTTCATGGTTGGCCCCACCCACGCTTCGCCCCTTTGTCTTTGATCAGCCAACTTGATGATCTCCGCCAATCCAATGCTTTCCCATAGGCAAGCTTTGGGAGGTTATACGACATGTGTGGGAAAACGTTGTTCTTCTCCAATGAGCATCTCATCATAGAGATGCTTTGACACAGTGAACTGACCCTGGAAGGACCTCTACTGGCAGTGTAAACACTGCTATTTAGTTATGTTTTGAACTAAATATCACATAATTCTTGAATGCATCTGGAATGCGAAGTGTGCAACAACAGTACTTTAAATTATATTAAGTATAGTAGTTGCATGTTGAAATTCACACCTTGTTTGGACAGTATAGAACACAAAATTTCAAAAACCTTTACATCTTGACATTCTTCAATCAGGGATAAATTATTACTTGAAGCATTGAAAATGTTGTCCTCGGTTACATAAAAATGAATGCAGGTAAGAAGGTACTTTTTAGGAGCTGAATTGGGTTTAGGTAGGTGGTGTAATTTATCTAAAGATCATTTGGTCGAGGGTAAACTGGCACCAATAAAGCAGTACCCTTGGATGAAAAACGAGAGGTTGTTGGTAAAATGAACTCTGGAATTACTCAATTTCTCAGATTATTGTCCATTAGCTTGGATTGTAACATCTTCTCATTTTCCTCATGGGAATGTATCTTATTGATCCTCAAACCTCACTCCTTCAACTCCTTCCGATCCATCAGGATGCCTTTAATATCTTTTTCTTGTTCTAGCTACATAAAACAAGTTGCAGTTTTACTCCCTCTACAGGAAGTGCAGAGTCAGCAGAGTTAGCTGATGTAGGTGAAAATGTAATAAAAATCTCTCTCTCTCTCTCTCTCTCTCTCTCTCGCTCTCTCTCTCTCTATATCTCTCTATCTATCGCCAATAGAAAGACAGAGAGACAGACAGGTTTTTACCCATAAGTAACAATGTTTGTTCAGAGCTGCTGTTAATTTGCTTATCTAAGGTAAGCACAGTGACATCTGGGTGCCCGGTTTCTATTTGTTTTCTTATTTTGATGTTCCTGAGTGAAATGTTTAGGGTTACCCTATGATATGTTAGTTAAAGAGCAAATATGACAAATGCACATTTTAAGACTGTATGTATTAAAATATACCACTAAAATATGTGATTTCACAGCTATCCCTAAATCAACTACTGGTTAGGCAAACCTAGAAAATGTAGTTGTATTAATTTGCGAGCATGGTTGTATTTTCATTTTATAATATAGCATGCACATATATGTATAGGCTTACCAGTCTCATTATTTAAAGCAACCCAAGCTACGTTCTTCAGAAATTGTATTCCATATGAATGTTGCCAAGCTAATTATTTTTAATCCTTCCACTTGTGAACAAAATAATTTTTCTGATCAGTAAGGGATAAATGGAATTTTCCTTAAAATATCCTGAGAACGACTTAACTCTGCCCTCCACAAAACCATATTATGCAGATTACATCCTTAGTTACATTTGATACTTGTTCACTGAAATATTATTGCAATAAATGTGCTTATTAAAATGCTAACCAAGTGTCTCCAACCGAAGTAATGATAACATCAGCAAATTTCAAAGCTAGTGGGCAGCTAAAGCTACAGAATTGATTGAATGACTCATTCGCAAAGTGGCTCTAGCTCAACTAATTAGAAGCTGAATAGGGGTTAAAGTTCAGCTTAACTAATTCATTGTTCTTTTCAGGATTTCACCTTTGTCATTTTGACTCCTAGAAAGCTTTGTCAAATATCATGCTGTTACAATTATTAACTTGTATTTTTAAAATGGAATTGAAATGGAAATTGTGATTCTTCAATGTTTCCAAAATGCCTTTAACCCATTCTCTATTACAAACCTAAAAAAACTAAATGTTATAGTATATTTGAAAGTGAAGAGTAACTCTGATAAAAAAAACTGGATATTTCCATTACAAGAGCATAGAGTAGTAGTGATCAAATATTATTATTGTTTCTTCACAACATGTAAAGTATATATTTGTGCAGCAGGAGGAATTAGATGGTTTTGCCATACAAAATGATAAAAAGTGTATTGAAACAGAATTTTAAATTTAAGGACAGAGTAGCTGAATTGAAATTATAGTTAATTTAGGGATTTTTCCAGTTCAGCTATGTTGACCTTATATTTAAAGTTCAGTTGAACTTCATATTGAATTCACACTTTAGTGAATAACCCTGATACAATAACTATGACAGCATAAAAAACAAAAATGTACACAATTATCTTGCTTATTGAAAATTTTACTAAATTGCGATGGAGACAGGGGAGGAATTACCATGGTCACAGGGGTCGCATCTGTGACCAGGCCAATCACTCAATAGGGGCCTGACTGCCCAGCTGGGTTCCCCTACAAGGGGCATGTTTATTGAGTGTGAATCCCACATACAACTGTTGCGTTGAAGGAGAGTTTGGCTGGGGACTGACCCCTGCTTGGCCAGCTGCTTTTAATGTCATGGATGCTCAGCCCCAGCTGACCGGATGTGGGAGGCACTGTGCATGCAGAGCTTTTGGGTAGAGGGACTGAGAGCCAGCAGACAGATATAAGAGAGGGAGACATGAACTGGAACCAGGAATTTGAGCAGGGGGTGGCACTCTGAACCTGGTCATCATGTACTACAAGGAGGGGGATTTCCAAATGGAGGACATACAGGTAAGTGCACTTTGTGGAGTATCTCTTTAGAGAATGGCATGTATGGAGCCAGAAGGGGGCAGGGATAAGAAAGTAACCAGAAAAGGTAAATACTAGCCATTTATATGGGGCGGGCTGTGGGTTTTTCATGGGTGAAGAAAACTAAAAACCCCTGCGGATATTCCAAAAGTGGGGAAAAGAAATGACTGAGCAGGACACATAAGCTATCTATGTGTTTCTGGGAAGGAAGGGAAGTAGCCTTATTCCACAGTGCAGAATGTGTTTCCGGGAGAGAAGGACAGTAGCCTCACTCCCCAGCGGCAGTATGTGTTTCCAGGAGGGGAGGATAGTAACCTCACTCCCCAGAGGCAGGCTGTGTTTCCAGGAAGGAAGGAAAGTAGCCTCACTCCACAGTGGCAGAATGTGTTTCCGGGGGGGAAGGACAGTAGCCCGACTCCCCAGCGGCACTATGTGTTTCCAGGAAGGAAGGGCAGGAGTGTCACTCCTCAGTGGCAGCATGTGTTTCCAGTAGGGGAGGACAGCATCCTCACTCCCCAGCGGCTGAATGTGATCGAGAGAGGGGAGTACAGTATCCTCACTCTCAAGCAGGAGGAGGAACTACAGAAGGAGAAAGCGGTCGGCATCCCTCCCAACAACACAATGGAGATATAGGTTGGGTGGTGTGAGTCTGATATGCAAAAGTGAGCAAAAAACATATGTGACAAACCGAAGGGCAAGTTACTGAGTTTCTCTAAGCTTTTGCCCATTCTCAAAGTTCTCATATTTTATGTTTTTGTTTTTTGAAACAGATAAACAAGTATAATGTTCATTATTTTTTGCCTTCTGCACACATTGGTGTGACTTCAGATAAGGGCTAGGTTGACCAAGATTACAGGCTCCCTACTGTGTGCTTCAATGATGTCTGGCTTAGTCTGAATGGAAAAAACGCCAAACAAGTTTATGAAAGTACTGAGAACAGACATCATTACAAGTAGCTTGGCTTTCAGGAAGGTTCTGCTCAGCTCAGGTATCATGAAAGGTTTAGCTCACTTGTGCTATTGCAGAGAGAACCTTAGCCAGTTGTAGCCCACCTACAAAGGCAATATAGATCTCAAATGGTTAAGTTCCCTCTGCACAAGAGATATAGCAAACTCAGATTATTGCTTTGACCTTCATTGAGACTCCTCTGTGGGCTGTATCTGATTCTTCTCTAGCCACAGTGATTGAGGGCTCCATGTTTGCATTACTCTTTATGTCTTGGGAAGACCATGATCATATTTAAACAAGCCAAAAACAAGCATTTACAGCAATAGAGGTGAGAGGGGAGAGGGTGAGGGGTGGGAGGTGGGGTATTATTCACAAAATTAGGAATGCTAATAAACAGAAGGATTCATTTGGAAATTGGCCTAAACAGATCAGCTATATCCCCAATTTAAATTACCTTAAACAGTTAAGATTTAATTTAATTGTTTAGTGAAAAAAAACCTACATCTTTTATTCACAATATCATTTTTTTCAGTAAAGTATGTGGTGTTCTTGCTCATTTTGAGGTAATCGGTTAATTTTGAATCATTTATGCAGAAATACATCACATAAACATAGTACAACAGATGTTTCAAATTATAACGTGTTCATAAGGGATCTTTTTATTTCTTGATTAAAAACCTAGACATTTTGATTCTCAGACACAGTTCTTTGTCAGCTAAAATCCAGTAACAGCAAATTTATATCCAAAGTTTAAGTAATTCTGTTTGGTTCACTTGCAAATGAATGAATGAAGACATTGCAGTACACATTTGTAAATTCATTAAAACACATTTATTGCTATTCTGATTTATCCATCATCCAACAAGGCTTCATAATGAGAATCTTTGATAAAAATACAATTTTCTAAAATCTAATACAAAATTTTTTCCAGACAAAAAGTTTAAAACAAAAAGCCTTGATAACTGATAATTGTACTATAAAATATGAATATACATTTTTTTTCAGAAAAGGAAAATAGTGGTAGATTTAACCACTTAACCACTTAATTCCATACAATACATACAACACAAGGCAAAAAAAAGGTTAGCGCTCTATGAAATAGTAACAAGAACAATGTGCACAGTGTTCTCAAAAGAGCAGAGTTAAAATTTATACATACACTTAAAAAATACTTTGTCCAGAGGGAATTTCTATAAAACAAAATAGCTCACATAGGGCAAGATAGCCTGCATAATGTCCACACTGTGACTAAATATATTAATAAAGTAGTTGCATCCTACTCACATTTTTATGAGCCTGTATGTAAACACTGGCTCAGGTAAATACACATAGGTAAGATGTATAGATGTACTGCTTCAGCTTCTGTACTTCTCCACCAATGGTCATGTAGTAAATAATAATCAGCAGGGGTTAGAATTAAAAATCAAGCATTTATTCCAAAATTCAATAAAAGGTCTTACATTTCAAAACACAGCAAGCTGCATACAAGAGATCTTCCTAGATCAAGCACAATGCGTTTCGGCTGAACGCCTTCATCAGGTGCATAAAGGTACCTTTATGTCTCCTCTTATATTCCAAAATGTTTTGCGCCGAAAATTCATAATTATCCCGCCCATTTTTATTGCGTCAAACCACTTCCGGTCTGGCGTGACGTTCATTTCTGTTTTCGGCTGGGGGTTGGTCTTAGCCTTCGAGCCATCTTGGTACACTCAAGGGGTTACCAAGCAGTTAAATTAACACTCCTAGTGAGATACAATAATTATTGTGCCTGGAATACCATGACACTACCCCCATTGCAAGAAGTCTAGCATTTTTAGACTGTGACTTTTTTTTACCTGTGACCTGCTGGGCACTGATTACTGCTTCAACTCTTGACTGGGACTGGGAGCAGTTCCTATAAGTTATTGTGAGCTAAGCCTTGCAGTACAGGGTGAGCTCATTGTTTGAAATCATCCGCTGTCCACTGTCAGGGAATGAGCTGATCCCCGGACTGCAGAGATCACTCTGACAGACTTTTCTGCTCTCCATGGTCAGTAGTGGAAGCATTAAATGCCGTCCAGCTGACCCCAGGTGAAAATTCAAACAGTTCAACTATTCAACTCCTTACAATGAGTAGTGAGTTGTAGGGGTTATGGTGCTTGGAGTGTTCCTTTATTGGAGAAACAATAAAAAGGGTTTAAATTTGACCAGACGGAGGCGTCATGATGTGCGGACGTGCTGACGTGCGGGCGCCGTGATTACGGAGAAGGAGGGGCGACCCGCCATGATCTGCCGAGGTAGCCATTCTTGAGAGGCTTCTCTTCCCTCTTGTCGGTGGACTAATGAAGATAGCCTGAGCTGGTTTCACCCCCACCTAAAGGATTGACGGCGATATATACTACATTGAATAGTGTATTTTGTTACGGGTACGCTATGCTTTGAAGATATTAATCCCCAACTCTTTGGTGGTCTGGAATTGCGACAAACACGCCAAGTTGGCAAATATACAGTGAAGTAAAAAAACTTTCTCCTTTTGATAAATTGGTCAAATTGACTGGTCATAGACTATATGTGGCAGTAAGTACTTCCACCTATAAATCCAGAGTGTAAACTGGCAATACTCACGGCCTTATTATATTTTTATTTCTGACCAGGATGTTCAGACTATAATATTGGCATATTATTGGCATATATATAATTGGCACACCAGAATATTGGTATTCAGTCTGATCCCATAAAAAAAGAGAAAAAAGGGGAAAAAGAAATTCATACTGAATTAAGTTGTCTATTGCTGAAAAAAGGCTCCAAAAGGAGAAAGAAAAAGAGTATTAAGGGGAAGGGAAGAAACAAGATATAAGATAAAAGTGAAAGAAAAGTAAAAAAATACGGTAAAAACAGAAGTCTGTTAAAAACTAAACCCATATAAAGGGTAATTGGTAAAGGTCTGCCGTGTAAATATTATTTGACTATACATTGTGAAACGGCTATAATATGGCTTCGAAAAAATCTCATGAAATCAAACCCTCACCGAGGAAAGACAAAGAAGACTCCTCCCAAGATAAACCTCAGGACAAATCCCTAACAACTTATTTTTCTCCACAGCAACATAAGTTCACTAAACAGAAATTAAATGATATGGATCTTAGTATGGAAAGTATGGAGACAGATGGCATAAAAAACCCTGATAAGGATCCGATAACGATTTCTCTGTTTCATACCAGCCTTAAGGCCAACCTGGATGCTATAAAAGCCGAATTGGCTTCAACTGCTGTAGAAATCAAATCCGATATAAAACTGGAAATAAACGCACTTGCTGCAAAAATGGAAAGATTTGAAGACCAACTAAAAGAATTAGATTTCCAAGTTAAAAACCTAACAGATGATTGCCAAAAGGCACACCGGGACATTTTTGACTTACAAATCAAAGTATGTGATTTAGAAGATCGATCCAGGCGAAAAAATTAATGTTTCAGAGATATTCCAGAAAATGGTAGACAAGAAGATGTAAAGCAAACCTTGATGGAGTATTTCTCTGTTTTGGGAGTACCTTTGAACTCTTCTAAACTGTTAAAAGAAAGGTGTCATAGGGTATTCAAACCACAAGCAATCCAAAATGACTCTCCAAGCGATATTATCGCATGTTTTTTTTCATTTGACTTTAAAGAGACTATCCTGAAAGCTTCAAGAAAAAAATCTAATTTCTGTGGGCTCTTTTCAGAAAGTTAAAGTATTTTAAGATCTGTCCTTTGAAACTAGAGTTAAAAGAAAAGTATTCAGCCTTGCCACCCAAACTCTTAGAAGCCATAATATAAAATATAAATGGCTTTTTCCTTTAAGGTTAAGCTTCTCATACGAATGGAAAAGAGAAATATTTGATAATAATGCGAGTTTGATAGACTGGCTCAAAAGAAACTAATTATTTCTGTAGACATACAATTCAATGCCGCAGGGAGCCCGACAGATTATTATTACATTTTTTTATTTATTTTGTTCATTTTATATCATTACTACAAAAGAAACAAATCTACACTTATCTCTGCTCTATAGAGCTCTACTTCACTATTATATGTAAATTTCATTCGATAGGACCACAATATATGCACTATTGTTGGAGCCATGTAATGTAATTTACAATGCAACTAATGTATTCTTGAAAGGAAGGAGATAAAGTTCTTGGAGGCAGGTAATACATGGAAAATGCAATACTTAATCGTAACTAGCGTGGCTCCTACGAGTTTATTCTTTTGCAAGAGTTTATTTTTTGGAAGCTTATGTAGATTCTCATGGGGCTTTAAAATGAACTAAAGTTTAATTAGCCCAGCTAGAAACTACTGAAATTTTTTTTTTTTAATTCATTCTAAAAGATATTTTGATAAAATTTCACACAATTGCTTCACAAGGTATTATTCTATTAATATATAAATAATTATCACTTAATAGAGCTATAATTTATTTATTGTTTTTGAAGGCTATGCTTTGTAAGATAAAATGCAATGTAGGTATTTCTAAAGGTAATAAGGTAACAATTATTGGGTTTAAGTAAACAGGATAAACGTAACCCTTAATTCTATATACATTGGTATCACGAAAGACACATAGTAAAATTATACATTTGTTCCTGTCCCACAGGGCACTAATTCACTAGTATATCTAAATATTACTTGATATATATGTTTTATTGTTGGCTTTTTTTTTTCACTCTAAAAGATATTTTGATAAAATTTCACACAATTGCTTCACAAGGTATTATTCTATTAATATATAAATAATTATCACTTAATAGAGCTATAAATATATATATTTTTTTGAAGGTTATGCTTTGTAAGATAAAATGCAATGAAGGTATTTCTAAAGGTAATGAGGAAAAAATTATGGGGTTTAAGTAAACAGGATAAACGTAACCCTTAATTCTATATACATTGGTATCACAAAAGACACATGGTAAAATTAAACATTTGTTCCTTTTTTTTTTTTTTTCTCAGGAGAGATATACGCCAAGAGAGGGGGAGGGCCTTTTTAGAGGTAGGCTCCTTACTCAGTCATGGATTAGGGTCTCCCCTCTTGTGTAGTTTTACTACTCTTTTTTCATTGAGCTATATGGCTTTCAATGATTTCAATAGTATTAGGTTTTTACCTAATAGTTTGATGAATGGTGGTGATGGACTATTTTTTAGTCCAAAGATAGAATGTGTATGTTGTGAGTCTTTCTTTTGATTTTTAGTGTTTTTCTTTTTTTTGAGCAGGAAGTCTATAGATATTGCTTATGATGTATCCATATGCTGAAGTTTCTATCTTTAAATGTCCAGGGGCTTAATATTAATAAGAAAAGACATAGATTATATAACTCTTTGATGGAACAAAACATACAGATAGCTTTTCTACAAGAAACGCATTGGCTTAAAGAAACTAGACAAAGATGGGGCGGAGATAAATTTTCAACCATTATCCAGGCCTCACTAATAGATAAAAAAAAAGGGGGGTGGCAATTATATTTACTAAAGATCTTAAACTCGATATTCTATACTTGGAACTAGATTCAGAAGTTAGGTTTATTATTTTGGTTTGTAAGATTGATGATAAGATTTTCACTTTGGTTAACGTATATCTCCCTAATGTTGATCCAATGACGACATTTTCATTGATAATGGATAAAGTTGATAAGATCAATAAGGGTTATTTGATCATTGCTGATGATTTCAATTGTGTTAGTTACCCCAATTTAGATAGAACCACTTTATCTTCATCTGTCAATAATAAAAGACCTATTAAGCAGGCTAAAAAGTTAAATAATATCTGCAATCAATATAATCTCTATGATATTTGGAGAATATTTCATCCTCTTAAAAAAGATTTTTCTCACTTATCCGCGGATTACGGCACCTACTCACGGATCGATTTCTGTTTAACAAATGCCTGCACAATCCCGCTCTTTAAATCCATTAATATTAAGGAAAACCCATGGTCAGACCATAGTTTTGTTTTATTTGATCTTGGCAATTCTCCCCCTCTCTCCTGTAATACCTGGAGACTGAATGATGTTCTTATTAAGGACACTAATAACAGGGAGGAACTGACCAAGTTACTAGAATATTTTTGGGCAGAAAATAACCAGTAGATACTTCTCCTTTGACAAACTGGTGTACCCATAAATCTGTCATGTGGGGCTATATAATTAAATTAGGTCAAATCTTTAAAGGACCACTCTAGGCACCCAGACCACTTCAGCTTAATGAAGTGGTCTGGGTGCCAGGTCCAGCTAGGGTTAACCCATTTTTTAATAAACATAGCAGTTTCAGAGAAACTGCTATGTTTATTAATGGGTTAAGCCTTCCCCCTAATCCTCTAGTGGCTGTCTCATTGACGGCCACTAGAGGCGCTTGCGTGCTTCTCACTGTGATTTTCACAGTGAGAGCACGCAAGCGTCCATAGGAAAGCATTGTAAATGCTTTCCTATGCGACGGGCTGAATGCGCGCGCAGCTCTTGCCGCGCGTGCGCATTCAGCCGGCGGGGCGGAACGGAGGCGGAGAGGAGGAGGAGAGCTCTCCGCCCAGCGCTGGAAAAAGGTAAGTTTAAACCCCTTTTCCCCTTCCAGAGCCGGGCGGGAGGGGGTCCCTGAGGGTGGGGGCACCCTCAGGGCACTATAGTGCCAGGAAAACGAGTATGTTTTCCTGGCACTATAGTGGTCCTTTAAGAAAAACCATGGTAAAAACTTGCCCGATCTATATATTGAATTTTATTTATGCTCAAATTTAAATAAACAGCATTCCACTTCTGAATTGAGAACTCGTTTAAAAGAGTTGAACAAAAACAAATTAATTTAAAAGAAGAGTAAAAAATTAAGACAAATATAAATAAATTAAAGCTTAGTAACCATTTCACGGGTAATAGAGCGAGTAAAAATTTAACTAAGAGATTACGAAACCATTATGCCTAAAATAGGGTAGAAAAATGGGTGGTCGATCAAACCATTTATTCTACTCCATCTCAAATTGGACAAAAAGTTAACCAGTTTTATCAAGACTCATACAATCTAAAATTGTGCCCAGAAACAACGGACATCCACAACTATTTATCTAGTTCACTAATTCCGAAAATTTCTTCCCAAGACCTGTCCATCTTAAATAAAAAAATTTCCTCTGACGAAGTCCAATCTCAAATTGATAGACTAGCTACAAATAAAACCCCTGGCCCTGACGGCTTTACAAATTTATACTATAAATATATGAAGCTTCAGCTATTAAATCCCTTAACAGAAATGTTGAATCAAGTTGCAGAAAATAAGGCGATTCCAAAGGAATTATTACAATCAAATATTATCCCTATTTTGAAACAAGAGACAGTACTGACCTGAGAAATTATAGATCAATCACACTAATTAATGTAGACATGAAAATATACTCAGCCATTATTGCCGAGAGAATAAGAACTATTATAACTAAACTTATTCACCCGGACCAAATAGGGCTTATCCTTGGCAGATGGGCATCAAATAATACCCAAAAGTTGATTGATATTATTGGTTTAGCTAAAGTTCATACTGTGCCCCTCCTGGCCCTGTCTTTAGACGCCGAAAAAGCGTTTGACAGGGTTGGGTGGAGCTACTTAAGAGAAGTCCTTAAGGCCTATGGCTTTAAAGGATGGATATACACCGCAATTTTAGTTTTGTATTCTATTCCTTCGGCTAGAACTGTGGGCCCTAATATTACTGCGGGCTGGTTCGACCTTAAAAATGGAGTAAGGCAGGGTTGTCCTTTGTCAACCCTCCTTTATATCTTGTCTCTTGAACCCCTCGCTGTTAATATTAGAAACAATCAACTAATAAAGGGGGTCCCAACGAAATCAAAAGATATTAAAATCGCATTATATGCTGATGATGCTTTGGTCACCGTTACATCCCCGGAGGACTCACTTGAGGCATTAATGGTTGAAATTGACAAATATTCAAAAATTTCTAATTTTAAGTTAAACATTTCAAAATCTACTGCTTTAACCATTAACTTGTCTTTGGATCAGGTTGAAAGGTTATCCCAAAATTTTGAATTTATTTGGACTGATTGGGAAATAAACTTTGGGTCTTACCTTTCCTGCTAATGTCTCTCATATAATGGAGAGGAATGTTATGTTTTTAATGAAAGACATGCATCAAAACTTAAGAAAATGGAAAAACTTAGAAACCTTGTGGACAGGCAAAATTAATATTATAAATTCTTACATTCTACCCAAATGGTTGTACTTATTTTCTATGGTCCCACTTAAAATTCCTAAGCCTTGGTTAGCAATGATCCAATCTTCCATCAATAATTTTATTTGGAAGAATAAAAAGCCTAGTATCAGTCAAAAAATTCTATCTAAAAAATTGTCTCAGGGAGGGCTTAATTTTCCAAATATCACTAATCTTTATTATGCAAATATTATTCGACACATATATATTTTACAAGATCCACACTTTATTTCTGAACCATAGAATCTGAAGCCATTCTTTCATCTGGACTCTATCTTTATATATGGTCAGATTTTGGAAAGATTTCCAGGGACTTGCCTAACCGTTTAACCTCTTTGGCTCAATCCTTAAAGGTATGGGCTGAAATTAAGAAAATATTGGGTTTTACTCATCTAATTCCTAGAACATGTAAACTCAATATATTGGAATATATTCTAGAAGATTTCTCACTGAGACACTGGGTCAATAAAGACACATTAATTTTACTGGACATTATGCAAGGAGATAATATCCTGCCCTTCCAACAGATTGTGGATAATCTACATATTCCTCCTAGAGAGGTATTTACTTACCTCCGTATTAAACATTATATTCAGAAACATGTTATTCAATCTTCTTTTCCGTGGGTTAAAAAGTTGGAAGTTTTATTTTGCTATCAAACAGTCCTCAAGGTTATTTCCGTGGCCAACTCTCTTTTTAAAGGCTCAGATGCCATTCCCTACAAACTGATAAATACTTGGGAGAAGGAACTAAATGCAGTGATTTCTCCAAAGGAATGGATTTCTTCTTTAATCTATGTAAATAAATTTGTTCATTGTCTAAATTTGACCGAGTGTTATTTTAAGGTTATACATAGATGGTATTACACTACGACAAGACTAGCTAAAATGTATAATACTCAAGACTCCACTTGTTGGAGGTGTGGCACCTACTCTGGTACATATATTCATATATGGTGGGCTTGTCCAGTAGTTAAGTCACTTTGGGCATGGGCATTTAATATCTTTTCTGAAGTATCTCTTAACGAAGTATCCTTCAATGAAATAAATAAAAATCCAGCCTCAGCCCTTCTACATCTGAATTGGCATTTTAAGTCACTTAAATATATCTGTTTAGCTATTCACTGTCTTATTGCAGTTAAAATCATTATTGCTAGACAGTGGAAATCTTCAAATCCTTTTCAGAAAACCTCCTCGATCAATCAAATTAGATTCCAATTGACAAGTTTAGTCTCAAAAAAAAAAAAGAGATTGGTATTCAACTTGGCTTCAAAATTTTTCTCAATTATATGGTAACTAATTAATTGCAATTAACTAGATTAACTAGAGTTAAAGAAATTATAAATTCTCTGTATATTTTTTTTTTTTTTTTCTGGCCAGATGGAAAAAGCCCAGGGATAATTTAGTTTGTAAACAAATGAGCGTCTATTTCTATTGATATATTTTTATTTCTTGAGATATTATATATATATATATATATGTGTTATCCTTAGGATTTTTTCCTGCTCCTAAAATAGGTGAAGGGTGAAGGGTGAAGGGTGAATGTTCTTTTTTTTTTATATATATATATATATTTTCGATTGTATTCAATATGTATAGGATGTTTTATTTTATCTATGAGCTTGTTTCATCAGTATCAATCAACTATATTATGTTAGTTGTATGTATGTATTTTGAATTTTTGTATTATGAAAAGAAAAATTTCAATAAAAAATTAAAAAAACAAAATTAAATTTGAAGATCATGCTAGCTTTAGTGTATGTATAATCTTAATTTTAATAATGATATACATTTTCTTTACTGAACTCCAAAGATGCAGGTAAGTAAAACCTCATAGAGAATAACCAATCACAAAATGGTAAAAACGTACATATAACTTGAATTTACCTTCTCTTTTTGGTGTAAAATAAGTTAGAAACAATCACAGAGAGAACATTTGAACAGTCTCTGATAAATAATAGGAAGATCATGATTATACATAACATAACACCTTGGAATCAAACTGAAAGAAAAGAAAAACATGAAAGGAACATAATCCATTAAACAAAAGAATGTTATCAAACTATATAAGCATGCATCATTACATTACTGATTAAGAGAAATATAAGACTAATCATAAAGATTGCAAGCTTGTTTGAGCAGGGCTTTTTCACCTCTTGTCTCTCTTATATTCTGTATATAAATTACTTGTTGGCAAATATCCCCAAGTTATAATTGTAAAATGCTGTGGAATAAGATAGTGCTATATAAATGATAATAATAATGTGCAAAAAATACACTGCAAAGTAATTTACATCCAATGAGCACAACATCACCAAAACAGCATAATGAGTAAGAAGATTTGGGACAGGTTAATGGAGCGAAAAATATTTGTCTCCTGTCATTATTAAAATTATAAGTACACAAACGCTAGCATAATCTTAAATTTTATTACGAAAGGAGGCTTCTTTAACGGAGCTCCCTGTACCCCGGCTAGGTACCTCCGCCAAGGACCGCTTCCTAGCTGGCGCTGAGGACCATAAGCACCACACCAGACACCATAAGCACTGTAGATCCCACAAACCGCCGCAGCTTGGTTGGGGTCTCACCGTCCTTCACCCACCCTGCACCTAAGACAAGGCTCCAGCTTCCAGTGGGTGAACCTCTCCTCGTAGAGAGTGTAGCTGTGAAGCTCTTACAAGAGCTAGTATTGATAGCTGTATACCATTTCCCTAATAAGAGACAGAACTCTAGATTGAAGGTGAAGTAAGTCTGGTTTAATGGTAGCCACACTGGCTCTTTATGCAAGTCCCCAAGTAAGGGATACGCCCACATGGACCTTGTTGGGGACAGGGACACAAAGCTTACAAACCTAGCAGAACAGTAATTAATTAAATGTATGACACTCCCATAACAAACATACAATCCCTCCCCTCTGCCTGTGAGTTAATTGAGTAAAGTACTGTATGTAACTCAATTATCTCCAGGCAGGAAAAAAAACCACATATTTTATAAAGTCCCATAAGCACCCCAAAACATAACATATTCCCATATAGCCCCTGATAGCCCTGATCTGGGCGAACATCATATCCCAAAATCACCCAGATCAGAGCAGGGGTTCAGGAAATTCCTGGAAGTCTCCTTTTGACTGACCGCATACATGGTTTCATGCCCAAAACAGTTCCAGAGAATCAGGGCTTGCGGCCGGTCTAGTTCGGTAGTTTGCAAATGAACAAATAACCGAACAGAGTCAATAGTCTTACCCTGGAGCCTTTTCCCTTCATCCAGACGAATGATCTCACTGAACAATGAAAGCTGAATAGAAACGAACGCAAGCGATGATTGAAGTCCAGCAGTGTTCAGGTTTCTGGATCCGATTTTAATTCCATGAGATTCAAGCCCGCTGCCTGCGTTCATGCGAACAAGATGGCTGCCACCTCGTGGCTGTTCATAGGAATCGCGGCCACCCAGACGAACAATTAGAACACTGCGGTGAGAAACGTTCCAAGTTGTTAATAGGTGTTAACAAGCTCCAGGGTGGTCTCTGTTCGTGCGGTTGTTCGTTAAATGAACCATATAGTCCCAATTGCATGAGCAGAGCATGTTTGAAGTATTTTAGCCAGGTCTATTGCAAGGGCCATAGTCACAGGACAGGGTAAAAGGCTGGCAAGTAGTCCCCTCCAAAAACCACAGCTTCATATTTTGTGGTTTTAATTTTGACATAAAAAGGAAAAGCAGGAGGAAGAGGGATGGAAATACAATACACAAAACATGTCTTCCTGAGACCAGTCAGCAGAGCGCATGTTGTAAGAGAGCAATGAGCCTAAAGAAAATGCACTCAATTGCTATGGCATGTTTAGTGGAATCCTGAATAAAGAGTCTATACCTGTTCACTGCAAAAAGAGGAACCTAATGTGCATAAGTGACAAGCACATCACAAGCATTGGACCTTACCTATAGAAAATCATTGAATAAATGTTTTCCTTTTGAAAATTTGCAAATGCACCTTTAGCCTGCAAATGTGGCCTGCTGGGTATCGCGCGGAACTACCAGCGTGGGGCCGTGCGGCACACACTGACGATGCCCACTGGTTGGCCCATGCACTTAGGGCCACGCAATGTGTATTCAGGTGCCCGGTCAGTGCTGCGGCCCTTTAACTGCACAATCAGGTCCCTTTAAATGACGGCCGGTCACTTCCTCCCAGCAAACACAGACCACATTGGAGGAGAAAGAAGCAGAAGCAGAGGGGACAGAGTGGGAAAGCCTCTAACTCCGAACAGACTTAGACAGCCACTGGACCGCAGGGCAGTTACCCTTCAGCTCTTAAAAGCTAGGAAACAGGAGGGTGGCTATGCACATTTTGCATGTGTTTCTTTTTGTGTTTATCTGTGTGCATGTGTATCTGTGTGTCTATGTGTATCTTTGTGTCTGTATGTGTAACATAGAATGTGACGGCAGATAAGAACCATTCGGCCCATCTAGTATGCCCAATATTCTAAATACTGTATATCTGTTTGTATGTGTATCTGTGTATTTATTTGTTTATGTGTATCTGTGTGTATTTATCTGTATGTTTGTGTATTTATCTGTGAGTCTGTATGTGTATCTGTTTGTCTATATGTGTCTATGTATCTATGTGTATCAGTTTGCATGTGTATCTGTGTATTTATCTGTGTGTATCTGTGTATCTCTATGTGAATCTCTGTGTCTGGATGTGTATTTATCTGTTTGTAGATCTATCTGTGTGTCTGTGTATTTTTCTATTTGTCTGTACATGTATCTGGGTGTATGTGTATCTGTTTGTATGTGTATCTGTGTGTCTGTGGATTTATCTGTTTGTATGTGTATCTGTGTATCTGTATGTGTGTCATTCTGTGTATCTGAATCTGTGTCACTGTGTATCTCTGTATTTGCATGTGTGTCAGTGTGCGTATCTGTATGTCTGGGTATATGTATGTGTGTTACTGTGTGCCTGTGTATCTGCAAATATGTCTGTGTAGGTATCTGTATATGTGATGTTGTGTGTACTGCATTTATGTCAGTGTGTGTTTGTCTGTTTATCCTGTATGTGTGTTAGTGTGTCTGTGTACCTGCATGTAGATGCTGTTGCTTCAAATTCATATGTTTTTCTCTACCCCATCTGCCCTAGACTCTCCTGTTTCTCCTCTGCACCAGACTCCCCTGCACATCCACTGCCCCAGAATCTGCCCTGTTGGTCACTTCTTTCTTTAACTGTGACTAAGATCAACATATAGTGGCTGTTCCTTACCTGTCAATCATCTTTGGTGAATTAATTAGGTGATCATGGGCGTCCGCAGGGGGGGCAAGGGGGAGCACTGGATATTTCAGCTTGTGCTGCTATTTTTATTTTCAGTGTGAGAATACACTGCAATACCGGCGCCGCCCAGTAGGTGGTGCTGTGAATGGAGACAGGCAGGAAGCTACAGCTTATCCCTGCCTCTCTCTTCTGACTGAAACCGCAGGGGAGCACCACAAAGGCAGCCTACAGATCAGGTAAGTGAGGGATGGAGGTGGGGGAGACAGCATAGAGGAAGGTAAAGTAGAAGGAGCAGAAAGGTTCTGCAAGGGGCAGGAGTGGCCAGCAAGGAATAGAAAGGGGCAGCAAGAGGCAGGAAGGGGTAGGAAAGGTTTACAAGGAGCAGGAGGGTAAAGTAGAAGGAGCAGAAATGAGCAGGAAGGGTTAGCAAGGAGTAGGAGGGAGCAGAAAGGGTCAGCAAGGAGTAGAAAGGGTCTGCAAGGGACATGATGGGTCAGCAAGGAATAGGAAGGGGCAACATGAAGGGGTAGGGACAGTCTACAAGGAGCAGGAGGGGTCAGCAAGGAGTAGGAAGGGTCTGCAATGAGTAGGAGGGGTCAGCAAGGAGTAGGAAGAGGCAGCAAGGAGCAGGATGGGTCAGCAAGGAGTAGGAAGAGGCAGCAAGGAGCAGGAGGGGTCAGCAAGAAGTAGGAAGAGTCTTCAAGGAGCAAGAGGGGTCAGCAAGGAGTAGAAAGAGGCAGCAAGAAGCAGGAAGGGTCAAAAAGGAGCAGGAAGGGTCAGCATGAAGCAGGAGGGGTCAGTAAGGAGTAGAAAGGGTCTGCAAGGGGCAGGAGGGGTCAGCAAGGAGTAGGAAGAGGCAGCAGGAAGGGGTAGGGGTGGACTGCAAGGAGCAGGAGGGGTCACCAAGGAGTAGGAAGGGTCTGCAAGGAGCAAGAGGGTTCAGCAAGTCGTAGGAAGAGGCAGCAAGAAGCAGGAAGGGTCTGCAAGGAGCAGAAAGGGGCAGCAAGGAGAAAGAAGGGGCAGCAAGGAGCAGTAAGGGGCAGAAAGAATCAGAAGGAGCACAAAGGTAAAGTAGGAGAAGGAACAGAAAAGGTCAGCAAGGGGCTGCAAGAAGCTGGAGGGGGCAGAAAGAAGATGGAAGGGGCAGAAAGAAGCAGGACGGGCAGCAAGAAGCAGGAAGGGTCTGCAAGAAGCAGGAAGAGGCAGCAAGGAGAATGAAGGGTCTGCAAGGAGCAGGAAGGGCCTGTAAGGAGCAGGAAGAGGCAGCAAGGAGAAGGAAGGGTCTGCAAGGAGCAGGAAGGGCCTGCAAGGAGCAGAACAGGATCAGAAAGAGAAAGGAGCAGAAGGGCACAAAATAAGCAGAAAGTAGCAGAAAGGTAAAGGAGCAGAAGGAGCCTCAGAAGAAAAAGAAGACTGTGTCAAATGAAGGAGAAGAAAATGAGATTGGAGCACTTAATTCTGGACACCACATGATAAGACGTTGGTACCTGGGCCTGGCAGGGAAACTTTGGAACTTCTCATCTCCCCAGGTAAAACAAAAATATCAGTGTTAATGTGTTCACTTTTATTTACTGTCAGGAAACACAGAGGGCTGCTGGGTAGGGGTGCCGCTGATTGACTAGAGGGTCAGCTGGCACTCTAAGCCAATCAGTTGCTCCCCATTCATAAAAATTTTAAACATTTTTATGAATCGGGAACTAGCGATTGGCTTAGAACATCAGCTGACCACGCTAGCCAATCAGCAGCACCCATGCCTGACATCAATCTGCACTTCCTGACACTCTGTTTCAGAAGCCGAATACCACTGAGCAACCTGGAGATCTGGAGCTGGAGGAAGCCTTTGGGGGTAAACCATTTGAGAGCGGTTTCAATGGGCCTCCTTGCATCATAGCATTTTCATTTAGATAAAGTAGCATTTTTTGATTTTCTTATTTTGTACATTTCATATTTTATTCTATTTTTAGCATCTAGAATTTCTTCCAATATTGACTCTCATTGCACTGGGATGTAACTATATTTGTGGTTACATGCCCACAGTGCAGAGGGGAGACTTTTTTTGAGAAGTATATAAGGTTCTTTAAAACTTAACCACTTATGGTGGGACGAGGCCGACCAAGAGCCTGAACAGATGTGTTTTGGTGGAGCTCCACTTCAACCCAGCGGCTTTATCATAATTCTACCGGCCTATTTCAATGGAGAGGACTCTCCACAATTTCACCCTTCCCAGAGACAACATGGGGCGCAAGCAGCACAAATTTAAAGTGCCAGAACCCCCTAAACAAAGAGATATAAGGTTTTCATTCAAACAGCCTACGCCATCAGCGCCTTCTAAAATGGCACCCACAGTGAGCCACACAGAAGAAACCTCAGAGGACTCCCTAAAGTGACTCACACCAGGAAGCATATTCTGACGAAGACTCATCTCCCACAACCAAAAGGGACATAAAGCAGATGCTCCTGGAAATGCGCCAAATCTGGAAGTTGGATCTCCGGTAGATAGGACAAGGTATGGGGGCAATGCAGAAAAAGCTCTAAAAAGTAGAGGAGAGAGACACAGCTTGGGAAACTCGGCTGCAAGCCACTGAAACCAACCTAGATGGATTAAAATAGCAGGTACAGAGACTAAATCGCACGGTGGCGTCCATGGAGTCCTGACACAGGAGCCGCAATATACACTTGAGGGGAATACCCGAAGAGGTAAAAGGGGATTCCCTACTAACCTACACCCAGCAGCTGATCGCAGCCATAGGCCTGAAGAGGGAAGCAGACCCCACAATGATACTCTCAGCTTTCAAATGACATCTCCTGAGGCAGCCCCACAATAAACTATAATAGTCACCAGAGACATAGCCATGCGATCGGCCACTATGGCTCACTCCAGAGTGCTGGGGAGCACAAAATTTGAAGTTACCTCCAGACTGTTCTTCAGTGACATCCCCGCACTACTGGAAAATATAAAATTGGCTTCAGTGGCCAAGAAATGGACAGACCACTCAGTGTGGTACCCCTCGGGAGATGACGGAGCCCTGATGGTGTCCCATGGCACCCAAATTATCACACTTACCTCTGACGAAGACCCAGAGAAATTACGCTGCTGTCTGGACCGGGAAGATGCATCAGCAAGAGCGGGCACAAGCAGCCACAACAGAGAGGGTGCACAGGGAACCACCATGGAAGGAAAATTGCTGACCCACTTCAAGATAAATAGACTGGGAGTCCATAGACTTAAAATCTCTGCATTTTGAGCAGAGCAGTTTACACTTGAGCCATTAACATAGGCCCACTCCCTACAACAGCCCAGCTCCCTGAACCACAGTCACCATCCATGATCCTGTGCCCACACACGTGAACACCAAATACTACCACTGCCACACAGTGAGGCAAGCATCACTAAGCCTCAGCTTCTGGTGACAATAGGAACCTGGCATGCACTACCTACAGCAATCAACATGAGTTGATGTAGTACACACAAGTAACTGACCAGAGTTGTTTAATATGTTATGTTATGTTTTATTTTTCCAAACTAATACGCTGACGTGAATGCTAACGTGTACGAAATTCAATAAAATACAAAAAAAAAAAAACACGAAACCACTTATTATATATATAATTTTCATTAAGTGGTATATTACTGCTTCAAATAACAGTCTTTTTAATATGTTTCTCTCCCTAGTGGATGGGAGGTTTAGATGCTCTTTGAAATTTTGGGTGGTTTCTTCCCTAGCTGGCGATATGACCGTTGAATGAATCATCGATTGCGTTCCACAGTGAAACGCATAGGCATTTTTAACCACCGGACTGCTGGAACGCATCGCTGAGGTTCGGCAAGAAAATGTCAGCCGGTGACTGGAGATCTGATTAAGTGATCAAGGGAATACACCTACAACAAGATTAGACACCGGAAGAAGGAAGACGCTCATTGGACCACCAATGAATTAAGGCATTAGCCCTATTTATAGGGACGGACGGGTGGGTTGGTTAGGCTGCTTTTTTTATTCTGTTTGTTTATCACTGCTGATACTTTGGTCCCTGAGGAAGTCCCATACACTAGGGATGAAATGCGTAGGACCTACAGCTATTCTACATTTTATATTTATACAATCTTGTTTTACTCTTGATTTTAATAATACTTTAATAAAAAGCTGCTAAAAGTACACCTGTTACCTGGAGTCCAGTTTTTGCCTTGAAGTGGCCGGATCCAGTAAGGGCTTGGAGTCCTCCATGCCCATTGGGGGAGGCACCTTTGGAGAACTTTATCTACCTAACTCTCATGAGTGCAGTATTATTTTTGTAATCTGTATTATATTATGTATTTCTTATTTTTTGTGTATACATTTTAAAGATTATAGTTATTAAGTGAATGTACTGTTAATTAGGAAAAGGGTTCACATGACCTATGATGTCATCTGATCATTTTGTTCTAATGTTTCCCTCTTTTTTCTTAAGGTATAAATACAGTTATTTCTCCTCAAAAAGTGAGTACATCTCCTATTTTTAAATGCTGTTATAGCCACATGGTGTGCACTATACATTATATTCAGTTTTTTATGTCTACGGCGAGAATTTGAGCTACCAAGTCTGCACCTATATCCCATGAGTGGGGATTATTCCACTCCAGGCCATATGCAAAATGCCATTAGAGGGCTCTAACAAATGTGAGTGTGCATTTTTATACTATTTATTATTTGTTGGTTTCCTGACATATTGCACTATTTTTTGGTCTTGTCTTTATGTTACATATGCATACCTGATTCAGTCAGACCAAGATTTCATAATTATATCCATAGGTGGGGATTGTACTGCCCAGGTGCTACATCTAGAGCTAAGAGATAGCTCCCTACACTGTAAGTGTATTTCCTTCTGTTTTTAATTTGGAAATGTGACATTCTGCACCATATATTTCTCATCTATTTTTTCACTCACTTGCAATTTGAGGGCCCCTCAAAGGAGCTTCTCCCAATTGTTCATCTCCTCTACGCCATATCAACGTCCAGACAAGAGAGACTCTGGTCTAGGAGTAACAGCTGCCTTTCACATTTGGACATTGTAAGCACTAGAAACCTCTTGTATCTCTCTCTCTCTCTCTCTCTCTATTTATATATCATACATTTATATTGTTACCACACACAATGCTAAGAGATTATATACAACCCCTTCCAATTGTTTTTTTTTTTCTATATTCAAGACCATATAATTTAGAATAAAAGAGTAGAAATGAGGTTAGGAAATATATATATATATGATAAATTGGATAGGAACAATGTAATGAAAGCAGGGGACAAACTGAAATAAAATGAAAACCAGAAAAAAAGGGGGATGGGGAGGTGGGTTGTTAAAGGAAACAGACAAGTTCTATGTCCATATTCATTCCCCTCGGTTCTATTGTCTGGAGTTTGTGGATCCAGAAAGTCTTGTGTCCCTCCAATGTGGCAAGATATATTCAATGCCTGCACACATGAAGTTTTTAAATGAAAAATAAGGATAAGTTGTACAATGGACTTGTACAGAATGAGAAAGAAGACCCTTTTTAACATTACTAATATGCTCAAGGATAAGCACTTTTAGAACTGTTTAGTACGACCCACGTATTGCTTTCCGCACAGACACCGCGGACAAATAAACCTCAAAGTCCATGCAGCAATCAATATTAGACTTACTGTCAAAAAATTGGCCTGTGATGGAACTCCCATATTGTTCTGACTTTTTTATATGAATAGAAGAGCATGCCTTACATGATTTACAACCCATAAAAAACAGCTGTATCCCAATTTTTATATACACATATTGGTTGTCAAGGGGTTACTACCTGGAAGTAATCCAAGGGAAGCGGTCTACTGTTTGATAAGTATAATTTACTATTACCTTTTATTTGTAACCACCCCAGAATTATATATTCTGAGGTTGAAGTTGTATTGTATTATAATCTTTAAAAGTAGTAAAAAAAAAACAAGTTTAAAATTATACCACACATTTAAAACAAATATTAAATAGCTAGAAAAGCTTATAAGGAAGTGTATTTCCTTCTGTTTTTAATTTGGAAATTTGTCATACTGCACCATATATTTCTCCTCGCTTTTCCCACTACATGTCACTTGGAATTTGAGAACCCATCAAAGGGGCTTCTCACAATTTTTTTTATCTTCTCTACTCCTTAAAAAATATATGTAAGCTTCCTCTTCATTACATCCCCATTATTTGGAGCCAGGAATAGTTTTGCCATTGTGCTAGTAATTTTTTTTTTTTACATTTGCATGGTGCTTCGAAGATATGAACTTCAGCTGATCTGCCCAAATTCAGTTAGACAGTAATTTAGCTAAAACTGAATTCATAAGTCTAATATTTAATATATATATTTATTTTGTAATGTTTATGTATTATTGAAATAAACATTATGCAAACATTAGTTGTGTATAATATTGTATTTGCACACAATGATATAGTAAGCGCTCAACTGATGTGGGTTAATTTAGCAAAAGCATGCAGTTATTAGAATGTTGGATGCTTAATGAGAAAAAGCCTGTTCCCCTACCAGGCCCACAATACCATAGAAAATATACCTAAAGCACACTAAGGATTATTGCACATAAAAATATTTTGTATTATTCATATATTGAAATTACAAACACATAAAGACAAAGTGCAAATGTGCAGAACAAGCATTCAAGAAATATAAAGCATACATATAACTACATGGACCTTAGTATAAAGTGCTTACAGTATAAACCCACTGACCAGTATTACATCAGGTGTACTTACCTAGAGCTGGAGATACAAAACCCCAATGTTTTGGCACTCAGTCTTCCTCAAGGGGGATCCTGTATAGAAAATCTCTCTTTAAAAGATATCTAAAAAAAATAAAATAAAAAAAGACAATTAAAAACTTTCTTAATTGAGAACCAAAATCAAACATTTAGCATTAGAATGGTTACCAAGTTTTCAACTGTAAAATAAGTTCAGTACACCATTAATCAAGTTCAATATAATATAGAATACAATAAGTTCTGGTGTAGATTTAAAATGGACTGCTGTAATGGGGGTTTAGGTTTGAAAGTCATGGAGTGTTAAAACATAGAAACATAGAATGTGACGACTATTAAAGGGATCCTATAACAAACCCGCTTTCCTGGTACTATAGGTTTAATAGGGTCCCCTCCCCCCGTGGGACTGAATCCAGCGCAGATGTCCCTCAGGGTTGGGTCAAGGCTCCGCCCATGCCCCTCCCCCACCGATGTCGCGGGAGACCTAATGCGCATGAGCGCCAATGGCTGTGCACTCATTAGACCTCCCCATAGGAAAGCAATATTCAATACTTTCCTTTAGGGAAAATCTGACGCTGGAGGTCCATGAGGACGTCCAGCATCAGATAACGGACCAAAAGTCTGTTTGGATTCCGGAAGCACCCCCAGTTACTGTCTGGTAAACAGCCACTGAGGGCAGACTGGAATTGCAATGTTTAACATTGCAGCACTAAGTGCAAAAGGGTCACAGCACCCAGACTACTTAAATTAGCTGAAGTGGTCTAGGTGCCTACAGTGTCCCTTTAAGAACCATTTGGTCCATCTAGTCTGCCCAGTTTTCTAAATAGTTCATTAGTTGCTGGCCTTATTTTAAGTCTAGGATAGTCTTATGTTGATACCACGCATGCTTAAGGTCCCTCACTGTCTTAACCTCTACCACTTCAACTAGAAGGCTATTTCATGCATGCACTACCCTCTCTTTAAAGTAATACTACCTGAAATTATTTTTAAACCTTTGTCCCTCTAATTTAAGACTTAATGTCCTCTTGTTGTGGTAGTTTTTCTTCTTTTAAATATAGTCTCCTCCTTTACTGTGTTGATTTCCTTTATATATTTAAATGTTTCTGTCATATCCCCCCTGTCTCGTCTTTCCTCCAAGCTATACATGTTAAGAACGTTTCCTTGTAATGAACTAGTTTAGAAACTAACGCTTTCCAAAGTAGAGGTAGCATGTGTTTGTGCCTGTTGCAGAATCTCATGTTGTTATATGGGCAGTTACGTGTATAACTATAATATGCAATTCTGTGTCTTGGTTCGGTTTTATAAGCACAGTTTATAACACATCATTAAAGGACAGCTGTTCATGTAGTATATCATGTAGGAGATGATCCCTGACCTTGGCACTGCAGATGTTGATGGACATTTCCCATAACGATAATGGCTGTTTAATTTGATTTAGTTTATAATAAACGACTATGCAAAAGGGCATACATGTTTTATTTCACACCTGTAACTTTGTTTTATTATATTTTCTGTTTGCTGTCATGTGAAAAGTTTTCGGTATAATTTGCCTTATGTAACCCTAATAACCTTCAGAACATTATTAGCACTACACAGATTACTGCTGCTGCCTCCTGGAGTGAAATGTCATGACGTGATTCCACACAAACTATTTGTAATTATGCTGATTACAAAAAATAGAGGATCAAACAATTATGTTCTCAGTGACTATGCCAATTAAACTAAAACACACCACTTTATTTTTCTTGTAATATAATTGCAATTCAGATGTTTTTCACACTTTGTGACTGATGTGTGAAATTGTAGTCTCAGGTGCAAAGGTCAAGGTTTTGAGACTAGTTTCTCTACAACTAATTAAAACATATTCCACTGTTATTTTTGAAATTACAGGTTATTCTACCAGAGCCGCTCTAAATTAAAAGTTTCCTGTTATAGGAGTAATATGAAATGTCAATGCATTTCTTGTTTTATGACCTCTATACTTATTAATGTCAGTGACAATTTAAAGAAAAAAAGGTAGCTTAATAAGGAACACTTTTGTATTAAATTGATGCAACCAAGCCAACTGCCAGGTAAACAATAATACAAATTGCTGCATCTACATGTTGTCATACGGTTACTCCAAGCATCACTGTAATGGCTACTTGAAAACAAGAGAAATCTCAATGTATCTTTCCTGATAAAATATTTTATAACGCCTGTCCAGACTCCGGCAGACCCTCTTGGTACTGCCCAAGGCAGCTGGAGGGATGGGCCTCCCGTCCATTACTACATACTACCAGGCTGCCCATCTGCATAGATGCCTGGATTGGCATACTTACCCTACAAGGAAACTATGGGTATCGCTAGAGACCCAACAGGCTGAGGGCAGGATCCCATCCGCACTCTGGCTGGGTACAGGGATGCTGGGTACACTACATACACATAACCCCTTAATAGATGCTACTTTAGGCATATGGAGGGAACAAATCCTAAAGGGCATCTCAGCCATGTACGCACTACTTATATAAAGTAGAGGTGACATGGCTCTTGGGTATACAAGTAGATGGGAGAGGGATACAGGAATTACCCTTTCAACCAAGAATGGGAAAAAAATCTTCACCATCACCCATTAATGCTCCATCAGCTCCAAGAAATGAGCTACAAGGTGCTGACATTCTGGTACAGTATGCCAGACGTCCTACACCGTATCAACAACAGTCATTCTCGGGACTGCTGGCGCTGTGGACACGATGAAGGGACATACGTCCACATCTGGTGGACATGCCTCGCTATCGCCCCATTCTGGCGGATGATACATGCTAAGATACAGGAAATCACGGGCACCACCATAGAATTGCAACCACTGACCATGTTACTACACCACACTACGACATCGCTAAAACACTGCAAGAGGTCACTGACACTCCCAATGCTGACCGCAGCTAAATCCCTGATCACACTACACTGGAAACAGGCAGCGGTACCCACCCTCCAGCAGTGGACAGCTAAAGTAAATGAAATACATAGCATGGAGTCCCTGACAGCAGTGCTTTGAGAACACACAGAAAAATGTAAGCAAACCTGGACCCCTTGGCTCATGTACATTACGGGGGCCGGTGCGGGAAGCCGGACCAGACGGGGTCCCCTGCTGTTGGGGGACACACAATGGTGGCCCCGGGGTGGGGCGGGGGGGTAAGGAGGTGGGCTCTCGTTAACAAAAAAAAAACGCTCTCAGTACATTTCTCCTTCCTCTCCTTGACTCCGTTATGCACTGGATACTTCCTCATTACTGCTGACTTTCCCCCTACTTTACCTGACACCACAGTCGAGGATCCGATCTCACGAACTGTATACCTGGAGAGCGGTGCCGAATGACACTGACAATGAGATAGCTCGGATGGATACACAATCCGGCGAGCATACACACCCAAAATTAAAAGAATACGACCTGTTGCTTGACTTACAATATACCCAATATTACAGTAGGAGACCCACAAACAACTTACATAACCACTGGCTCTGACGGATGACTACGGACACACATACACGATGCACGACAGCACACACACGCTATGAGCAAATCCACCAACACCCCTCAGAAATACATAACATATATATTGTCAAAGACGACCACCCCCTAGCACAGGATATGTGCCTGACAACACATCCCATCATAACTTTACTCCAGGCGAAAGGACAGCATGTACGGTAAAGGCAAAGGAACTGCTGTGACAATACCCATTATTGCCTTATCGCCCCGGTTAGCCATACGTACTGACACACACTTCTGCACCACAAAAGACTACGTCACCACACACCGTTCGATCCTGAGCCCACTCTTGATATGTTACTCCTGTTACGGAGACAGGTAGAGGGCACAGGGTTGCACACATGCTCTTAAAAGGATAAGGGATGTCAATATGTAATTACACTGGAGTCATACACATCCCAAAGGTTATTCTACTGCATTTGTTAGATACTGAGCTATACTACATGTATAAATGTTACTGCACTGTGCTCATTTTCTACTTGACCAATGAAAAATTGTGCGATATATTGTGAAAAATAAATAAAGATTGTCAAAATAAATATATATATATATATATATATATATATATATATATATATTATAAATAAATGTGTCACCTGGCTCCATTTCCTAGTAATGCGGAAAACACTTTTGCTTTTCCTCTTACATGGATCCTTGCAGGGCACTGTGGGTCCTTCTTGCTCTGATGACATGCGTGCAGCTTCTGTAGAGCTGGTTTCCAAGACTGTCTCAATTCCTTGGCATTAGCTGACTGCTCTCAGCCAATTAATGCAATTCCGAACATAGGAATATGCACTGAATTAACATTAGCCACCTTGTTCCAGGATTGCTGTTGATGCCCCAATGATGCTGCCAGAGTTGGAGTTACAGCATTTCAAATCAGAAATCTGCATATCCAGACTCCAGGCACTATTACCACTTCCAATCATTCAAGTGGTTAAGGTGCTTAAAGTAACCCTTTAACTAGTAAAAATTGGTTTTGTAGCAAAATTTGATTTACCAACTGCAAGCCACACTGAGATCATATGTTTAGATAGAACAGCTTAATGATAGATGTGACGAAGTGCCCCTCACCACTTGGTCCTAGAGAGGCCTGCTTGCCAGCCTCCTCCCCTGTGACTATGACTCTTTGATGTATTTGGCTTTAAAGCCCCTATTCTACCTACAGACAGACTATTTATTGTAGGTTGCTTTATTTCTCTTATGTTTTAGTCACCCTGTACCCATTATAGGTGCAGGGTGTGTGTAATGTAATTGTTTATAGTGTGTGTGTGTGTACTGTGAAATGTATTGCCTGCTCTCCTGTACTGCTGAGGTTTGCTACCAACTAGGTGCATTTGGCTATGGAGCTTGTCTAGTGCCCTCTGTTGGTAGCAACAGCAATCTGCACTACCTGAATACCAAGACTGGTTCATTTGCATATTAAGGGTAGATTTGCATATTGCTAATTCTGCAGGCACATGAAGTATATTCTGTTAAATATTGTCTCCCCCACCCCTTTAAAAATATGCCATTGTGTTATAATAAGTCACTGTATGTTGCCTGCTATGATTTGGCTGTTTGTAATTTTATTGAGTTTTCACAGCATTGTTAATGTAATGAAGGAAGATGGCGAGACTCCAGTCAAGATACAGCATTTGCGGAGTCTGCGGTGGTTGTGGTGTCCGGTGCGGTGCTTGTGGTTCTCGGCGCAAGCTCGGAAGCGTCCATCAACGGAGGGTACTCGGTCGGAGTACGGGGAGCTCTGTTACAATAGCAATTAACAATTTCATTACTGCAGCAAAGAACATCTCAATGCACTGCTCTCTAATACTGTTAACTTTTTATATCCTGGCTTGTAACACAAGAAAAAAAGATTTGATGGATAAGTCTGCATGGAATGAGTCAAGCTGCTCTTATTTATATAGCCAATTTATTTAAAAAAAAATCAATTAAACCCAACCCCCCAAAACAGCCATATTGAGACAGAGACGATTAACAAACCTGCAGAAATTTAAGATTATGCAGGCTTTTGCATAATCTCTCTTTACTAGCACCACAGCAGCAAACAAACACATAGAAAAAAAGAACCAATCACAAGAGAGTGACTGTACATGACATATAGTGACTTAATCCCTTCTTCTTTCAGAAATTGACATCAAGCAGAAGCAAAAATATAACAAGCAATAACAATAACTCCTAAATCCAACATTTGAAGGAGCAAACTTCCCTGTGAAGTCAACACAAACAACCAAAATGTTTTCAGGGACAAATCAAAATCTGAAGGGGCAAACTTCCAGAGAATGTCACATGAACAACCAAATGTCTTCAGTGACGAATCATACTGAAAAGAGAATGTGTGACAGGTTTAGACACATAGTCATGAACATGGAAATCCAAGTAATGTACCGTATACATCATTTCATAGCAGTAAATTGTAAATTACAATCTGATAACTGAATAACTTTTATGTAACTCCAATGACAATTCCTTACCAATGGAAATAAAACCAGCAATGTAAACACAAAATAATAAGAGCCCAACCTACCTTACACCAGTGACACCTTAAAAGAAAACAAACAGAAAGAGTGGACTAGCAAAGCAGGGAGGGAAAATACTCGCCTCTTATCATTATTAAGATTAATATACACTAAAGTTAGCATAATCTTCAATTTTACAACATGACAGGAGGCTTTGTATTTTGCATTTTTAACGCTGAGAAAGAAATAGAAAACTAAGGAAGAATACAGAAGTGCGACAAGATACCTAGCATGTCAGGGCTACAGGAGAAACCGCCACGTCAAATGCCCGAACATCCAGTACCTGACGGAAAGCCACCAGACCAAGCATAAAAATCCATCAGTAGATGCACAGTCCCATAAACAAAAATGGAGAACGACCTCCACATCCCATAAACCGGTGGTTTATGTCACTGGGTAGTTGGTACATAAGAGAATCTTTGTCCATCGGGAGTCCCCAGATCGGGACACGGGCCGTTGAGCTGTCCAAACAACCACATAATGAATCAAGTTACTGTTCCAAACACCAATCAGACCGGGAAGGCCCAGATGGAGAGCTGGCATCGTCACGTCCCTGGGGCCCAAGAGACTCTTTAGAGGTCCCTAGCAGCCTGCGATAGTCCGCCGATCTACCAAGAACCCAAGAAAGAGTCCAGGCCACCAGGGTCAGCTGACCCTCCAGGAATAGAAGATATAGGTTCCCTTTGGGTCTGTGAGAATAGTAGGATATGAATGTAGGAGGAGGAGATCCTCACCAGTCAGTCCCGTAAGGTCCGGGAAACATGGTTGACTCTGTCACAGTGGGACGGCCAAGGCAGTGTTATCCGCTGAACAACGAGATGATGGAGAATTTTCGCAATCATTGCAGAGGAGGGAAAAGCATACGTTCCTTGAGGAGGCCCAGTTGGCCGGATTGCGAAAAACCATTGTGCACCATCGTGCATTGTACCAATTGCAGAACACCTCATTCTGGCAGTCCCTCTGATATGTGTCTCCAACGGGAGCTAGGCCGACCTCGGATTTCTGCAATGAAGGCAGGAATCGAAGATACCTTTTCATGATGTCTGATAGAAGATGGTTAGTTCTGTCCAGGGGATTGATATAGCTGACTGTTGACGCTCTGTCCATCTGTAGGATACAACAGATGGAGTACTCCTTTACCAGTCTGTGGATAGTGAACTACTGCACAAAGAATTCTAGGTCTGCCACTTAAAGGGAGAATTCCTGAGTTGTGTACCTGTTTTTGTGGGTGTGCTCTCGCAGGTTGTCCTCAGAGCCCCAAAAGGTGGTATCCGACTCCCGAACGATGATCTGGTTGATCATAGGGGGCTGCCTGAGTGAAGCTTACCAGGCCTCACTGCATGTCCTGGTAATGTAGCAAGTCTGGGAAGATAGCCCGGATAGAGGAGGGCAGTATCCCACGATCCGGACAAGTATATGACCGGTGTTGCAGCAGACGACCGTCTGAATAATTCTTGAGGATAGAGGAGACCTATGAAGGGGAAAGCTTCCGAATGCAAGGTGCAGAGTCGCTTACGAAGCCTAAGAAGCAGATTATCCTCTACGAAACACGACGATTCCAGCTGGACCATGGAGAATCTCGAGTGTAGACACAGTCTTGAGTTCCCTGAATTGACCCACAGGAGATTGTCCAGGAAGGTAATGCCACATCATCCCCATATGTAATTGATCACTGGTTTCTGTCACGCTCTTGAGCAGGTCAGGTAGGAGACAATTGCCAGGGTTAATATTAGGATCTTTATTGCTGGATTTGGACATTATAGAATAAACAGTATATCCGATAATTGAACTTATAGGAAAGAGAGCGCAAACAGATCTGAATAACTGAAATTACGGGTGAGGATAACTAGGTTATAAGAATAAAGGGTTTAGACAAAAAGGCCAAAGTGGAAATAAGGTAACAGGTAAACCTATAAATGAAGTTATAGGTAGGAGCTTGAAGAATAACCTATAAGAGAAATTATAGGTAAGTATGTTGAAGGTAAACCGAAAACAGGAGTTAGGCAATATGCCCCAAATAGAATATTATCAGGAATGGAAGTAAATAATAAGATAACTTATAGATAAAAGTATAGGTTACATAGGACAAATAAGACAGAATAATAAGGTTCAGTTAATAAGCCCCCTTTTGGAATTAGAATTATCAAACAGGAAAATAACACCATGTAATTATTTTGAGGCAGAGTCCAGAGCGTTGTTATGCAGGCAGGTATAGAGCAGAGAGGTTGTTTGGATTTAAGTAGGTAAAAATCAGGAGGTTAGGATAAAGCCGAATAGTTGTGAAGTTCAGGTTGATATTCTGCAGATTGGAAGTCAAGCAGGAATGCAGAGTAGTTCAGGCTAGTATTGAGCAGGTTTGGAACTAAGTCGTTCGGGCTGGTATTAAGCAGGGTTGGAAGTAAGTAGTTCAGGCTGGTATTAAGCAGGTTTGGAAGTAAGTAGTTTTGAGCAAATAAGATAAGTTCACAGGAGCCAGGATCTGAAGTGTTTCAGGCAAATCAACAACTTCATTGCAAAGGTGATGAGGTGAGTTAGGTGTTACCTTTTGTAGGAACCTAATTAGTCCAGGCAGGTGAGGATGATAAGGTGAGTTTCCAGAACTAGAGGCAAGGGAGACCACTAGTGGTAAAACATAATCAGTGCAGGTTTTAAAGAAACAGAATCAAGGGAACAAAACGTCTTGCTTGTCAGGATAGGATCCTGACAGTTTTGATAGTTTCATGAAGCACCCCAAGGAATCCGAGCTGAGGGGTCAGATAAAGAGCCGAGGATGATCGTGTCACAGGAGACCTAGATAAAGTCGTCAAGAGGGATGGAAAAAGATCACCATGAAGTGTCTTCATATCCAGTATTGCCAGGCCAGTCGTCCAATGCGAAAAAGTTCCTTATGGGTTTGAGTGCATTCCACAAAGATACGATGGAAACTCCTGTGGGCGTAGTAGAAAGCACAGTCGATGGTACCCTAGAGGCGCTAACCTGAGGAAAACTGTATCTAGCACATCTGCACGTTCTGTGTTCTTTGTCCAATGATCTGGAGCACCAGAAGCTTGTCTCTTACGTACTTTGAGTAAAGAGTTTGCGATAGCGAGGTGCAAGGGTCAGATGGCCTGAAGTGGTTGGCGACATGGCCCCGCTGTCGACCAGTCCTGTAGAACACCCCCTCCTTATTGAGGTTTGGGTCTTGATGAGGGAAGCAGGAATATAAACGTGTGTGTGGCGAAACCTCGCCACTGGGCATTGGAGAAGACTGATTGCCAGCCTAATGCCATGTGACTATGGCCCCTGGGATGTATTGCCCTTTCCAGACATGATTTGGGTATAATGGATTTGTGTTGTGCTGCTGCTGGCCCTTTAAGAACCACCTGGAGACATACTGTGGAGTTACTGGGTGGCCACCATTTCATGTATCAGAGGCACAAGGTGAGAACAATGGATGAAGCACATGGTGAGAACAATGGATGGCGCCCTTTTTAACTCACAGACACTGTTTGGACTTTTCAACACGGTGCCATCTCGCCGGTATTTGGTGCACAGAGACATTGTGCAGTGGTTTTGGACTATACAACAGGGGACACATTATACAGTAATTGTTTTTCATTTAGCCTGCATATGTTCTGTGGAATCTGCATTAAACTGTATCTCCCAAAGTACTGAACGGATCTGCGTGAATTTTGGATATGTGGTTCACCCAGATCCCCCGGTTCCAAGGATATACTTTTTGGGGCTATTGCATGTTTTGGGGTCCCTGTGATGTGTTTTATAATACTGTATTTCTCTGTCTGTGAAAATTAGATTAACCATTGTGTTCAGTAATCATATCACAGGCAGAGGGGAGGATTTTGTGTGGGAGTGTCTGTGTGTATTGTATGGATTGATTGGCTGTGTTTCAAAACCCTGTGGGCAGTACTATATTTGCGGATTGTGAAAAAAAGAGGCTGTATGTGCCAGTCCAGTCAGTTCTGCTTGACCTCAAAACGAAATGTCGTCTTGTTATTGGGGGAATTGGATTGTATGCTGATTGCCAGGAGTGTAAGCTGATTGTATGCTTTTCCTGTTCAGCTGCTTACAGCATTCATATGCTTGAGAGCATTTGTATGCTTCTCCGGTTCAGTGGTTGTGGTGTCTGCTGCAGTGCTTGGAGTCCTCAGAAAGCGCTAGGAGCATCCTTCAACGGACGCACCCAGTCGGGGTGCCAGGTGATCCGTTACAGTGTCTTTCCTCAGGAAAGAGCGTGCCTTGTGCCCGGGATCCCAATATTTTGGTGCCCAGATCCACTAACTATATCCATCAATACGGAGGAGTGTTGCTATGAGCTTCTCATAGGAGAGGCAAAACATTGGTGTTTCTGACAAAACAGAAACATCTCTGTTTGGGTTAGCTGACTGTCAGAAGATATATCAAACAGATTCTCAAAATCTACATCAGAAAAACCCAGTCATTATTTTTTTCATTCAAGAATGGAAAATACTAATTAATAGATGTGACTAAAGTGCGAAGATGATCTACAATTTCATTGCAAATTTCCTCAAGTTCAATTTCTGATTCTTCAAGAAAATCCTTAAGTGTTGGAAATATTTTATCTCTTTTTTTTTTCTTTGGAGTGATACACATATGTCATTTAATTTTGTGAATATGTCTTCAAGATATGCTACTTTGGATAACCACAAAATGTTTGTTAATCTACCAGAACAATCCAAATTTATGATCCTGGAAATATGCAAACAACTCTTCTCAATTCAAACATTCTAACATGGACTTTACCTTGTGATAGCCAACGGACTTCTGAATGCAAAAGCAGAGCAGAGTGGTTGTAGCGGAGGGGCAGGAGTTAATCCAATGGCTCTCCGCTGGGAACAAAGATTCAGCATACAAAATCACAGGAACACAGCATAATCCACCTCCCCAAGGACTAGACGACACATATTCTGGGAGTCAACTGTCAGCTTTATTCACAAGTCTGCTTTTATGCATTTCTCCCATGCAAGAGAGGTAACTTTCATAATTAGTACAGTAGCCAATTGTAACACGGTCACCTCTCCTCCCTCTCCTCCCCTTAGATTAGCACTTAAACAGATTAGTGGGGACAGAGTTTTCCCCACTTTCTAGATGTCCCCTAAATACAGGGGGTACAGGGACAAATAAGGGGTCCCCTGGTAGGTCTGATCTGGGTGAGCAACATACTTGAAATTCACCCAGATCGGACCAGGGGTTCAGGAGTTACAGACAGTTAAAGATTTGACCAACCGCAGGGACTCAGTAGCCGAAAACAGTTCCATGAATTCTGGCCCTGCGGTTGGTCTATTTCAGTGAATCAAAAATACTGAACAGCTTAGCCATCCATGCGATTGCAAGCCTTCGTATGAATCCCCTCGTTTAGGGGAATCTATCTACTGAACGTTTGATTCGTGCTGTCGGAGCATGCTGGAGGTCTTAGCGGTGCTTGGTTAGTCGAATGCCCGGTTTGAGTTCCAGGCGTTCGACAACCAAGTACCGCTGTTCGTGCGTAAGATGGCCGCCGCCACGTGTTCGGTAGGCGAAATGGCGGCCACACATACAGGTACTTAATTCCCTTCGCAACATTGTATCGTTCAGCTAATTGGAAACACACAATCACCCCGGCGTGGTCTCCCGTTCAGTAGTTTCGGGCATTCGCCTAAAAACAGTAATATAACAGGAAAGTCAATTTGGGTAGTTATTCCCTTGGTGAAAGTCACCCATTCACGTGATGACTACCCATATCTTCACATATAATTTTAAATAGTCATGATTGTAATGGTCGACTTTTTAAAAATGAATCATCTGGACCGATTCGTGTAGCACAGTTTTAAGTGAGACTGAAATATTTTTAGCTACCAGTGCATGTCTGTGAAGAACACAGTGAGAACTGGTGCTGTTTTTTGCTACATTTTTTATTCGTGACAGACCACCTGCCACCCGACCGAGTGCCTCTGTCAATCGATGCTCCCAGTGCTCACCGAGGACTCCAAGCACTCCACCAGACACCATCAGCACTGTAGCCCCCTAGCTGACGTAGCTTGGCTGGGGGTCTCGACGTCCCTTCCCACCCTGGACCAAACTCCTGGATCCAGCTCACCAAGAGAGTATAGCTGTAAAGCTCTTATAAGAGCTAGTAATATAGCTTGTATAGCAGGTCCCAACAAACACCAGGCGAGGCTCTATGTTGAGGGTAAAGCAGGACTCAATTTTAATGGTGCCACACTGGCCTCTTATGACAGTCCCCATGTAAGGGGTACACCCACATGGACCTTGTTGGGGACAGGGACACAAACTTAGAAACCAATAATAACAGAGTTACAATGCATGACACTTCCACATACAATACACAATCTCCCACAGAATAAAAATGGGTTCCGCATGGATAGACGCAAACCGTCTATAGATAGAGATCATAGCACATCAACTTATAATCGCTTTCAGATATTGGAACATAGGAACACCTCTCCCATTTCTTCTCCTTTTCACAAAAGTCCAACCAAATCCAGATGCAAACAACTTCAAGAGTCACGGAAATGGGACTCTCCGGGCAAAAGGAGAAGATCATGGGAAGAAGGAGAGTTAGAAGACGAAAGAAACTACAACAGAGAGAAACGAGGACGGATATAGACAACAAGGGAATATTCAATCTTTCGGATAAAGAATTGGATCAGGATGAATTAAAGATTTTGCAAAAAGGGTTAAAGTTTGCTCCGTCTGCAGACTTTAAACCGTTTGAATTTTTTATAGACCTTAATCGCTTTACTCGACAATTATGTTTAAAAAATTTTTTTCATAATAGAGACCCAGTAGAAATTAACACCACCTCCCCATATATTCATAGCAATTTAAAAGAAAAATCGAAATTTTTCCCAAGAAACATGATCTCGAATGAAATTAAAACCTTTGAAACCATGATTATGAAAGAGGTTAAAAAAATTAAACATACAAACAAATATCAAAAAAATCTTACATTAGCAGAGACAAAAACACTAAAGAGGTTACAAAAAGATGACAATTTAATTATAAAACCTGATGATAAGGGGGGAGGGGTAGTCATTCTATCCAAAGAAAAATATGTAGGGGAAGCAGAAAGATTATTGTCAGACACTAAAACATATAAAAAACTAATATCCAATCCGAGTCAGGAAATCGTCATGAAGTTTAAAGATTTTATCAATAAAGGATTAGAAAAAGATATTTTAACAGAGGCAGAAGCCAAATATCTGATTATCTCCAGTCCTCAGATTCCTGTGTTTTATTGTTTGCCAAAGATGCACAAACATTTAACCAACCCACCAGGAAGACCTATAATCTCTGGGGTAGAAAGCATCTCATCAAGAATCTCAGAATATATAGATGTTCTACTTCAACCGGTAGTAATCAAAAATCCGACGTACCTAAAAGACACAATACACATCTTACAGATTCTAGGAGAGATTAAATGGGAAGAAAATTACACATTGGTCACGTGTGATGTAAGCTCACTCTATAGTATAACCCCACATACAAAGGGAATAGAGGCTGTGCAATACTTCTTAGAGAAATCCAATTTTAAACAAGATCAAATAGATTTTATTAAGGAAGGCATATTTCTAATTTTGACCAATAATTTTTTTTGGTTCAAAGAGAGTTTTTATCTTCAAGTTAATGGAACGGCGATGGGGACCAAGTTCGCACCCAGCTACGCAAACCTTTTTATGGCGTATTGGGATGAGATATTTATCTTACATAGTGAATTCTTTGCGGACTTGGTCACCTATCGCCGTTACATTGATGACATATTTTTTATTTGGAAGGGAGATGATCTGAAATTGACCAATTTTTTAAGTTTTTTAAATTGCAACGATTGGGGAATTAATCTCACCTCCACTCAAAGCAAGGTGGGGATTAATTTTTTAGATCTTACTGTTTTTATAGAAGGAGGAAATATTTGCACAAAATTTTTTTTTAAAGAGGTAGATTGCAATGGATATATCAATCTTACCAGTTGTCACCATACCCCGTGGCTCACGAATGCACCTAAGGGCCAGTTTATGAGGCTAAAAAGATATTGTACAAAAGAGGAAGACTTCTTACAACAAACTCAAATTATTAAAAATCAATTCTTAGAAAAAGGATATGAAGAAGAAGACCTCCAAAAGAGTATAGAAGAAATAAAAATATTAGAACGGAAGGAATTATTAATATATAAAAAGAAAAAAACGAGAATAGAGAATAATAAAGACAATATCCCCTTCATTTGCAATTTTTCAGCCAATAATAAGAAAGTAAGGCATGCTATCAATAAATACTGGCACTTATTACAAGATGACCCAATTTTAAAAGAAATATTACCGGAGAGACCTAAAATTGTCCATAGAGGATGTAAAAATATAAAAAATTTCTTAGTAAACAGCAATTTAAATAATCATCAGGCTGAAAATGAGAACTTCCTAACAAAGAATAAAGGATTCTATGGGTGTGGAACATGCCTAGCATGCAGGGAGACCATAAGCAAAAAAAGACACATAAAGAATATAATAGAAATTACTAATAAGGAATTCACAATAAGAGACCAATTGACATGTTTCTCGAAAAATATTATTTATTTATTAATTTGTCCGTGCAATAAAATGTATATAGGGAGGACTATTAGATGCCTCCATGTTAGAATTTCGGAGCATGTGAGAAACATCAAAAAAGGAGTCGATACACATAGTGTTTCCCAACATTTTAAACAATACCATCATCAAAATCCACAAGGGCTTGTGTTTTGTGCACTTAAATTGGTCAAGAAAAATTGGAGGGGTGGAGATTTTATAAAGAAAATTGGAATGGAAGAAATGTCCTTTATTTTTAATTTTAATACCATGGTTCCTCATGGACTAAATTTGGATTTCGAATTATGTCATTTTTTATAGTATAAAGAAATAATTTAATATTTTACAGTTAATGACATTTAATACTGTTTCTTCTCACCCCTCCACCTTTTTTATGCAAGCATTTTTAATTAATATTTTTTAGGGGTACACCATTATAATCTTGCAAATGATAGAGGTAATTATGTTGTCCAATATCAATATAAAAGATGTTGCCTCTTTATGTCACATTATTATCTATTAGCTTCTCTCTCCCATTCCCTATTGATTTCTTTGGACTGGTGATCTAAAGACTTTTGTTACAATTTATAAAGACTATGAAATACGTATGGTGCGTTCCACGGCAGAATGCGGAAGTAAATTGACCTGATCGCACTGATTAAGGCTGTGGAACGCATGTGCGTTCCAATGAAGAAAAAGGAAGTGGAACAGTATAACTTTATGACGGACGCACGCGCGCACGCACGTAATTGACGCACGCATGCACGCACGTACGTGCGTTCCAACTAGTGCGGCGTGCGTTCCACGGAACCAACTTCCGGTCCGACAGATGCCGGCAATTTCATCATTTGGACTTGTATAAAAGAACAAGAGGATATACTACAGACATACCAACTGAGGAAGCCAGTTTAACTGGCGAAACGCGTTTTGGGAGCACTTTGGAATACTTTGGAATTATTCTGAGTATTTTGATTCATTTCTATTTTATTTTATAATACATTTTAAAGTTCAAGCTTTTACTCATTAAAATTTGTTTACACCGTCCTGTGGAGTCTGCAATTCCATTCCTACTCATATGTAAGGAGGAAGACATCAGGAGGAATATAAAGAGGGTGGTGGATCTCCCCTAGAAGATCCTAAGGCGCTTACCACTAGAGCCAAAGTGTTCTTTTGGCTCCACCTTTGTGAGTTACCCATCTCATAGTTTTTTCTTATCCTATTCATTTGTAATTATTGTCTACACTTAGATCTGTTACCATTTATTTACAGATTTTTTGACAATATTTGTCTTCCATATCTTTATATTACTGTTCACACAGGTAATCCAGAGCTCCACTTATATTTTGTTTTATCTAATTGGAATGAGTACTCGTCACATTGATGCAGTTGAGAACTTAGTTCAGTATGGATGTCATCAGCAAAATCATGAATACGGCACAAAACAGTGTTGTTGGAAAGTGGCACAGCTTCAATTTTTACTCAACTTCTCATTTAAAATACATAACACTATTTCTTTTGCACATGGTTTTATTAGTGATTCCCCAATTGTGTGTGCTTCTCTGGCAAGTGCTATGCGGTAACTCACTCTGTAAGAAGCCTCTGTGGCATTTTCATTTTCATTTTTAAATGTTTTGCTCATAAACTGTTTAGTCTTCTGATACTCCTTTAGCTTTTGCTTAAAAAGTCAATGTCTTTATCTTTGTACTCTGCATGGTTTTGCTCAAAATGACAATGTAATTTAGCAGGTGCAATATTTTCTTGCAAAGTAAGCATTGTGCTTCAGGACAATCTTCAATTTTGGCACTTGTAAATCCAAATGACAAGTAGCTGTCATCATATTTTATTTTATTTGTTTGAGAAGAAGATTGGGTAGCATTGTGTGTTTTTCTTTGATTTGTCACTTGTCTTTGCTATTTGAGGAACAGTAGATTCAACTATTTCTGACATGTTTTCTGGATTTCTTGTTGTATCTTCTTTCTCAGTTTATATAAGTGCCGAACAGCTAGAAGTAGTAATAATGTTTCTCTGAATAGTTTCCTGCCTTAACCAGCTGTCCAAAGTCATGGTTGTTTATTGGTAAAAAAAAAAAAAAAAAAAGGAAAACACTTGGGAAAGAACTTAACTTAGGCAGGATCGGGAGTCAGTCTTGGAGCAAACATTTTTGAACACTTTGAAACAGATCTCACCAGGGCCGGTGCAAGGAAAATAAAAAAATTGCCATCCCATTTGCTCCATCCACTCATACAGACTGACACATGCTGACCCAAGCAGGCTGACTCACACACACACATATAGAGTGATGCACTCACTGACCCATGCAGACAGATTCACACACACTGACCCATGCAGACTGACGCACACACGCACACTGACCCATACCGACACACACGTACACACACACTGACCCATGCAGACGCACACATACAGGCACACAAACTGACACATCCAGACACACATCGATCCATACAGACACAGACAGATCCATACGACAGACACTGCCCATACAGACCCAGACAGCTCCATACAGACACAGACAGATCCACACCAACACACAAAACCAATCCATGCAGAGACACACTGACCCATACAGACACACACTGACATAGACAGACACACACATTGACCCAGACAGACACACAATGACCCAGACAGACACATACCGACCCATACAGACACACACTGTCCCAGACACACACTGATCCAGAAAGACACACACTGACCCATACACACACACACACACACTGACCCAGACAGACACACACATTAACCCAGGCAGACACACAATGACTCGGACAGACACACACTGACCCAGACAGACACACATTCTCTGAAACACATACATTAACCCTCTTACCTTAATTTCACATATCAGTGCTGTTCATGTGTTTCAGGCATCTTTAGTGTGCCCAGTTGCCTGGCGGCAGATCATGCTCCCTGTTTTAGCCCCACTTCTATGCTCCCACCCATTTCTCCTCACTTACAGGGCAAAGGGCGGGAGCGAGCTAATAATGTGCCCTTGTGCTGCCGCCGCAATGGATGTCTGGAAGGGGGCCAGGCATTGCAAGCTGAGGTGAATCAGGGATGCCGCCGGACCAGTGTTCTACTGGGCACTAGTCAGCAGGCATGTAAGTTCTCCCTAGCGCCTGGTAACGTGGCCGGTGGCTGCTCTAAATTAATAAAGCTCGATAAGGGGGTGCCCACTTAACCGGCACCCTGAGTGGCCGCCTCATTGGCCTATAGGAAGCGCTGGCCCTGGATCTCACTACCTGACTGCAAAGGATATTGTGTTTTATAAAGTTCTTGGAAAGAACTTAACTTAAGCAGGATTTTATAAAAATAATGGAAAACTTTGAAACAGATCTTAGTAACTCGCTGCAAAGGATGACGTGTTTCACAAAGCTCTTAGAAAGATTTTAACATAAATGCCTTAGTCTTGGAGTAAAATGAACACTTTAATACAGATGTCACTACCTGACTGCAAAGGATGCTGATTTTTTATAAAGCTCTTAGAAAAAACTTAAAGTGGCACTGTCATGGCCGAATCCAGTTTTTTTTTAACCCCACTCCCGACTCCACTACATCTAATTGTCCCCCTAGGCACCCCCGAATATTACCATTTTTAAAAATCTTTTTTTTGTGCCCGGACCTAGGTCCTGGGCACCACCATCTTTGTGTGGGCAGATGAAGTCCCTGTGGGTTTGTTTGTGTTAATTTGTTCAGTTTATTACAAGGAGGGTGCTAACAGCATGCAGCTCCCTCCTTGTAATATGTAAAAAGAGAAGCGGGAGGTAGCTGTGCTCCCTGCCACTTCATAAGTTCCCCATGTTCTCCCTCACTCTATAGGGGTCAGTTTGACCCCCATATTAGCATAAGAGAGATTGATATCTCCTGAATGCACCCACCTGTCATGCCGGGAGTATGGGGCATGTCTACTAAACAGTGAGTAGCCCTAGAAGAGCCAGTTAGTGGCGAAATGCGCACCAGGACAGTTGTGTACGAGAATGGCTTAGGATTTAGGGATGATGCTGCAGCCTTACTTTTGATTATATTTACCAGCCACCTCATTCTTTGATCTTGATTTTTCTATTTTCATATATAGATTTTTTCTTTTCTATTGTCAAGTCTAGTACAGACAGGGGGAATTTTAGATTTCAGAGGGGTGCCCTCGAAGGCACGATAGTATTAGTTTAGCTATTTTAGCTGCCATAGGGATGCCCTCGAAGGCAAAATAGGAATACTACTGCTTTGCTTTCCTTTCTGTACCCTCTTTGTTAATTTGTATCTACTATCAGATACTTTTGCTTTTCCCTGCCTTTTTTCTTCCGTACTTAAAATATATGTGTGGCAGCTACATTGTTATTATTTTTATGTGGCAATTTCGACTCTACACAATATACAGATTTCTTTGATGATATAGCAGATAGGTTCTTTATTCATCTGTTACTATTTTTCACTAATCTTTTTCTTGATTACCATTTTAATGTATTAATAAACATTAAGTTTTATTTTTATTAATTTTTCTTAGAAATTATGGGTTGCTTTTTTTCATGAAAGTTAGGCTTCGAACTATATTTAGTTCCACCTTACTTTTGTGAGTGGTCCTCATTCTTGTTCACTTTAGCAACAACAGAGCTAATAAAACTATGCTTAAAAAATATGCCCAATCTAATAGAATAAAATTAATTAAGTTTAATGGAAGATCATGCCTCTCTCCCTCTCAGATTGGAAATGCTTTGCGTACTATGAAACTTTATATAACCTACCTGAATTTAATAAATCTAAGACCGAGATGAGTCAATTCTTTCATAGTTATATAGTTACATAGTTACATAGCTGAAAAGAGACTTGCGTCCATCAAGTTCAGCCTACCTCACATTTGTTTTTTGCTGTTGATCCAAAAGAAGGCAAAAAAAAAACAGTATGAAGCACAATTTTGCAACAAGCTAGGAAAAAAATTCCTTCTTGACCCCAGAATGGCAGTCAGATTTATCCTTGGATCAAGCAGTTATTACCCAAATTGAAAGATTATATCCTTGAATATTCTGTTCTTGCAAGTATGCATCTAGTAGCCGTTTGAACATCTGTATGGACTCTGATAAAACCACTTCTTCAGGCAGAGAATTCCACATCCTGATTGTTCTAACAGTAAAAAAACCTTTCCTTTGCCTTAGACGAAATCTTCTTTCTTCCAGTCTAAACGCATGGCCTCGTGTCCTATGTAAAGTCCGGTTTGTGAATAGATTGCCACACAATGGTTTGTATTGGCCCCAAATATATCTGTATAATGTTATCATATCCCCTCTCAGGTGACGCTTTTCTAAACTAAATAGGTTTAAATTTGTTAACCTTTCTTCATAGCCGATATGTTCCATTCCTTTTATTAGTTTTGTAGCCCGCCTCTGCACTTTTTCTAGTGCCATAATATCCTTCTTTAGAACAGGTGCCCAAAATTGCACAGCATATTCAATATGGGGTCTTACCAGTGATTTATAAAGAGGCAAAATTATATTCTTGTCCCGAGAATGAATGCCCTTTTTCATGCATGACAATACCTTACTGACCTTGGCCACTGCTGATTGACATTGCACATTGTTGCATAGTTTGTTGTCGATAACAATTCCCAAGTCCTTTTCATGTGTTATTATCCCTAATTCGCTTCCATTAAGGGTATACGTTGCTTGTGTATTCTTTACGCCGAAGTGCATAACTTTGCATTTTTCAACATTAAATTTGATCTACCATTTGAGTGCCCAGTCCCCCAGTCTATCTAAATCCCTCTGCAGCAAAGTAATATCTTGCTCACATTGTATTGTTTTACAAAGTTTGGTGTCATCTGCAAACACTGAAACATGACTTTCAATGCAGTCTTCAAGATCATTTATAAACATGTTAAATAGAAGGGGTCCCAGAACAGACCCCTGAGGGACACCACTTGCCACCTCTGTCCAGCTTGAAAATTTACCATTAATGACAACTCTTTGTACTCTGTTTTTAAGCCAATGTTCTACCCAAGAACAAGCATTTTCATCTAGACTGATTTCCTTGAGTTTGAACACTTATCTATTGTGTGGAACTGTATCAAATGCCTTGGCAAAATCCAAATAGATCACATCCACGGCAACACCCTGATCTATACTTCTACTTACTTCTTCGTAGAACACAATCAAGTTAGTTTGACATGACCTGTGCTTCATAAAACCGTGCTGATTTTTGCTGATAACCATGTTCTTCTCAAGGAATTCTTGAATATTATCCCTTAATAACCTTTCAAATATTTTACCAGCCACAGAAGTTAAGCTCACGGGTCTATAATTTCCAGGCAAGGATTTTGAACCCTTTTTGAATATAGGAACCACATCTGCCTTCCTCCAATCCTCCGGAACACTTCCTGAAAGAAAAGAATCTTGAAAGATTAAAAACAGAGGTTCACTTATTTCACTTAGTTCCTTAAGTACACGTGGATGGATACCGTCAGGCCCTGGAGCTTTGTTTATATTAACTTTTTTTAGTTGCTGCAGCACCTTGTCTTGAGTTAACCAATTACAATTATTCTGCAAGTTTTTAGTAGCAATCATTTGCACATCTATTGCCATGGGTTCTTCCTTAATATATACGGAGGAGAAATAGTTATTTAAAATTCCTGCCTTTTCCTGGTCTTCATTAACTAACACCCCTGTTTCAGTTTTTAGTGTACCTACACTTTCATTTTGGTTTTTTAAAGAATTTATGTACTTAAAAAATGCTTTGGGGTTTGTTTTGTTCTCTTCAGCTATCATTATTTCATTTTGAAGTTTAGCAAGTCTAATTGCCTTTTTGCACGCATTATTTGCATCCTTGTATCTTTTATAAGATGCATCTGATTTGTCCGATTTAAATGCTTTAAATGCCTTTTCTTAGTTGTAATCTCTTGTTTTACTTCTCTACTAAGCCACATTGGTTTTAATTTGTTTCTTTTATATTTATTTCCCAATGGTACATACTGAGAAATGTACCTTTCTAATATTTGTTGGAAGATTATGCATTTATCCTCAGTGTTCTTTTCACTAAAGAGTTTATGCCAGTCAATATATTGTAAAGCTTCCCTTAACTTATTGAAATTGGCCTTTTTAAAATTATATGTTTTAGTATTCCCCATGTGCTTTTGTTTTTTTGAGTTTATTTCAAAGGACACTATATTGTGATCACTATTTCCCAAGTGCTCACCTACTTGAATGTTGGTCAAAAGATCAACGTTGTTTGTTAAAAATTCTTGATCTATAGGTACCTCAGCTTTCAAAGAGTAAATTGGAAAAACTAAACCAACCAACCCTTTTCTATAACTGAGATTTCTAAAGCCATATTTTGTTTTAAGGGAGGAAAAGCATCTGGTCCAGATTTTATCACATTCTAGAACCAATAATTACTCCCTCATTAACCCGCTTATCCGATCAATTACAGTATCTCACAAAAGTGAGTACACCCCTCACATTTTTGTAATGGGCATGGTGAACTCCATGCCTATGAGGGTTAAGGCAGTGCTGGAAAATAATGTTGGCCACACAAAATATTGACACTTTGGGCCCAATTTGGACATTTCCACTTAGAGGTGTATTCACTTTTATGGCCAACCGTTTAGACATTAATGGCTGTGTGTTCATTTAGTTTGAGAGCATAGCAAATTTATACTGTTATACAGTCTGTACACTTACTACTTTACATTGCAGCATATTGTCATTTCTTCAGTGCTGTCACATAAAAAGATCAAATAAAATATTTACAAAAATGTGTTAGGTGTACTCTACTTTTGTGAGATACTGTAGGTACCACATTACCCTTTCCACTGGAATTGCTAGAAGCCTCAATTTTTTCCATTTTGAAACCATCTAAAGATCCCAGTCTTGTTAATAATTATAGACCAATCTCATTGATTAATCTAGACATTAAAATATATTCTAAAATACTAGCCCAAAGACTAAACCTGGTAATGTCGGATCTAATTCACCCAAATCAATCAGGGTTTATGTTATGTAGATCAGGAGAGGATTAAGACATGCAAAATCTTTGGAATAATTGAAGAAATACACCTCCAAAAGATCCCCTCTGTCCTTATGGCCTTAAATGCAGAGAAGGCGTTTGACAGAGTTAATTGGAACTTTTTGACAGAAATCTTGATGTCCTTTGGTTTACCAGATTCCTTCTTTAAACATACCATGGCACTATATACAAATCCAAGAGCCAAAATTAAAGGCTTTTCTTTTAACTCAGAATTCTTTAATATTAACAATGGAACGAGACAGGGCTGCCCCCTAGCACCTCTACTTTACGCCCTGACTATAGAACCTTTAGCGGCATACATTCAAAACTCAAGTGAGGTCCTCGGCATACAGATTGATCAACAGGAGCATTTCATCACTTTGTATGTTGACGCTATATTATTATCTCTCGCAGCTCCCTTAGTATCTGTACCCAACCTGCTAAATATTATCAGAACTTATGGCTATTACTGAAATTACAAATTAAATCTGGCAAAAACACAAACGATAACCTTCTATTTTACATCAACTAAAACAGCACAGATATATGGCTCGGCTCATTTAGATTGGTCAAATAGTAAGATTGATTATAAAGGAATTAAATTATGCTCCACATTTCATGAAATTATCTCATTAAATTATGATGAATTGTTGAACTATTTGAAAGACCACTTGAGAAGTTGGCAAGGCATGGAGATGTCATGGATGAGCCATGTAAATGTCTTAAAAGCCTATATTGTTCCTAAAATCCTCTATAAATTTAGAGCTATTCCTTTAAAGGTTTCAGGAATCCAGGAACCTTAACACACAGACAGAATCACATACAGGAATATTTGTAATACCGGTCCTTAGAATGAGCGGGTTGATACAAATAAACAGAGTCAGTATAACAAAGTGTAATAACAAAGGATCAGTAAAGATACCAAACAATACACTGCAGGAACTGGCTACCAAGAAACCACAACAGGGCAATGAGAAATGGGAGAGGTGAGTATATATAGGCATAAGCTATCTGTGATTGGATGAATTACGTTTGGAGTTTTCCACTATTTATGGGGGGTACATGCCCTCTGTCACTTAACCCTGACGCCATTGGTATGTGCTGAATCCCATGGGTTATTCACCCGCATATATAAACAAGCCGCACGCAAGTGTGCAATGTCCGTCGGAATGCCGAAGGAGATCGCAGCACTCAGAGCTGAGCCATTGAGTAAGCAGGCTGAAAACCTGACAGAACCCCCCTTTGAAGACCGTCAGGAAGGCGTGAAGCAGAAGGCCTCACAGGAAAATGAGCATAAAAAATGCACCAATCGTGGCGCATGCACATCAGAAGAAAAGACCCAGGAGCATTTCTCAGGTCCGTAATCCTTCAGTGGACCAAGTACTGTAAGGTACCATGAGAAAACCGAGAGTCAACAAGGGAGTGCACCTCATATTCCTCAGAAGACGTGGCATAGACAGGGCCAGGATGAACACCGAGGCCTTCTGGAAACACAAGGAGAAGACATAATGACCACCCTAACTGATTTATTCAACTTGATCCTGGGAGCTGAGCCTAATAACACAATTGTTATAGATAGAGTTCACAGATCTCGAAGACCATGAGGTCCAGTCTCAGAGATGCCAAGGGATGTCATCTGCAGATTGCATTACTTTGCAGTGAAGGACAATATCCTAAGAGCCCTCAGAGACACTTCCCCTCCTCTCCTATATCAGGGCCATGCAGTACAAGTATACCCGGACTTATCCTGGCTCACACTGCAGGCCAGGCGAGCGCTTAAACCGATTACAGAACATCTCCGTAACAGAGACATCAAATACAGATGGGGATTCCCATTTGCACTCATAGTTAATCACAAAGGAGCCACGAAAGCTATAACTTCACACTAAGACGTGCAGCCATTTTTAAAAGCCAATAAATTACCTGACACCCAGATAATGGACTGGTATTCACCCTATACACAGCCAGAAAACATAGCAAAGACAAAGGTGGGCCACTCTGGCCAAGAAGAGGAGAGCAGACCCAAGGTTCACCTCCCCACATAGAACTCCAAGACAAGACCAGAGAAGACAAGCCGAATAAGGGAGACACACAACCATCTCACCCTCCTCACTGGCTCTCCTACACCCACTTCTAAAAACAACAACTTCATCTGATCACCAACATACTTAACCTTTTATTTACGATTTATATCAAACAAGCAACCACCCAACCGCACAACCTACATGTACCAAGGGAGGCTCCTTTTTGTGACTCCAATTGCCTTGAAATGACTGATCAATCAGGACTCCAACCCAAACCTATCAGGTTGTATGTTATTTAATCACACCTGTAGATATGTCAGTGTCTGTCTTAATGTAGGGCAGTTAGTGCACAACTGAAGGTGGCGTTGTTACCAAACTAATTTTTTGTATAAGAATCCAAGTCCCATCTTACTCCTCTAACGTCTAACCTATTCTCCCCCACCCCCTCCCCCACTCTTACAAGGTGAAGATCATTTACCGATCTAATATATACCCCATAGTAAAATGATAGAACAAGTTCACTCCCTCTACCCACTCCCACCCCCCCTCATATAACTTATATATCCCCTCTCTCTGAACCACGGTAAACTGAGCAATAACTATGAGAAATGCCGTATGTTTAAATATATTGCCATGAACAACATATTGTAAACAAATGCATGCATGTATTATTGTTGAAGTACGTATATGGATCCCCCCACCCCGCACGCTAATTTTCAGAATCACATAAACTATCATTATTTGTGGGAGAGCCGCACCCCCCCATCCCCTCACCGCCCCTTCCTTACTCCCCATATAAAATAAAATAATTAACAAAAGGGCACGACACTATGTCCAGCCGGTCTATATCATTACTTTACAAAAGCAAACTGTGGTTTAATGTCGTCTCGAGTTTTACTCAGACCATTACCCCAAATAGATTGATTTCTATCTCTTGCACAGAGATAAATAACAGGAATCCATTTGTCTAGTGGCGGTGGCTCGCTGGTCAGGGGAAAGATTGCGCTCACCTCCTGTGCATAGACGTTGCTCACATGTCCGGGGTGACCGGGGGCTCCCCACCGGCGGAACGCTATTGCCGCCTTGAAGACTATTAGAAATATTTACTATTTCCCAACAAAGTTTTATAAAGTTACTCAATTACTAATTGTTGTTAATTCGCAAGTCAATTAAACTAGCTGACTAGTTTGTAGTTCTTTCATCTTAATTTCATATATTTTCTCCATTATAAAGTACATTTGGCAGAGGGTGCTATATATTTTGCTGTACATCGATCACACTAGCAGCCTTAACTGGCCATAACTCAATCACCATGGCCTCGATCTGCTTTATCTCACAAAATGCCAAAGACCTTAACACCCCAGAAAAAAGAACCTTAGCATTAACTGAGTTCCATAGACAAAAAGCAGGGATCATTTTCATCCAAGAGACCCACTTTCGTAAAGATGCAGCCCCAATGCTAAGGAATCGTAAATATCCCACAGGATATTTTAGTCACTTCATTGGAGCAAAAGCCAGGGGGGTTGGGATTTTGATAGGGAGCCATATTCCATTCACACTTCACAAAAAAGAGACAGATGATGCAGGTCGATATATTTTCCTAGCGGGAACCATAGGTAATACAAAAATCACACTTGCAAACTTGTACTTACCGAACAAAAAGCTTTCTCTGTTTCAGGAGGGCATACTCCTGGAAGGGGCGACATGAACTTGTCCCTGGACGGGTCACTAGACACCACAGCCTCTTCTAGCGACTACCTCACGGGCATAAGAGGGAAAATGCGCAACATATTATTTGACGCACATTTATTCGACTGCTGGGGGATCTTAAATCCCACAAGCAAAGATTTCTCCTTTTTCTCTCCGCCGACAGGTACATATACACGAATAGACATGCTATTCACACAACACATATCCCTACCACTGATCACCTCTGCCTCATACAGAGCGATCACTTGGTCGGATCATGCGCCCTTAACCCTAGAAATGACCATCCCATCCCACTCCCCTCAGCAGAAACTCAATGACCTCCTATTAAACGATACAAACATCATATCACGATTAAAGGAAACCGCTCAGTCTTACTTTGACAACAACACCAACCAAGATACCTCCCATACTATGGTTTGGGAGGCTCACAAATGCACCCTCAGAGGGAAGCTCATAAAATTAGCCTCAATCCAGAAAAGAAAAAGGGATTTACTCACTAAAACACTGACCAAAGGCATAAAATGCCTAGAGGATCAACAATTTACGGATAACTCGTTTGCAACCTATAAAAAACTGACGGCCAAACAAACGGAACTGAACACCCTGCTCCACGTACACTCAAAGCGCAAACTACAACTAACTAAACACACATATTACACACAAGGAGGCAAATGTGGCAGGTTGCTAGCACAATCACTCAAATGGAAAAGACAGACGACATTTATACAGGGAATTAGAAAACAAGACGGATCACAGACATACATGCTTCCCGACATAATCAAGGAATTCCAAATATTCTACTCGCAATTATATAATCTACGGGACACTCCGCCATCCCCTACATAAATTCAGACTTTTCTACAAAAAAGAATACGATCCACATTACCTAACAACCTTAAAACCTTCCTAGATAGCCCAATCACACAGGATGAGTTTCTTCAGACGATCAAACACATCCCAACGGGAAAAAGTCCTGGCCCAGATGGTTTCACCAATAAATACTATAAAGTTTTGGCTCCAGTTCTCACCAATCCCTTCCTTGACGCATACAACTCCCTCTCCACACTACAGTCCCTCCCAACACAGACACTAGAAGCTACAATAGCTCTAATTCCAAAACCGGGTAAAGACCCCTTACAATGCAGAAGTTATAGGCCCATATCACTGATCAACATGGACCTAAAACATTTTACAAAAATTCTAGCCTCCAGACTTAAAAATCTCCTATCTAACTTGATTCACTTAGACCAATGCGGCTTTGTACCTGGCAGAGAAGCAAAAAATAACACCAAAAAAATACTTAACCTTATACACTGGGCTCAACAGCACAACACACCTAGCGCCCTACTTGCCATAAATGCCGAGAAGTCATTTGACAGGGTGGACTTGTCTCTCATGTCAGCTACCGTTAGAGGACTGAGATTCGGTCCCAGATAGTTGGAGTGGATGAACGCACTCTACTCCTCTCCAATGGCCAGACTAAGTATTAACGGGCAATTATCTTCCCCGATACAATTTACCAATGGCACACAACAAGGCTGCCCACTTTCACCACTACTTTTCATCCTGACACTGGAGCCATTCCTGCAAGGAATTAGAGACAAACCATCAGTCCGGGGAATAAATATCAAAGGAGCAGAATATAAGGTTTCAGCCTTTGCTGATGACCTTCTATTCACAGTCACAAACGCACTCACAACCATTCCGCATATATTACAGGAAATGCAAGATTATGGGAAAATCTCCAACTTCCAAGCCAACCTTACAAAATATGAAATCCTTCCACTCCACTCGACACAAGAAATTAATACACAACTCCAACACAGGCTTTAACCTCAATAAAGTATCTAGGTATACACATCCCCCGAAAACTCTCCCAAACATATAATCTAAACTTCCTGCCCTTATTAACAAACATAACAAATGACCTGAAGAAATGGCACAAATCTTGTTTCGGATGGTTTAGCAGACTTAACATACTAAAAATTTATATTCTGCCCCGTATTCTCTATGTACTACAAACGCTTCATATACTTATCCCAAAGAAATTCTTTGACACCCTAAAAGCAGTAACTACAACATTCCTTTGGTCAAACTCACATCCTAGGATATCTTACTCGCTTCTCACTAAACCACGACACACAGGAGGGATAGGTCTCCCAAACATAGAAACCTACCACAGAGCTATACATCTCACAAGAATATATGAATGGACAAATGAATGCCTAACTCACCACTGGGTCACAATTGAAGAGGCCTCCAAGAAAGCCCCCATCACCACAATCCCATGGCATAGATCACAACTTACGCTTCTTTCACACAAACAACACCCAACAATTGTAGCCACACTCCCAATATGGTCTAAGGTCACACACAATCAACATTTGGCACCCTTCCCATCACCATTGTACCCTCTAACACGCAACCCCCTACTCCAAATAGACGCTCAAGACTGGACGAAACAAATAAGCTCGTCGAGACCATACTTAAAATTACAAGATGTCATACAAGGGAACACGCTCAAAGACATACAAAAACTAGTTCCATCAACTACCCTCTCAAGCGCACACCATCTTTTCTACAATCAAATACAAAATTTTATCCGCAACACCTCACTGCTCCCAAAGGGTGCCATTTGAACAGCTTAGTCAAACACACTCAATTAAAAACAAAACACTATCTACAATGTACAAACTTCTTTTAAAGGAGCAATACCAAGAACCCCCGACATTCACTAAGAAATGGGTGTCAGAACTACCCACTGAGCTTTCACAATCACAATGGCAAAACATTTTCCTCAGAGCCAACACAACCACATCGAACCTTATGACCCAAGAAAGTAACTACAAGCGGATATTCCGCTGGCACTATACTCCAGCAAAACTCATATACACAAGGGAACTAAAGACGAATGCTGGGGGTGTACACAAACAGAAGCTCATACAACCCACATGTGGTGGACTTGCCTGACTATATCTAAATATTAGAAATGAATACACACGTTGACTCAAACAATAACTGGAATACAATACCCATTCACACCGGAATACATATTATTCCTACTAGCACCCCCCAGACAATTAAAAAAACAAAACTCGACCCTACTCACACACTTACTAACCGCAGCAAACCAGCTCATTCCAATACATTGGAAACAGACTAATGCTCCCACAATCAGGGAATGGGTCCAAAGGGTAGAGAGCATTCGACAAATGGAAGAAATTACGTTTTCCAAACTTAAAAACATGAATAGACATACCCAAACTTGGAGCAGTGGGTTACGTTCCTAGTGAACGAGAAATACACTAATAAACCATGACAATCAATGGTCTTCTCCTGATAAATCATACATGGTTTCCCCCCCAGACTCATCTGTCAAATATATGTTGATCCCATTATATGATATTTGTTAAAGCTGCAAAATGTTCCTAATGATGCTATCACAGATATCAAGGCTGATCGATGCGATACGATGTATGCATAAATTACTCGAAAGGTTACAATGTTTGCAACGTCAGTGTATACATGTTTTATTGTCACTCTATGTACAAACACTGTTTATACTGTCTTATTTGAAAACCACATAAAGAAATGTATTTAAACAAATAAATAAATAAGTGCATGAGACAAGGCATTTTGGACCTGCCCACATTTCTCTTAAGGTAGATAGGTGGGCATCCAAAGTGGGTATTCCCTTTTCAGAGAACACACCAGGAAGGATGCTAGATTGAACACCATGAGCCACCATAAAAGGACTTTAGGACGTAAGCCAGTAGAGGCATGACAAACCGAGTTTCTAGCAAACTCAGCCCATGGGAGTAGACCAGACCAATTATCTTGGAGTTCATTAGTAAAGCAGCGTAGGTATAGTTACAGGGACTGCCCTTTCAACAGCACCATTTGATTTGGGGTGGTAAACAAGGGAGAAGGAAAGGTTCACGTCCATCTCTGCACAGAAACCCCTCCAGAACTTGTAGATAAACTGAGGACCCATGTCTGAGACTATATTAACCTGGATGCCAGGTAATCTGAATATTTCCTTGGCAAAGATATTGGCCAGTTGAGCAGCAGAGGGGAGTTTTTTTCAAGGGATTAAAGTGGGCCATTTTGGAAAACCTGTCCGTAACCATAAGAATGGCTGTATGACCTTCAGAGAGAGGCATAGCCACAATATAATCCATTGAAAGATGTGTCCAAGGCATCTTGGGTATAGAAAGGGGCATGAGAAGGCCAGCAGGCTTATGGGACAGAGACTTAGATTTAGTAAATATTTTACATGCCTGTACATATTCCTTAATCTCTTTCATAGAAGAAGGCCACCAAAATTGTCTTGTTATGTTGTTATATGTGGCAATGAAAAATGGGAGTGGTGAGTATATATAGGCATAAGATATCTGTGATTGGATGAATTACATTTGGCCTTTTCCACTATTCGTGGGGGGTACATGGACCTCCTACACTGAGCCCTGACATCATTGGTCCCATGGGTTATTCGGCCACATATATAAACAAGCCGCACGCAAGTGTACAGCGTCCATCGGAATGCTGGAGGAGATCGCGGCACTCGGAGCTGAGCTGTCGGGTAAGCAGGCTGAGAGCCTGACAAAAGGTCCCTAAGCTCATATTAAAACAAATCTAAACTCCATTTTCTAAATTCCTTTGGGCCGCTAAAAAAACAAGAATTCCTGGAACCATTCTTGTCACGCCGCCCACCGGGCATGGGTCCTAGTGGGCGCGCATCATTTCAGCGGCATTCACACACACGGAGGAATGCTGCCGGTCTCTTACCTGTTCGGTCACCGCCCGCCGGGTCCATTTATACCTGGAAGCAGTCTGGAATGGCGCCATTCCCACATAGTTATGGGAATGCAGCCCATCACTCACCCCTGGTGGTGGCTCCTACTCCTCTCACAGCCGCCGGGTCTGTAAACATTAGAGACACCTGCCACTGCAGCTTTGAGGATTTTAAGGATTTTTCTATTTAACCCTTAAAGTGCCAGATCATTTTTAATCATGTAGGTGTATCACACACACTCCCATGATCACATGCTTCCCTGCAGCCAATCAGGGAGCACCTTAGACTATATAAGCCTGTTTTGTCCATTCCTCTGTGCCCAGTCATGGTTTCCATTGTGGTTGCTCACCATGCCCCAACAAAAGTGATTTAAGTGGTCTTAAAAGAAGTGGTTTTAGTGCTCAGATGCTGTGCTTTTCTTCAACAATGTTTAACATTGCTGTTTATGAGAAATGTAAATGATTTACAATAAGTGAAACCATGTCTATTTTGTAAATATGAAAATACTGAAAAATAAATAAATTCTGGGTCTATGAGACTCCAACATGAGAGGATATGTAGGGACATTAACCCTTTCATAGCAAGTCTTATGTGAAGTCAGTGCTCTGACTGAAAATGCAGGCTCTGACACTGTACTCTGGGCACCAACACTACCTTAATGCATTTGAATACTTAAAGTTCTAATGTTCTACAGAATACTGCACTATAAGTCTGCCATCCCATCACCCCAGAAAAAGGCTTCTTTATCAAAGCTATGCATACAGTTTAGCCATTGACAGTACTGAATGATCTGAATAACAAAACATCCTGCATTAGGAGATGACACTAAGGAAGACATATTGTAGAGATATCACCACCTGTTTGGCGTTTCTCTATCTGCAGCCAGGTGTGAATTAAAAGCCACACACTCACTGCTGTTGAAACAGTGTGTGTACCTTTGATAAGGGAGTCCTACTGGCATGATGGGTGTGGATTAAGAGGCAGGCTTATGGTGCAGCATTCTGCAAAGCATTTCTTTTTTTGAACAAAAACTATGAAGGTTTGAACATGCAAAAATACAGCATATTAATCCCTTCAGGACGGAGTCAATAGTTCACGTTCTGATCAAAACAAAACGTAAACAAAAACTGGAATTTGCGCTATATGTCTGTTCAACCGTAATTCACCGCTGTCACATTAAGTGCACCGACAGTTATTAAATATCATTTTGTTCAGGAGAAACAGGGCTTTAATTTATCATTAACTATTCATATATGAAACATAATTTATTATGAATAAAATTAAAAAAAATGTGAGAAAATAAGATTATTTTTTTAATTTGTATTTCCGTCTGACATTTTAGCTGTGAATGTCATAATACTGTTAGGTTTTACTGCAAACAAAATGCACATATTTGTAATCAGCGATGTCTCACGAGTACAACAGTACCCCCCATTAACAGGATTTATGGTGTTTTGGAAAGTTACAGGGTCAAATATAGAACGTTCCATTTTCAAATTGAAATTTGTCAAATTAGTAATGTTACCTTTGAGACGGTGTGGTAGCCCAGGAATGAGAATTACCCCCATAATGGCATACCATTTGAAAAAGTAAACAACCCAAGGTATTGAACGTGGGGTATGTTTAGTCTTTTTTAGTAGCCACTTTGTCACAAACACTGGCCAAAGTTAGCGTTCATATTTGTTTTTGTGTGAAAAAAGCAAAAAACTAATATTTGGCCAGTGTTTGTGACTAAGTGGCTACTAAGAAAGACTGGACATACCCCACTTGCAATACCTTGGGTTGTCTACTTTTGCAAATGGTATGCCATCATGGGGGTAATTCTCATTCCTGGGCTACCATACGCTCTCAAAGGCAGCATAACCAATCTGGCAAATTTCAATGTCAAAAAAATGAAATGCAAGCCTTATATGTGACTCTCTAACTTTCCAAAACACCATAAAACCTGTACATGGGGGGTACTGTTATTCTCGGGAGACTTCCCTAAATACAAATATTAGTGTTTTAAAACAGTAAAACATATTACAACAATAATATAGTCCATAAAAGTGCCGTTCGTTTGTAAAAAATGCAAAAAACGTCACTTTTACTTAAAATATCATTGTTGTAATACAATTTACAATTACCAGTTTTGGTGTCTTGGAGAGTTACAGGGTCAAATATAGTGCTTGCAAATTAAATTTTATAACATGACAGGAGGCTTCGTATTTGCTTTAGTCTCTCTTTACTAGAACTCCACAGCAGCACAGAAAAACAACCAATCAGAAAAAAGTTAGGTACTATAAAACCCCCTTCCCATTGCATCATTTCCTCTTTCTTTGCTGCTCCGCAGTCAGTACAGGTCAGAGTACCACTGCCTCCTGCTTATAGTGGATGGCTTTGGGATTTAGTGTTATTTATTTATGATTGTTATTAATTATGCTTGCTTGTGAGATTTATGTGCCTTTCTGGCTCTTTTCTTTTCTTTGGGGAATGTTTCCTTTACATTACTGATAGTTTTTCCATGTGTTTACTTACACAGATTACTGATAGTTTTTCCATGTGTTTACTTACACAGATTACTGATAGTTTTTCCATGTGTTTACTTACACAGATTACTGATAGTTTTTCCATGTGTTTACTTACACAGATTACTGATAGTTTTTCCATGTGTTTATTTACACAGATTACTGATAGTTTTTCCATGTGTTTTATTTATACAGATTACTGGTAGTTTTCCATGTGATTTATTTATACAGATTACTGGTAGTTTTGCCATGTGTTTTATTTATACAGATTACTGGTAGTTTTGCCATGTGTTTATTTATACAGATTACTGGTAGTTTGCCATGTGTTTATTTACACAGATTACTGATAGTTTTGCCATATGGTTTATTTGTACAGATTACTGATAGTTTGCCATGTGTTTTATTTGTACAGATTACTGGTAGTTTGCCATGTGTTTTATTTGTACAGATTACTGGTAGCTTGCCATGTGTTTTAGTCACAGATTTCTGTGAATTTCCATATGTAGATATATCACAGATTACTGTGAGTTTCCATATGTAGATATATCACAGATTGCTGTGAATTTCCAGCTCTATATATCACAGACTACTGTGAGTTTCCATGAGTACATATTCCACAAATTACTGTGAGTGTCCAGGTCTATATATCACACATTACTGTGAATTTCCATGTAGATATGCCACAGACTACGGTGAGTTTCCACCTAGATATATCACAGATTTCTCGGATTACTGTGAGTTTCTATGTGTATATATATATTGCGGATTTCTGTGAGTCCTTGGGCAGTATATACTTATATCACGGATTCTGTGAGTTATAGGACAGTGTATACATAAATCACAGATTTCGGTGAGTTCTATGTCAGTGTATATAGCACGGCTTGCTGTGAGTCTTAGTGCTATAGATCTCACGGATTGCTGTGAGTTTCACTGACGGTAGATGTCAGTCCTGTCTATGCCGATACTATTCTATCTTATCAGGCTTCTTGGGAAGATTCATTGAGTTGGCAATTGTTTTTGCCCTACTCCTGAAGAGACCATGAGTACAATACCCTTCAGGTGGTATGATGATGATGACCTACAATAAAGATAAGATATCTCATACGGATCTGTATGTACATGTGCATTACAATTTGCACCTTAAAGAAGGTATTGGTCAGCAGAGCTTGATTTTATGGACACTCACTGGAACATGTCCAGCTTAAACCCAATACAACTGGTTTTACCTCTATGTTGCCTGCTGGGCATTTAGGGACCGCCAGTCCCGGTTACGGTTTATTCACACAGTAGTACGCTGTCTAAGATTAGTGTCTAAGGGTACTAGGTCACAGGATACCCGGAGGATTTACAGATATTTAGGGGACTCTGCCAAACTCAGAGGTCCCCATTACTCATTTAAGATGAAACCCAGGATTGGCCTGCTATGTCTGTGCCCCATTAATGGGCCTGCTATGTCTGTGCCCATAAGATTGGCCTGCTATGTCTGTTCCCATAAGATTGGCCTGCTTTGTCTGTGCCCATAAGATTGGCCTACTCAGTCTGTGCCCATAAGATTCACCTGCTCGGTCTGTAGATTGGCCTGCTCTACCTGTACTCGAACTCCCCTTTGGACCACAAACCTGGGGGAATATCACTGATGTAAGCACAGTACCCTCTAGGTGGGTGTCCGGACAGACACTGCTGCCAGATTATCCAAGAGGACACCAGGATATGGACATCTAACTGTGATTGGAGGGGTGAAGGCCCTACACCTCATGCCCTGAAGGGCAAAGTTTTTATGAGAATTCCCGGGCACGCAATTACGGGTTATACCCAACGACGACACATCTCCAATGGGAATTTCGCACAAGCAGGGAACAGTGCTCAGACGCCATATTAGGTATTGGTAGTGTTTTTTCTATGTCATGTTTAGCTCCTGACCTTTTCAACTGGATTCACTTGATTCGTTTTTTCCAGTTCTGCTATCCGACCTGCTTTCCGAGGTACGTATTTTCCACTTTCTACTTCATTGGTCGTTTCTTTGTTTTCGTGCCTTCTATTGTCCTATTGCTCGGGTCGTCGAGAGGCCTGACTTGACCTCCTCCGACCTCCCGGGCACTTGTGGATTGCGGAGAACGTCTCCAGCTTTCCTCAGACTACCGACGGTCATCCTGGAGCCCGCGCGCACGCACGGGATCCGGGCGGTCCGTTGATAGTTACCATCTTCAGCTCCGAAACGTACTTTTCTCATCACCCCTTTCTCTTAAGGTCGGACACGGCCCGAGGTTGTATACTTTGCTTATATTAAATAAGGGTGTAACCCCACGTTTGGTCACCCTGAGTCTCTACTGGACTCTGGTTTGGATTACAGAGGGTGCGGCCCTCCTTCACCTCGGCCCGAGACTGATATTTTTATTTTTCGAGAGTAGAGGGTGAACCCCTCTCATTTACCGAATTGGACACTGATTCATTATTAGAGGGCGTGGCCTTCCCTCAACCTCGGCCCGATACTGAGCTGGATATGGAGGACATGCTCCGAGTGACTCATTCTCATAGAAGGAACCGGACACAGAGGTAGATTCTAAGTTTGACGTCTAACGGGTGCCGCCCGCTCATACCACCAACCGTGCGCAGACTCAGAGTGCGATCACATTTTACAGAGTGCGACTCTCTCATACACTCAACGCACTATGGTGCCGTCCATTTGTTCCTCACACAGGCTTGTACCTGTACAGGTCAACTATGACCGCATAGAGGGGCGTCCCTCCTACATCCAATTTAAATATGATGACCGTGCTACTGATTTTGTTCTAGAGGGCTACCTGATCGGGCTAGGTATACATAGTTTGTCTGGATCCATCTTGTAATCCACATGAGAAATGCCCTCAGAGGTATTAGTGGGGGAGGTTTCCCACTTATGTACACACATTCCGGGAGACAGTACGGCTAAGAAGGAGACTCAGTTCTTACAAGAGTACAGGTTTTGGTATAACCTGTGCTATATATAACAGACTTTGCACTCTGTTTCAGATATTCATTGTGTACAAACTGTGCAGACTATTCT
>OW240913.1:178598615-178611783 GCA_933207985.1 Pelobates cultripes | reverse complement strand
GGGGAGAAAAAAAACAGACAGTGCAGAAGAGGGTACATTTTATACATACACACACACAAATATATATTTGACTAAATGCCAAACTGGACAGTGACATTGAAAGTTCATTCTAAGATCAGAATCCTTGACAACCTAGCAAAACCAAAAGAAAATGTTTTATAATCTCTCAGTACAGGAACAAACGGTTATAAAAAAAATGACTTGAAAAATAATCATGCTATCACCCAGCAGACAAGTGAGGAGCAGTAGTGATAATGAACACCCAGGACTACATAAAAGAGGGGGACAGGCAATTGTCAGATGACAAATACTATAGAAAACTAAATGAAGACCCCACCAAAGAATATACATTACAACTTAGGGAGCTCACTAAATTCTTCCATGAGAATTTGCATCTAGAACTGCACTCATACCAACTACATGGGCACTTTCTATATGCTTCCAAAAATCCACAAAGCAGATAATCCTGGAAGACCTATAATTACAGGGATGGAAACTCTCACAGAACAGATATCAGGACTGGTAGAAAATACTTTAAAACCTCTAGTCACCAACACTAACAGCTTCATAAAAGACACAACCAACTTCCTCAACAAATTCAGCCAAATCACTAATCTCCCTGCTAACACCATGCTTGTAAACATGGATGTGGAATCTATGTACAGCAACATTCTACATACAGATGGCATCAATGCTTGCTTCCATTTCCTCTCTTATGCCGACAATCAAAAATACAGCCCCGAATTATCACAGAACTGACACTATTCATCCTCACACATAACTATTTCAGTTTTAACAACGAGGTTTACCTACAAACCATGGGCATTGCTATGGGCACTAAGATGGCACCCCAATATGCTAATCTGTTTATGGCAGATCTTGAACAGCGATTCCTAGAAATACAGCACACCAAACCATACAAATATTATCGCTATATCGATATCTTCATAATTTGGACTGAAAGTGAAGAAAAACAGATACACTACTATGACATTCCATCCATCAATCCAACTAAAAATTGAATATTCCACTAGATCTGTGAATTTTCTGGACACCACTGTGTCATGCAACAATGGCACAATCCACAGGGCGCCTAAAGGGCTAAGGCCATTGTGCCATTGTTGCATGTCAGGGCCGGCCTTAGGCCTTTAGGCGCCCTGTGCGAAAAATCTTCACATCGCCCCCCAACCCCCCTCGTCATCCATGTATAGTGTGTGTATAGGAATGTAGTGATTGTATGGGGGATTTATTCAATTAATAATGATTTAAAAACACATATTAATTCCTTCTTTCCTGTTGTTACCTAGTTGGGAAAAGGCATGCTGATCTGAATCTGGTCTGCCCCTCCACTGGGTACAGACCATGTGTAACTGTCTCGCAAGTTCAGGGGCATGCAGTGGTAATCTGCGGCAATCCTGTGGTAATCTGCGGCATCGCTCTGATTGGCCTGAGCTAGGAAGACTGTTACTTATGGTCTGCAGCCAACAGTGCTGGCCAGAAGTGCCAGACTGCCTCCCCTACATTACAGAGGAGCCGACCAAGTATGTCACACAATACTGTGAGTGGTTTTGCTTTGGAGCTCTGGATTATACTTATTTACCTTGATCTCTTTGGAATAAAAATTTGTAGTAATGCACTGTTTCTCCATTTATCACTGAGCTCCACAGAAACAAAAAGCCCTCACAGTAGTGTGGTCTGTGCCAGTTTATTACAGAGCTCCACAACAATAAAACTCATGGTAATGTGGAACTCTGTGACAAGCTCAAACACTACACAACAATACAACTCTAAGTAATGTGCCTATTAGTGTATCACCAAGCTCCCAAACTATAAAACACAGAGTAATGTGCATTTTATATACCAGAGCTCCACTGTAATACATCTCACTATAATATAATGTAACGTTTGTGTTGTCTGTGTATGGGATAGGTGTGATAACTGGATTGCGTTCCGTTTGGAGTTCCACGAACAGTGATTTTCAAACACTGTTTATGAAACGAACAAACTACCGAGTGGGAGACCACACAACGGGGGTCGTGTGTCTCCCATTAAATACTGCAACAATGTATCGTCAGTTGATTAATGGGTCTTGTGTGTGGCTGCCGTTCATATACCGAACACGTGGCAGCGGCCATCTTTTGTTCACGAAAACACAGCAGTGTTTGGTCGTCGAGTGCCTGGAACTAAAATCGGCTACTCAACTTACCGAACACTGCTGGACTTCCAGACCGTTCGGGACAATAATTCTTTCGGCATATTAATACTCTAAATGTATTTAACGATTACAATGGTGATTTATGAAATCAGATCATCGAATGGCGTTCATCTGAATGTGCAGTTATCTGAGCGGTATTTCCCCAGATGGAGCGCTCAGATCCCAGCTATTCAACAAAAGGTCATTCGGTAAATTTACCCTAATACTTTTTAAGTTATAGAATTTAATGTGAAATTGTAACTTGGGCTGTATGGAGAGATAGAGTGATTATTAGTATATTCTTATCACTCATCTCTCCGGTGTAACAATGCATTCTGGGAAATTGTATGGTAACTTAAGTTTCCCATGTAGTCCACTGTTGTAAAACCCTTGCAAGGGCACTTTGGAAACCCTGTGTATGGGCAATTGTATAAATGCTGTGACCAGTGATTAAAACCTCAGTTGACCTCCAAGCTATGTGTCGTCTAGTTCTTGGAAGAAAGGGATTGTTACTTCGCTACCTGTGTTTTACCTGCTTATCCTGACTACCAACGGAGATACCATGGATTAACCCCTACTACTCCGCTACACCTCTGTTCCTTATGGAGGCAGACAGGCAGTGCAGCTCCTGGAGACTGGTTGTTGGGGAAGCAGGGACTCCTTTCTGCTTCCCATGCTGCAGTTACCTGGCACATTTAGCTCCGCCCCCACTGTCATTTTAGCTCCACCGCACGTTAAGCTACGCCCTGTATCGGTAAGCTCTGCCCCCGCTGCATTGGTGCTTGATTTAAAAAATAAATTATAATCCAGGCTGCACAGCTCGCACACCCCTAAGGCCGGCCCTGCAGGCACCATCTACAGTCAAGCCACTAGGCACCATCGCATATGCTCTGATCCTAATGACCATAATTCCCATCTAAATGTACTCTCCCAATCTATGAGACAGAAAACCTACAAACCAAAAGACTATTACCAAACAAATCAACTCTGCTGTACAAAAGCCACGCTGTAAAAACTCCACGCATGCGCCTGCTACAGTACAGAGAGGAAAAAAATATCTACACAAGTACCACTTGTGGTCACCTACAACCCAGCTCTTGAGGAAATACGGAAAATCATCAAAGACCTACAACCAATGTTAACAGAAGATGAGACTCTGAAAAACATTTTCTCTGAAACACCCATTTTGGCCTTCAGACAACCACCAAACCTCCAACAAAAATGAATCAACAGGAAGCTGGGTCTGCCGGAGTGTTCCACAAGGGAGGAGCCGTGTGACAGACCCATCCGTATGAACTAAGATTGCTGTGTTCATCTGTTTGCTTGTTTCACAAACTCACCCATTCGTATGCCTGGATTTAAGTGAATTTACTTTTTTACCGAACAAAACTGTCGAACGGACGACCACCCAGAAGAGAAGTGTGCTGCTGGTTAACCTATTGATCCCAATTAGAACGTTGCGGTTAACCACAGATACTTCTCAATTAAAAACGAATACAGGGTGGTCGTCGTTCGTATGTTGACCACGAGGCGGCGGCCATTTTAAACCATGTGAAAGACCAGCGGTGTTCGGTACTAAATTCATGGAACTGAAAACGGACACTTTTTCAACCGAACACCGCTGATGCCGTCGACCTCCCTTCTCCAATCGACAAAAGTGTGCGAACACCGGCCGTTCGGAAGATGTAAAGGCACGAATGGACTTACCCCAGATAGCCTTCCCATGGAGTCAATCGCATACCGAAGAACTGTTATAGACTTTGACTCCATGGCGATTGAAATATGCGTAAGGGATCTGAGCGCTATTAGCCAATAATATGCACTCAGATCCAGGCTATCTGGGGATGTGTTACACGAGAAATGTTCGGCAGTTATAAAGTTATATATTTTTATGTGTTTTGTGATTTGTATTTAAAATGGCGATTTGCCTCTGCTCTGGGAGATAATTGAATTACTTCTCAATTATCTCCCGGGCAGAGGGGAGGAAACTGTGATGTATGCTGGTAATATTGTGTGACTGTATGTCCATTATGGTCCCAACCCGACTATAGAGACCATTGACCGGGTCATGGCCGCTGTGGAGGCCAACCTGCTACGCCAAAGCGGTGCTCCAGCAGCCCCAGTCACAGCAAACCCGGGGAAAGAAAGAAAGTGCCGTTTACTGCATTTAAACCTTTTGCGGAGGCAGAAGGAGAGATTAATGGGTACCTTGCTGATTTTGAGCGGCAATGTTCCCTGCACAAGGTACCCCTGGAAGACTGGGTCCCTATATTGTCCGGCAATTTATCCGGCCGGGCCAGCGATGCTTTTCGGGCCATTCCTGATGAGGAGATTGGGGATTATGGGGCCGTCAGGGAAGCTTTACTCTCCAGGTATGCCGTCACACCGGAGGCATACAGGAGGCGATTCAGAGACACAGTAAAATCAGCTGGAGACTCTTATGTTGAATGGGCATGCAAAGTACACCGCACAGCTGCCCACTGGATGGCGGGGTGCCAGGCTGTGTCCGGGGAAGAGGTGCTGCAGATGTTCCTGTTGGAGCATTGTTTTGACAAATTATCCCCAGGGGTCAGAGAGTGGGTAAGGGACCGTAAACCCTCCACTCTGCATGAAGCAGCTTGCCTGGCGGACGAGTATACGGATGCCCACAAACTGGACAGTGCTATTTGCAATACTCCTGCCAGAGTGGAGTACCGGCCAGCAGCACCTCCAGCAGCTAACGTCTACCAGCCCCCGATGAATCGGCCGTCAGCACCCCCTCCGTCTGCTCAGTATCAACAGCCACCCCGGTTCAACTCATGGGATTATTCACAACCCATTAGGTGCTTCTCATGCAAGCAGCTAGGGCACAAGCGACCGGAGTGCCCGATGAACAGTGCCAACCAGACCCAGTCCTGGAGGAGACCAGCTGGCGGCAATCCACGACCACCTCTCCCGGCTGCTCACTGTGTAGAGGAAGAGGAATGCTGGGGCATCCTGCATGAGGCAGACCCTGTCCAAGCTGCCCACCGGGATAACAGACAGCACCACCGGCAATGTGTCAAGGTCAACGGGAAGGAGGTCAGTGGTCTACGGGATACCGGTGCAACCATGACATTGCTTCAGAAGCACCTGATGTCCGAGGCCCAACATACTGGAGACACGGTCGCAGTGCGAGTAGCCGGGGGTGCCGTGTTTCGCCTACCCGTTGCCCGGGTACATTTGGATTGGGGAGTGGGCGCTAGACACGTGAATGTGGGGGTCATGAAGGATTTACCAACAGATGTCCTCCTTGGCAATGACCTGGCGCCCCTTGTTTCTGCCTTCGCTCCCATGGGTCCCGCTGAAGTGGACGCTGTCACAACCCGTGCCCAGACCCGTGCCGTCGAGAACGGCCCACCTGCTGCTGAGACCCAGGTAAGACTCTCTACCCCGACTTGTACCTTAGACCAGGCCCCTTTAGGCTGGGATACCCCCGAGATGTTCAGGAAGGAAACTAGGGAAGACCCGACTGTTACGGTACCTCCAGTAATAAAGGCACAAACCGCCGTTTAGTGAATGCTCCCCGTTCGCAATAATGTAGGCTGGTAGCGGGTATAGTAAAACCATGCGAACCGCCAGCTAGGGAACACTCCAAACTCCCGAACGGTACCTGTACGGCTATTTCCCTTCGCGAGCTCCAAATCCACGAACTGCCAATATTAGCCGAACGCTAATATCTCCCAAGCGGCAAAGAATTCCAATAAGCAGTCTCTAAGCGCCGGTAATAAAATCCCCCCAATAACGAGACCAAGCTCCGCTTTGAGGGTAAAACACGAACTGATTTACTGGGGGCTACCTGCCCGGTATTTATGCAGGTCTCCCACTTGGTGGACACTCCCCTAGGGGACCAAATGGGAGACTGAAATTACAGAAGGACATGGGGACATTTTGGACATACATCCCCACAATATTCCCAGCATGCATCACAGTTCCCTCCCCTCTGCTCGGGGGATAATTGGGAAGTAACTCAATTATCTCCCCGAGCAGAGGCAATCGCCATTTTAAACACAAGTCACAAAAACACATGAAAATCCATAACTTCATAACTGCCGAACATATTACATTCGTATTGCATATCCCCAGATAGCCTGGATCTGAGGGCACATTATTGGAGAATAGCGCTCAGATCCCATTTGCACAGTTTAATCGCCATGGAGTCAAAGTCTCTTTCAGTTCTTTGGTATGCGATTGACTCCATGGGATGGCTATCTGGGTTAAGTCCATTCGTGTGGTTGAATCTCCCGAACGGCTGGCATTCATATACTTTTGTCGATTGAGAAGGGGAGGTCGACGGCTTCAGCGGTGTTCGGCTGAAAAAGTGTCCGTTTTCAGATCCATGAAATAATCGTCGAACACCGCTGGTCGTTCGCATGGAAAAAAATGGCCGCCGCCTCGTGGTCGACATACGAACGACGACCACCCGGCATTCGGTTTTAATTGAGAAGTGTCTGTGGTTAACCGCAATGTTCTAATTGGGATCAATAGGTTAACCAGCAGCAAACTTCTCTTCTGGGTGGCCGTCCGTTCGGTAGTTCCGTTCGACAAAACCGACATTACCTTGAATAAAGCATACGAATGGGGAAATTCATGTAACCGGCAAAACAGGCGAACCAAGCATTTGTAATCCAGACAGATGGGTCTGTCACACGGCTCCCCCCTTGTGGAACACTCCGGCAGACCCGGCTTGACCCTTTGGCGGGTCAACTTGGGGATGACCGGACTGGGAAGAAGTAGGGACGTCTGTTTGCCAGGACAACCCATCCGCATTCCCATTCTGCTTACCGGGTCGGTAGCTGATGGTGAAGTTGTAAGGCTGTAGTGCCAAACTCCACCTCAGCAGTCTGCCATTGTCTCCTGAGACCCGGTTAAGCCAGACAAGGGGGTTATGGTCCGTAATAAGGGAGAATTCTTGTCCGTATAAATAAGGGCTCAATTTCTTCAGTGCCCAGACCAGGGCTAAACACTCTTTCTCCACTGCCGCATAACTTACTTCCCGGGGTAGTAACTTTCTGCTTAAGTATGCGACAGGGTGCTCTCCTCCATCTTCCCCGACCTGGCTTAGCACAGCCCCCAGTCCATACATGGAAGCATCTGTATGTACAAGAAAACGTTTGTTAGGGACTGGGGCAGCCAGGACAGGAGCATTAACAAGAGCCTGCTTAAGTGCTTGAAACGCGGCTTCACAAGCTGGAGACCACAGGACCTGCTTAGGCAAATTCTTCTTAGTCAGGTCAGTCAAGGGCTTAGCAACCGTACTGTAGTCAGGGACAAAACGTCGGTAATACCCTGCCGTCCCCAAGAAGGCCAGCACTTGGGTCTTGGTGATAGGTGTGGGCCAGTTAGCCACCGCCTCTACCTTAGCTGGCTCCGGTCTCTGGCTCCCACAGCCTACTCTGTGACCCAAGTACTGTACTTCTGCCATGCCTAGATGGCACTTGTCTGGCTTCAAGGTCAGGCCTGCGGCCCGAATCTTGTCCAGCACCACCCCCACGTGTACTAAATGGTCTTCCCAGGACTCACTGTAGACCGCAATGTCATCCAGGTATGCACATGCAAAATCCTGGAAGCCATCGAGGAGCCTATCCACCATACGCTGGAACGTAGCCGGAGCATTCTTCATCCCAAATGGCATAACCTTAAACTGGTACAGGCCAAATGGGGTGACGAATGCCGACTTAGGGATAGCATCCTCGGCCAGGGGGATCTGCCAATAACCTTTACACAGGTCAATGGTGGTCAAGTAGCGCCCCCTGGCAATGCGGTCTAATAACTCGTCTACCCGGGGCATAGGGTAGGCGTCAGTGGTGGTCCGCTCGTTGAGCCGCCTGTAGTCCACACAGAACCGGGTGGTCCCATCTTTCTTAGGCACCAGAACTACAGGTGAGGCCCACGGACTGTCTGAGTGTTCGATAACCCCCAGCCTGGTCATCTCCTGTATCTCCGTCCGCATTCCTTCTCGGACTGCTTCAGGGATATGGTATGGGGGTTGTCGTAGGGGGTTCTGTCCGGGTGTCTCGACCTTGTGTACAGCTAGGGTAGTGTACCCGGGTTCTTGGGAGAACGTCGCCTGCTTCTCCCACAGTAACTGTCTCGCCTGTACCTTCTCCGCCGGGTTTAGCCGGTCCCCCAGCTGTACAAGACTAGTAAGGTCTGTCTGGGGATCCTTCTCTAACAGGTCAGGTAAAGGTAAGTTCTCGGAGTCGTCAGTAGCTGGGGCACATACGGCCGCAACATCCTCTGGTCGTTCCTGATACTCCTTCAGCATGTTCACATGGAAGGATCGCTGAATCCTTTCATCTGAACAGCTGGCTATAAGGTAGGTAGTATCACACACCTGAGCTAACACTTTATAGGGGCCCTGCCAAGATGCTTGCATCTTGTTTGTCTTCACAGGCTTGAGTACCAGAACCTTCTGCCCAACCTGGAAGACCCGCTGTCGGGCACCCCGATCGTACCACCGTTTCTGTCTCCCCTGGGCCGCCTGGAGATTCTCCCTGACCATCAGGGATAGTTTCTCCATGCGGTCCCGGAGTTCCAGGACATATGGTACTATGGGAGTCCCTTCTTGCTCTGTCTCCCCCTCCCAGTGTCCTCTAATGAGATCTAGGGGTCCACGGACCCTTCTCCCATAGAGTAACTCAAAGGGGGAGAACCCAGTAGATTCCTGGGGCACCTCTCTGTATGCAAATAGCAGATGAGGCAGGAATCGCTCCCAATCTCTGCAAGTGTCAGTAAAGGTCCTCAACATCTGTTTGAGGGTGCCATTAAATCGCTCGCAGAGACCGTTAGTCTGTGGGTGATACGGTGAGCTAAGCAGAGGTTTAATACCGCACACCTTCCACAGCTGCTGGGTAAGCACAGCGGTGAACTGGGTTCCCTGATCGGAGAGAATCTCCTGAGGGAACCCGACCCTAGTGAAGATTTTAACCAGGGCATCAGCAACCGTCTCTGCCTCTATATTAGACAGCGCTACTGCCTCTGGATAACGTGTGGCATAGTCCACCACGGTGAGAATATACTTCTTACCTGATGGGCTAGCCCTGGCCAGTGGACCCACAATGTCAACGGCTATGCGGGAAAAGGGTTCTCCAATGATAGGCATCGACTGAAGCCTAGCTTTTGGGTGATCCCCCCGCTTACCTACCCGTTGACAAGTGTCACACGTGCTACAGTAAACCCGCACATCTCGGTTAAAATTGGGCCAGAAGAAATTTTGTGTGATCCTATGAGCTGTGCGGCGGGAACCTAGATGGCCTGCTAATGGCACATCATGCCCAATCCGCAGAATCTCCTGCCGGTATTTTGCAGGCACCACTAGCTGTCGATTCTGCGGAGGGGTACTCGGCTTCTGGGACGGTTTCGGGATCCTGTATAGTCTATCCCCCACCCACTCGTAGTGCTCCCCATCTACTCCTTCTCCCCCAGAATCGGCCCTGGCCCTGTACTTGGCTAGCGTCGGGTCTTCCCTGGTTTCCTTCCCGTACATCTCTGGGGTATCCCAACCTAAAGGGGCCTGGTCTAAGGTACAAGTCGGGGGAGAGAGTCTTACCTGGGTCTCAGCAGCAGGTGGGCCGGTCTCAGCGGCACGGGTCTGGGCACGGGTCTGGGCACGGGTCGTGACAGCATCCACTTCAGCAGGACCCATGGGAGCGTAGGCGGAAACAAGGGGTGCCAAGTCATTGCCAAGGAGAACATCCGCTGGTAAGTCCTTCATGACCCCCACATTCACATGTCTGGCGCCCACTCCCCAATCCAAATGTACCCGGGCAACGGGCAGACGAAACACGGCACCCCCGGCTACTCGTACTGCGACCGTGTCCCCTGTATGTTGGGCTTCGGATATCAGGTGCTTCTGGAGCAAAGTCATGGTTGCCCCGGTATCCTGTAGACCACTGACCTCCTTCCCGTTGACTTTTACACACTGTCGGTGGTGCTGCCTGTTATCCCGGTGGGCAGCCTGAACGGGGTCTGCCTCATGCAGGATGCCCCAGCACTCCTCTTCCTCTACACAGTGAGCGGCTGGGGTGGGAGGTCGTGGATTGCCGCCGGCTGGTCTCCTCCAGGACTGGTTCTGGTTGGCGCTGTTCATCGGGCACTCGGGTCGCTTGTGCCCTAGTTGCTTGCACAGGTAGCACCGAATGGGTTGGGCATACTCCCGTGAATTGAACCGAGGTGGCTGTTGGTACGGGGCAGATGGAGGAGGTGCTGCTGGGCGATGCATTGGAGGCTGGTATAGGTTGGCTGCTGGTGGGGCTGTTGGCCTGTACTCCACTCTGGCGGGAGCCTTGCTGATGAGACTGTCCAGTTTGCGGGCGTCAGTATACTCATCCGCCAGACGAGCTGCTTCGTGCAGAGTGGAGGGTTTACGGTCCCTTACCCACTCCCTGACCCCTGCTGGCAATTTATCAAAACAATGTTCCAAAAGAAACATCTGTAGCACCTCTTCTCCGGACACTGCCTGGCACCCCGCCATCCAGTGGGCGGCTGTGCGATGCACCTTACATGCCCATTCCACGTATGAGTCCCCAGAGGTCTTGACAGTGTCTCGGAACCTCCTCCGGTACTCCTCAGGTGTAACGGCATACCGGGAGAGTAAAGCTTCCCTGACGGCCACATAATCCCCAATCTCCTCATCAGGAATGGCCCGAAAAGCCTCGCTGGCCCGGCCTGATAACTTGCCGGACAATATAGTAACCCAGTCTTCCAGGGGTACCTTGTGCAGGGCATATTGCCACTCAAAATCAGCAAGGTACCCATCAATCTCTCCTTCTGTTTCACTGAAGGCTTTAAACGCAGTAAATGGTACCTTTTTCCTATCTCCCGGGTTTGCTGTGACTGGGGCTGCTGCAGCACCGCTTTGGTGAAGCAGGTTGGCCTCCACAGCTGCCATGACCCGGTCAATGGTCTCTGTAGTCGGGTTGGGACCATAATGTGCCAGCCTGATTCTTACCGCCCAGTCAAAGCTTGCCTCCTCGGGGGTTCTGTCAGCTGCACTGGGTCCATTGGTTCCCTCTGCCGCTGGTACTCCATCCATTTCCAGCAATAACGCAATAATATCCCTCTTCCTGAGGTTACTGGCTTGTCCCCCTCTTTGCTCCAATAAATCCTTTAGGGTAGCTCTCCTCAGGTTTTGGTATTGTAATTCCATTTAGTCCTGGTTGTAGTGGTCTCTTTGGGCGTTGAGGATCATCCCGTCGCTTGCCACCAGTTGTTACGGTACCTCCAGTAATAAAGGCACAAACCGCCGTTTAGTGAATGCTCCCCGTTCGCAATAATGTAGGCTGGTAGCGGGTATAGTAAAACCATGCGAACCGCCAGCTAGGGAACACTCCAAACTCCCGAACGGTACCTGTACGGCTATTTCCCTTCGCGAGCTCCAAATCCACGAACTGCCAATATTAGCCGAACGCTAATATCTCCCAAGCGGCAAAGAATTCCAATAAGCAGTCTCTAAGCGCCGGTAATAAAATCCCCCCAATAACGAGACCAAGCTCCGCTTTGAGGGTAAAACACGAACTGATTTACTGGGGGCTACCTGCCCGGTATTTATGCAGGTCTCCCACTTGGTGGACACTCCCCTAGGGGACCAAATGGGAGACTGAAATTACAGAAGGACATGGGGACATTTTGGACATACATCCCCACAATATTCCCAGCATGCATCACAGTTCCCTCCCCTCTGCTCGGGGGATAATTGGGAAGTAACTCAATTATCTCCCCGAGCAGAGGCAATCGCCATTTTAAACACAAGTCACAAAAACACATGAAAATCCATAACTTCATAACTGCCGAACATATTACATTCGTATTGCATATCCCCAGATAGCCTGGATCTGAGGGCACATTATTGGAGAATAGCGCTCAGATCCCATTCGCACAGTTCAATCGCCATGGAGTCAAAGTCTCTTTCAGTTCTTCGGTATGCGATTGACTCCATGGGACGGCTATCTGGGTTAAGTCCATTCGTGTGGTTGAATCTCCCGAACGGCTGGCATTCGTATACTTTTGTCGATTGAGAAGGGGAGGTCGACGGCTTCAGCGGTGTTCGGCTGAAAAAGTGTCCGTTTTCAGATCCATGAAATAATCGTCGAACACCGCTGGTCGTTCGCATGGACAAAATGGCCGCCGCCTCGTGGTCGACATACGAACGACGACCACCCGGCATTCGGTTTTAATTGAGAAGTGTCTGTGGTTAACCGCAACGTTCTAATTGGGATCAATAGGTTAACCAGCAGCACACTTCTCTTCTGGGTGGCCGTCCGTTCGGTAGTTCCGTTCGACAAAACCGACATTCCCTTGAATAAAGCATACGAATGGGGAAATTCATGTAACCGGCAAAACAGGCGAACCAAGCATTTGTAATCCAGACAGATGGGTCTGTCACACCGACTTTAGCGAAGTACCGAGCCAGGGCCGATTCTGGGGGAGAAGGGGTAGATGGGGAGCATTACGGGTGGGTGGGAGATAGGCTGTACAGGATCCCTAAACCGTCCCGGAAACCGAGTACCCCTCCGCAGAATCGACAGCTAGTGGTGCCTGCAAAATACTGGCAAGAGATTCTGCGGATTGGGCATGATGTGCCATTAGCGGGCCATCTAGGCTCCCGCCGCACAGCTCATAGAATCACCTAAAACTTTTTCTGGCCCAATTTTAACCGAGATGTGCGGGTTTATTGTAGCACGTGTGACACATGTCAACGGGTAGGTAAACGGGGGATCACCCAAAGGCTCGGCTTCAGTCGATGCCTATCATTGGAGAACCCTTTTCCCGCATAGCCGTTGACATTGTGGGTCCACTGGCCAGGGCTAGTCCATCCGGTAAGAAATATATTCTCACGATGATGGACTATGCCACACGTTATCCAGAGGCAGTAGCGCTGTCTAATATAGAGGCAGAGACGGTTGCTGATGCCCTGGTTAAAATTTTCACTAGGGTCGGGTTCCCTCAGGAGAT
>OW240913.1:178588046-178598515 GCA_933207985.1 Pelobates cultripes | reverse complement strand
CCTCTCCGACCAGGGAACTCAGTTCACCGCTGTGCTTACCCAGCAGCTGTGGAAGGTGTACGGCATTAAACCGCTGCTTAGCTCACCTTATCATCCACAGACTAATGGTCTCTGCAAGCGATTTAATGGTGCCCTCAAACAGATGTTGAGGACCTTTACTGACACTTGCAGAGACTGGGAGCGATTCCTGCCTCATCTGCTATTTGCATACAGAGAGGTGCCCCAGGAATCTACTGGGTTCTCGCCCTTTGAGTTACTCTATGGGAGAAGGGTCCGCGGACCCCTGGATCTCATTAGAGGACACTGGGAGGGGGAGACAGAGCAAGAGGGGACCCCCATAGTACCATATGTCCTGGAACTCCGGGACCGCATGGAGAAACTGTCCCTGATGGTCAGAAAGAATCTCCAGGTGGCCCAGGGGAGACAGAAGAGGTGGTACGATCGGGGTGCCCGACAGCGGGTCTTCCAGGTTGGGCAGAAGGTTCTAGTGCTCAAGCCTGTGAAGACAAACAAGATGCAAGCATCTTGGCAGGGCCCGTATAAAGTGTAAGCCCAGGTATGTGATACTGCCTATCTTATAGCCAGCTGTGCAGATGAAATGATTCAGCGATCCTTTCATGTGAACATGCTGAAGGAGTATCAGGAGAGACCAGAGGATGTTGCGGCAGTATGTGCCCCGGCTGCCGACAACCCCGAGAATTTACCCTTACCCGACTTGTTAGAAAAGGGTCCCCAGACTGACCTTACTAGTCTAGTGCAGCTAGGGGACCGGTTAAACCTTGCAGAGAAGGTACAGGCAAGACAGCTTCTGTGGGAGAAGCAGGCGACGTTCTCCCAAGAACCCGGGTACACTACCCTAGCTGTGAACAAGGTCGAGACACCCGGACAGAATCCCCTACGACAACCCCCATACCGGAGATACAGGAGATGACCAGGCTTGGTGCCATCGAACACTCAGACAGCCCTTGGGCCTCCCCTGTAGTCCTGGTGCCTAAGAAGGATGGGACCACCTGGTTCTGTGTGGACTACAGGCGACTCAATGAGCGGACCACCACTGACGCCTACCCGATGCCCGGGGTAGACAAACTATTAGACCGCATTGCCAGGGGGCGCTACCTGACTACCATCGACCTGTGTAAAGGTTATTGACAAATTCCCCTGGCCGAGGATGCTATCCCTAAGTCGGCATTCGTCACCCCATTTGGTGCTCCGGCTACCTTCCAGCGTATGGTAGATAGGCTCCTCGATGGCTTCCAGGAATTTGCATGTGCATACCTGGATGACATTGCGGTCTACAGTGAGTCCTGGGAAGAACACTTAGTACACGTGGGGGTGGTTCTGGACAAGATTCGGGCTGCGGGCCTGACCTTGAAACCAGACAAGTGCCATCTAGGCATGGCAGAAGTGCAGTACTTGGGTCACAGGGTAGGATGTGGGAGCCAGAGGCCAGAGCCAGCCAAGGTAGAAGCTGTAGCTAACTGGCCCACACCTATTACCAAGACCCAAGTACTGGCCTTCCTCGGGATGGCAGGGTATTACTGACGTTTTGTCCCCGACTACAGTACGGTCGCCAAGCCCTTGACTGACCTGACTAAGAAAAATTTACCTAAGCAGGTCCTGTGGTCTCCAGCTTGTGAAGCCACGTTTCAGGCCCTGAAGCAAGCTCTTGTAAATGCCCCTGTCCTGGCTGCCCCAGTCCCTAACAAACATTTTCTCGTTCATACAGATGCTTCCATGTATGGAATGGGGGCTGTGCTGAGCCAGGTCGGGGAAGATGGAGGAGAGCACCCTGTCGCATATCTGAGCAGAAAGTTACTACCCCGGGAAGTGAGTTATGCGGCAGTGGAGAAAGAGTGTTTAGCCCTGGTCTGGGCACTGAAGAAGCTGAGCCCTTATTTATATGGACAGGAATTTTCCCTTATAACGGACCACAATCGCCTTGTCTGGCTTAACCGGGTCTCAGGAGACAATGGCAGACTGCTGAGGTGGAGTTTGGCACTGCAGCCTTATAACTTCACCATCAGCTACCGACCCGGTAAGCAGAATGGGAATGCGGATGGGTTGTCCCAGCAAACAGACGTCCCTACTTCTTCCTAGTCTGGTCATCCCCAAGTTGACCCGCCAAAGGGTCAAGCCGGGTCTGCCGGAGTGTTCCACAAGGGAGGAGCCGTGTGACAGACCCATCCGTATGAACTAAGATTGCTGTGTTCATCTGTTTGCTTGTTTCACGAACTCACCCATTCGTATGCCTGGATTTAAGTGAATTTACTTTTTTACCGAACAAAACTGTCGAACGGACGACCACCCAGAAGAGAAGTGTGCTGCTGGTTAACCTATTGATCCCAATTAGAACGTTGCGGTTAACCACAGACACTTCTCAATTAAAACCGAATACAGGGTGGTCGTCATTCGTATGTCGACCACGAGGCGGCGGCCATTTTAAACCATGCGAAAGACCAGCGGTGTTCGGTACTAAATTCATGGAACTGAAAACGGACACTTTTTCAACCGAACACCGCTGATGCCGTCGACCTCCCTTCTCCAATCGACAAAAGTGTGCGAACACCGGCCGTTCGGGAGATGTAAAGGCACGAATGGACTTACCCCAGATAGCCTTCCCCATCGCATAGAACCTTCCCATTGAACTATGCGTATGGGATCTGAGCGCTATTCGCCAATAATATGCACTCAGATCCAGGCTATCTGGGGATGTGTTACACGAATGAGAAACGTTCGGCAGTTATAAAGTTATATATTTTTATGTGTTTTGTGATTTGTATTTAAAATGGCGATTTGCCTCTGCTCTGGGAGATAATTGAATTACTTCTCAATTATCTCCCGGGCAGAGGGGAGGAAACTGTGATGTATGCTGGGAATATTGTGTGACTGTATGTCCTGAAATGCCATATGTCCATCTGCTATTCCAGTCTCCCATTTGGTCCCCTAGGGGAGTGTCCACCAAGTGGGAGACCTGCATAAATACAGGCGGGTAGCCCACAGTAAACTCAGTTCGTGTTTTACCCTCAATGCGGAGCTTGGTCTCGTTATTGGGGGGATTTTATTACCGGCGACTAGAGACTGCTATTTGGAATTATCAGCCGCTTGGGAGATACCGGCGTTCGACTGATATTGGCTGTTTGTGAGCTTGCGGCTCACGGAGAGAAGGGGCCGTACGGATACCGTTCGGGAGTTTGGAGTGTTCCATGGCTAGCGGTTTGCATGGTTGTATTGAATACGCTTACAGCCAACATTATTGCGAATGGGGAGCATTCACTAAACGGCGGTTGTACATTTATTACTGAAGGTACCGTAACAACATCCAGCAATGTGGTATACATGATTCAATGCACCAATTACCACCTATGTAGGATGCTACATTGGGGAAACCACCCAGCAATTAAATGGAAGAATGAATATGCACAGACACTCCATTAAACACCACAAAGAAGGATTGTACAGCACTCCTGTGGGACACCACTTTACCCAGCCTGCCCACTCAATGAAGGACCTAAAAAATCAAAGTACTGAAAGGGGGTTTTAAAAATGCAAAAGAAAGAAAAACTTTTGAAACCAGAATGATCAAATTGTTTAACAGCAAGAATTGATTTGGGTTTCCGGTCCCACTACCAACACTTTACATGAACACTACCCCACATTATCTTACTGTTCTGTCATATGTATCAACACTTTAAAACATATTCTAATATGTTTATTCTATCAATATACAAAGTACTATGTGTAGACCTATGCGTTCCCATACTCTTATGCATGTATGCCTATATATATGACTGTGCATTTATATTAGAGTTCATGTGCATGTATGTATATGTATATGTGTTCATGTGTTTATTACAAGATACAAAATGTATCTTTTTTTTACATCTACATCACTGGACTAATGTGACTACAATCTCTCTCTCTCTCTATCTCTCTTTCTCTACATATATATATATATATATATATATATATATATATATAATTTCATTCTAAGTGTATTTTGATATAAATATATATTAATATCAAAATACAGTGTGTGTATATATATATATATAATATTTTTTATTTAAAAAAATATATATTTTTATTTACTTATTTATATTTTATAATAATAAATATATACACACAATATATATAGTTATTATATATATTATATAAATACACATGTGTGTAATTTAATTATAAGTGTATTTTTATATTAATATATGTATATTATATTTAATTAAAAGTATATTATTACATAGAAACATAGAATGTGAAGGCAGATAAGAACCATTCAGCCCATCTAATCTGCCCAATTTTCTAAATACTTTCATTAGTCTCTGGCCTTATCTTATAGTTAAGATAGCCTTATGCCTATCCCACGCATGCTTAAACTCCTTTACTGTGTTAACCTCTACCACTTCAGCTGGAAGGCTATTCCATGCATCCACTACCCTCTCAGTAACTTAATACTTCCTGATATTATGTTTAAACCTTTGCCCCTCTAATTTAAGACCATGTCCTCTTGTTGTGGTAGTTTTTCTTGTTGATCCCCTTTATGTTTTTAAGTGTTTCTATCATATCCCCACTGTCTCGTCTTTCCTCCAAGCTATATATGTTAAGTTCCTTTACCCTTTCCTTGTAAGTTTTATCCTGCAATCCATGAACCAGTTTAGTAGCCCTTCTCTGAACTCTCTCTAAAGTATCAATATCCTTCTGGAGATACAGTCTCCAGTACTGCGTACAATACTCCACTTGAGGTCTCACTAGTGTTCTGTACAATGGCATGAGCACTTCTTTCTACTGCTAATACCTCTCCCTATACAACCAAGCATTCTGCTAGCATTTCCTGCTGCTCTATTACATAGTCTGCCTACCTTTAAGTCATCAGAAATAATCACCCCTAAATCCCTTTCCTCAGATGTTGAGGTTAGGACACTATCAAATATTCTGTACTCTGCCCTTGGATTTTTATGTCAAAGATGCATTATCTTGCACTTATCCACATTAAATGTCAGTTGCCACAACTCTGACCATTTTTCTAGTTTACCTAAATCATTTGCCATTTGGCTTATCCCTCCTGGAACGTCAACCCTGTTACATATCTTAGTATCATCAGCAAAAAGACATACCTTACCATCATACCTTACTCCCAGGTACAGAGACTCATGGGATGAAGGCCCTCTAGTCCCTAGAGGTGGGAAACCTTGGGGATGGGTGGCGGGAACAGGGGACAAAGGGACTGGAGTTCCGTTTTTGTCAGGAGACCCCTTGGAGGGGGAGGACCCTGGGAGGGGACATTGTTATTATATGTGATCCACTCCTTGCATGGGAAAAGTATAAAGCCAAGTGTGGCCAATAAAGTGGCGAATAAAGTCTGGATGTTTAGTTTTGCATCCAGAAAAAGTATGTGCTTAGGTTACTGCCCTCTGTTTATATGGGCTGATTCTATTTTCTGATTGGTTATGCTATTCCTATGCTATTTACTTGCTGCTATGGAGTTTAGTAAATAAATGCCTCCTGTCATTATTAAAATTAAGATTAAAATTATACTAAAGCATACATAATCTTGAATTTTACTTAGTTGGATGAAAAAGTATTTGACGAAAGCACGTGTCCAAACTTAAAGCAAAGAAACAGGTGGTATGTACATCTGAAGGAGGTAAAGTATTCAGCAGCAAATGTGAGTCTAATTAAATATAAGTTAAGCTGTGAAACCGTAATACAGAGTATTGAATATACAGAGCATCTCATAAACTCCATTACTGTATCTGGGCATTATGCACACATGCAGTCTTAATGTTTATATTTGGATGGGATTTTGTAAATCTTCCTGCATAGTACACCAGCACCATTCATATCAATGCCCAAAAGCATGGTATTTCATAATTTATTCACAACATTTGTGTTGCTCCTACTGTATGTAACAATTGGTCTTTGTGCGGCTAAGATAATTTAGGATACAAACAAAAGAATTACTGTATAAAGAATACTGTATAAATGCTAATAATTTGTATCCCCTCCAATATTTTTGTCACAGAATAATGAAAATATGATAAATTCAAGATGTGTTAAAAGCATATTAATCTAATCTATTATGCTAATTTTTAGGTGTTAATTAACAGAAATGTATGTGCTGTTTAATTTCTTATGCAAGTTAAATATCTCTTGTTTCAAATGATACATTATTTTAACAAACTGTGGAAGAGGTTAGAACTATTTACCTATTTTTAAATGGCACTGTCTCTGCCTTACGGCAGTTGACATAACTAATGTTGACCATTTATAATATTATGCTACCCACTTACTTACACAGCTTCATACACTTCACAATTAACACATACGAATGAACACTGCTTTATTAGAAAATATATACCCAGGAAGTCCGATGTCATCACAGTTATGAATTCTAACATTTTTTAACAGTAACTGTTATTTATATGTATGATAGTCTTAAAATATATATATTTTTTATCTGGGTTACAGTGTATCTGGAGACGTGTTGAGCAGCTCTGGGTAGTTTGGAATGTAAACTTGTAAACACAATATTATTGTTTTGGGTTTTTTTATGATTTTTTCCCTCTATTGTTTCCTTAGGTTTTGCATTGTTGATTCCTACAAAGCTTTTTATTTTATTCATCTGCTTTTTTTTTTCCAAGTTATGGATTTTTTTCAGATTTTTAGCTACATCTGAAACATAAAATGACATGCTTCCAGGCAGAATGTAATTGTATTGTTATCCTATTATTAAAACTCTTCACTGTGCAAGCTTTGGTTTTATTTAGTAATTTGCATGATATTGAATATTTATAATAAAAATAAAATCTCCACTTTAAAACAAACTATGGATTGAAATTGAAATATATATTTATGACCTGAAATCGATGATTGTGCTAATTTTAATTAATATTTCCTGGAACACTTACATGAGGATATTTTATATTGGTGCAGTGAGCAGAATGAAACATGCATTGCACATGCACTTACTTGCAAGCTAAAACAAATTCCTTCTACCCATATATCTTCTTCCATAATTTATTATTAAAGACAACTACAAAAATAACAGATTATGTCCAGTTAAGTTATATTACACTGTAGCATGTTTTACAAAACAAAGAAAATACAAAGATTTTCAAAGATTGTTTTGGTGCTTAAAGTACTCTTTAAGTGATTTAGTCTCCAGTAAATATGTAAGTTGTCTGTTTATTAACGCATGTTAATTGGTTATATTATTATTTTATTCATATTTTATGAATGATTTTTATATTTTATGAGGTGACTTTAATAAATAATTGAACACTTATTCCGCAGTTTATTTGTGTGCTCCCCTTTAATATAATTATTTTTCCCAACATATAAAGAACAATTGTGTAATAGTGCCTTAGAAGGATAATATAGGCATGAAAACAACTTAAGCTTAATATAGCAATATAGTATAGATATTGCCCCTGCAATCTCACTGCTCAATTCTCTGCCATTTAGAACTTAAAGAGACACTCAGGGCACCAATACAACTTTAATACATTTGATAGATTTTGGCCTCATTAACCCCTTAACGCCGTTACGGCGTTCTATGCCGACCCGCATTAAGTGGGCTTTAAAGCCGTTGCGGCGGCATAGAACGCCGTAACGACTTTGAGCCCTGGAGCGCCCGGGATACTTACCTACCCGGCGCTCCGCTTCGGGAGGACTGCCTCACAGCCCAGGCAGCCCTCCCATGGCAAAAGAAGCCCCCGGGGCCCATATGATCGCTCTCAAAGAGCAATCACATAGCCCCCTATAGCTGGCTGTGGATCTGCCAGCAGGGGGACTGTCTGAAATGTTCTAAAATAAAATAAATATATTTATAAGCATATAATATATATATATATATATATATATATATATATATATAATATATGTATACATTTTATATATATGCAACGTCATGCATAGTGTATTTTAATATTAATATAAGCACATATATTAGTATTAAAATACACTTAGAATGATGTTACATATATATTATATGTATATATATTATATATAATACAAAAATATAAGGTACAAAAGGCAAGCACTCACGGTCTTTTCTGGTCTCTTTAAAAAGTTGTTCTTTATTTCATAGGTTAAAACTTGATATGATCGACGTTTCAGCCAAACTTCATGGCTTTCATCAGGATCTTAACAGCTCAAAATACATCTTACAAATAACACACTTATATAGTAAAACAAATAATACAATCAATAAGTAAAACACTTACCACCTGAGGCTGCACTGCTTCCACGGCGTTCTATCGCCGTCTCTGCGCATGCGTCACCCTCCCGCTACCCGGAAGTAGCGTGTTGACGTCATCGTTGTCGTGGATACCCGGTATGTTTACCTGGCTCCACGGCAACGCAGCGAGCAATATCCTCGCTCTTTTCACAGTCAGCCTAGGCGATCTAACTCTAACTCTGCATCTAATCAAAACATTAAAAACATATTATATATTATATATACGTATAATTACAATAATAAATAAATAAAATAATAAAATTAATAAATAAAATATTGAAACAAAATTTTATATAAATTATATATTCATATGTAATTTCATTCTAACTGTATTTTGTTTTTAATATATATATATATATATATATATATATATATATATATGTAACAAAATACACTTAGAATGACATTCTATATATATCTATCTATATATAAAAAACAAATAACCGCAAAATGTATGTACCCCCTTCCCATTGCATCATTTCCTCTTTCAAGCTGTGACAAAACAGAACAAAGGCAGAAAAAATAATGGGAAGCAACAAAGTCCAGATACGATGAATACAGCAATGTCCAACGTCTGAGAAGAACTGTCAACCGCATAGCGTTGATGGACTGAAAATAAGTCAATGCCCACCATCCACGAAGAAGCGCCACACCAGATAGTGCTGAAGGACTGGAAACTGAAACGAGAGAAAAACAGAATCGAACAGGTTGATTATCCAATGAAATGTATTTGAATAAACTTGTAGATACCCAATGTAGCAAAACAAAATTACCTTAATATGTAGATATCCCAACCCAAAAAACAGACATAAGGACAGGTGACAGGTAGCAGAAACAACAAGCAGAGTTGTATACGTACCTGATAAATCCAAACTATAAAATTAAACAAGGGAGGGATAAGAATGGGTGGGAAATACTCGCCTCCTGTCATTAATAAAATTAAGATTATAGGTACACTAAAGCTAGCATAATCTACAATTTTATAACATGACAGGAGGCTTCGTATTTGCTGTTTTAACGCTCAGCCAACAAATCCAACGCTGCTTGTTTCACTGGTACCCATTCCGAGAATATTAGAGCAATCCTAAATCGACCTTCCAACTGCAAGAAGTGACCTCCGTTGATAGATCCATTGTACGTGGGGTTACGACCTGTTCCCTAGCAGTCGGTCCATGGGCTGCCAAGTTGACCTATTAGCCATATTCCTGTAGGTATAAAGTGCCGAGGGGTCGCGAGAAGAGACTTCCACCGTGTTTTGACTCTTGATGTGGGAGGTGATTCCTCCGATCGTGTCAGGTTCACCAGGCGATGTGGCCTTGCAGACAAACTCCAACCTCAGGCCTGCGCCTAAGTCCACCGTCAATACTCGAATAGAACCGAATAGTGTCTATTCGTTCCTTTATTACCTACCTGGTGAATTGTCTCCTCCGAAATAAAGTTATATACAGATAATAGTGTGGACAATACTAGCTGTATCCTAAGAGACTCCAGTCTACCAACTGGACTGTGTAATCCACGGCTGCGGTCTAGAAAAGACATCCAAAGGGCGTCCAATCAAGGTCTCAAACTGAACTTGTGTGGTAAACGGTGGTCAACTATTCTGGGAATTGTGAATCCTGGAAAGCTCAAAAGGATGGGACCGGAAACCGGGGTTGAGATTTCCATCCAAATACATCATCCTCTAAGAGTGCTAAGATGGCCGGATCCAATAGAGTTTAGGACCGTATAACACAGAAGAGCCCTTACGTGTTGCAGTGAGTGTGAGATACTCTGATTACCATTTGTACAATCCTGTTCCATGCCCGACCTGTCAATATTCGTGTAGGGGTTCCTGGCCTACACGCCACCTACAAGATAGGGAATAATACAGTGAGACCCCTAGGTTCCTGTCTCAGACTGTCCAAGCATGTATCTCTCAGTGTAGGTTTCCTTGATGGTAGTTTAACAGGAAGGCTAGTGAGAACCCAAATCAAGATGGTTCCTGTGATGGATATAGAGTCCGAACACTGTTCTCAAGGTGTGTTCAGAGTTGTAGGAGCAGTCCTGCCAACTTTATCTCAAGATTGTAAGGACCAGGGAAGCCAAGTCCTGAGAATTTCGGTTTCTCCATGCGATCCATGCATACGGTGCACCTGAAGACTGTTTATGTGAATTTTCCAGTCTTGTTACTCAAGCAAAGCAGTGCCCGTTTTCCCTATGCAGGTCTCAGAATCTCATGTCACCCTGACACGGG
>OW240913.1:178519692-178556477 GCA_933207985.1 Pelobates cultripes | reverse complement strand
TAAGCTAAAGGATAACCCAATTATCTCCAGGCAGAAAAAAACATATTTTTCCCAAAACTTAGAACGTACCCTAAAACACATGGTATCCCCATAAAGGGCATATCCCCTGATAGCCCTGGGTGACCAACATATTCAAAAATCACCCAGATCGGTTCAGGGGTTTTCGAATTGTGTGGAAGTCTATTTCGTTAAAGTCAAATAAACAAATGAAAGCACGAACTGAGCCCCCTGGCTCATAGGAGATATTGTTCCCCTTGTTTGTGGGAACTAAACTACCGAACAGCGCTCTCCTCGCTGTTCATGAAAAGGAAGCAAGCGGTCATATGTTTTTAGCGGTGTTTGGGAAGTCGAGTGTCCGATTTTAGTTCCAGACACGCGATGACCAAGTCCCACTGCCTCCTTCCATGTAAACAAGATGGCTGCCGTTTTCTCTTCCACTTGGCATTCGGCTATACCAACGGCGGCCACCCAGAGAGAGCGCTCAATCAACAATTTCCTTTGTAGATAATGAGCCAGGTGGTGGGAGGTGTTCGGTAGTTTCATCTACCGAACAAATAAAATATAAAAATACTGATTGGCCTCACAAAGTCAAGAATATAAAGTATTTTTTCTTCACAGTAGTATACTTCTCAAGGAGGATGGTCTCTTAATACAAGCGTCTATGAGTTTGCCTTGAGGGGGGAGCTGGAGTTAGCTTTGATGTTGATGTGCCAACAGAGGATTATATATATTATATAGAAAATAGATATTGTAACAATTGTCTGTTTGCAACACTGTGGCTAGCTAGGGTACTGGAAATTAGAATGCAACTGTGCACAATCAGGAAACATAAACCATGTTCCTATGACAAGACTGTGTCTTTGAGGGCACCCCTTAACCAAAAAGCCTAAGCCACTACACATTAATTAGGCAATATCTCCCCATACATAAAAGTATATATGCTGACAAACTGGACAAATTGACCCTTAAAAAAAAAAAAATTAAATAAAAAAAGGCCTTTTCTCCATTTAACAAATTATTTTTTTTGACTCCAGGAACGGCACTCCAAACCAAGCATGCCCAGGCTTGTGCGAGGCAATTTCCAAGAGATTGGAGTGTGGTAGCTAGAAAATTGGAATTTTGTCTGAAAGCCCAAATTTGACTGAATTCAGCCAGAACTAAATCTTCAAGTCTATAGTAAACTATTACATTTAGTTAGCAGAAATCAGTATTGCATTACCACAAATATTCTGTCCAAAAATAAATGACATATTCCATAATACATCTGAAAGAAAAGCTGCATGATATATGCTTTATACTTGCATGGATACTTTCTACATTATCATTTGTTTTTAAATGAATTTTATGCCATGAGGTCTGTGATGCTGAACATCACTGTAATGACGATGTTAAATGACACAGCAAGACATGAGAAAATGTGTTGGAAGCAAGTGATATGAATCTTATGATCTGTGGCATCTGGGGATAAGTAAATGTCTTATGTATCCACTTGGAGTTGATATCTGTAAAAGTGCAGGATTAAATGTTATGCTTTCATTGCACTTTATAAGCTAAAACTTTCATTTCAACCCCCCAAATTTTTGTTTCTTGTAAATTAGACATTCCCAAATCACGCATATACCAGATTTTAATACTAAATGTTAGGTGTGTAAATATAAAAAAAAAAATTACATTAAAAAGGGTGTTAAAGGCAAAAAACACAAGCCACTTTGAAGTACTTTACAAAGAGCGGAAATAGTCCTTCTTGACTCCATAATGGTAATCAGATATCTCCTTGGGTAACCTGTTTACATATCAATTATATCCTTGAATACAGTGGCGTAAATACCGGGGTCGCAGGGGTGGCGGCTGCGACTGGGCCCAGCCCACCAGGGGGCCAGGCCACCCTGCGACCCTGGTATGTACCCAGTTTGGCCAGCCTCTTCTCCTGGGGGGGCCCAGGAGTTGACCACCTCAGGGCCCCCCGAGGCTGCCCTTGGTATCACCGGGTGGGCGGGCAGGCTGGTGGGCGCGCGAGGTAGCACTCTCCACTGAGTGCTTCCTCTTCAGCTCCCTCGCGCACCGCACTGATACCGGAGCTGGAAGATGACGTCATATTCTGGCTCCAGTATCAGTACGCGGTGCGCGAGTGGGGAGAGTGCTCCCTCGCGTGCCCTTGCCCAGGAGCCCAGCAGCACCACTGGACCCCAGGGAATCCCCTCAGCACTCCAAAAGGTAAGGAGGCTGGGGGATTAAATTAAAAAAAAATGTGTGTGTGTTACTGTGTGTTAGTGTGTGTGTTAGTGTTAGTGTGTGTGTTTGTGTGTGTGTGTGTTAGTGAGTGTTAGTGTGTGTTAGTGTTAGTGTGTGTGTGTGTGTTAGTGTGTGTCTGCTAGTGAGTGTGTGTCTGCTAGTGAGTGTCAGTGAGTGTGTTACTGTTTGTGTCTGTTACTGAGTGTGTTTGTATGTGTCTGTTAGTGAGTCTGTTTGATGTCTGTTAGTGAGTGCGTGTTTGTCAGTGAGAGTGTATGTATGTCTGTCGCTGAGTGTGTCTCTGTCAGTGTGTGTCTGTTAGCTAGTATGTATGTGTCTGTTCGTGAGAGTGTGTGTGTGTCTTCAGCACTTACCTTTCTCCTGCGCCGGACTCCCATGGCGCTGGGGATCCCTCCGCCTCTCAGCTCCGAATGCGCATGCGCGGAAAGAGCCGCGCGCGCATTCAAACCGCCCATAGGAAAGCATTACTCAATGCTTTCCTATGGACGTTCAGTGTCTTAGAATCGCGGAAGCTCCTCTAGCGGCTGTCAATGAGACAGCCACTAGAGGCTGGATTAACCCTCAGTGAAACATAGCAGTTTATCTTTTAGAAAGTTTCTCAGTTTTTTACTGCTATGTTTTCACCTGCAGAGTTAAAACTAGAGGGACCTGGCACCCAGTCCACTTCATTGAGCTGATGTGATCTGGGTGTCTGTAGTGGTCCTTTAAGTGTGTGTGCATCTGCATGCACTGGCGTACATGTGTTGCGGCCCCGGCCCGCACAGAGTAAGCTTACTCTGCGCTAATGATGAGGGCCCACGGATCAATTTTTGCACCGGGGCCCCATGGGTCATGTCTACGCCACTGCTTGAATATTCTGTTTATACAAAAAAGCAATCATGCCTTTTTTAATACCTATATAATCTGATAAGACAATCTATTAGGCGGATAATTAAATATCTTTATTGTTCTTACTCTCCTCTGTCTGTATATTCTGGTATTGGTGGGTTGGTGTCGGGTTGGTGTTGTTTTGGTGTGCTGTTTGTTTCTGTTTGAGACGTCTATCAGTGACGAAGCGAGTGTGGACCCTGCTTAGGCACATGTCTTGGCCGAGTCACTGATAAGGGGAAGCTGCTTGTATTGTCTATCTGCTGGCATCTCTGTCCTTCATTATAAGATAAGTGGGGGGTCTAAAGCACCCAGGCCTCTGGACTGTATGATCAGTTACTGTAAAAAGGGTTATAGAGCAGACTATGGTGATAAAATGTACCCCAAACAACTGACTGTTCTGTGTGAACGGGAGTGGCCTGTCATATGCCCTGGTTCCCCTCCCCCCCTCCCGAGAATAGTCTGGAGGTAGATTTAATAACATGGTGCTACAGCCATTGACCTCCTGCATAGCCCCAGAATTATGTCTGTATCTGGTCCAAGGGAAGAAGAATGCAGGCCTCCTGTCCAAATTGAACTGAAACCAGGTGTGTCCCCCATCTGCCAGAGACAATATCACATTACACAAGCAGTAGTGAGGGGTAGTTAGAGATTCTTAGAGAAATTCATCCATTTCAGTATCCTGAAATCTTGCCAATTACCCTGGAATACTCCTCTATTACCCATAAACAAACCAGGTACCAACGAGTACAGGCCTGTTCAGGACCTCAGAGCAGTCAACACCCTGTTGTCCCTAATCCATACAACCTGCTTGCCTTACTTGCTGGTGGGGCTTCCTACTATACAGTTCTGGATCTGAAGGATGCTTTCTTCTGCCTGAGAGTGGTGGAAGAGAGCCAATGTATATTTGCAATGGGAAGATGCAACCACCAGAATTAAGAGACAACTGACCTGGACCAGGCTCCGTCAAGGTTTCAAAAATTCCCCTACCCTTTTTGAGAGTCAAATAGAAGTGTCAAATACTGCGGTAACAGCGCAATTGTAAACATTCTAATTATTTTTCTGCTAAATAGTACATTTTGGGCATGCTCTTCATATCTGAGAGTCAAATAGAAGCGTCAAATACTGCTGTCAACTTGCAGTTTTAAAACTTAAAATTTTTTGGGTGCTAAACTGCTAAATAGTACATTTTGGGGCGTGCTCTTCATATCTGAGAGTCAAATCGAAGCGTCTAATAGTGTGCTTACAGCGCCGTTGTAAAAAGTCTAATTGTTTTGCTGCTAATCTGCTAAATAGTACATTTGCGGCCTGCGGTGCACTTCATATCTGAGAGTCAAATAGAAGCGTCAAATAGTTCGCTTACTGCGCAGTTGTAAACATTATAATTCTTTTGCACCTAATCTGCTAAATAGTACATTTTGTGGCCCGCTCTTCATATCTGAGAGTCAAATAGAAGCGTCTAATAGTGTGCTTACAGCGCAGTGGTAAACATTCTTATTTTCTGGGTGCTAATCTGCTAAATAGTACATTTTGGGGCGTGCACTTCATATCTGAGAGTCAAATCGAAGCGTCTAATAGTGTGCTTACAGCGCAGTGGGAAAAATTCTAATTGTTTTGCTGCTAATCTGCTAAATAGTACATTTGCGGCCTGCGGTGCACTTCATATCCGAGAGTCAAATAGAAGCGTCAAATAGTTCGCTTACTGCGCAGTTGTAAACATTATAATTCTTTTGCACCTAATCTGCTAAATAGTACATTTTGTGGCCCGCTCTTCATATCTGAGAGTCAAATAGAAGCGTCTAATAGTGTGCTTACAGCGCAGTGGTAAACATTCTTATTTTCTGGGTGCTAATCTGCTAAATAGTACATTTTGGGGCGTGCACTTCATATCTGAGAGTCAAATCGAAGCGTCTAATAGTGTGCTTACAGCGCAGTGGGAAAAATTCTAATTGTTTTGCTGCTACTCTGCTAAATAGTACATTTGCAGCCTGCGGTGCACTTCATATCCGAGAGTCAAATAGAAGCGTCAAATATTACGCTTAATGCGCGGTTGTGAACATTCTAATTGTTTTGCTGCTAATCTCAAAAGTCAATTTTTTTATTTATTTTTTTCAACATATAATTTTTATTGTCTCATGTATATAAGACAAACAAACACAGGGGAATTTACATTAATGATAAGTCAAATACAGTAGTTCTCTAGATTTCTATGGTTTCATATAAACTATGTTACAGGATGCATGGGTGTAGGATGTAATCTAAACATTACTATACACTAGAGCCTGCTTATAAATTTGTAGCTTGATATTGTTAGGTTTTTAATGTGGACGGATGACCAAGTACCTTGTTTTAATTCTTATATATCAATTTATGCTCATGTTTGGTTGGAGCTACGACATCGATTTATGTGATTTTGAGTTATATTGGAAGTTCTAGGCAGAGTAAGTTGTTGTGTGTTCATATTCATGCATTACCCACCCTATGTAGTCGGTTGTATCTTTTAGCATTTTCATTGTTTGTATATATATATATATATATATATATATAAATAAATATATATCATATTACATGATAACTTGGAAACATGATAGGAGTAGGGGAAGCTCCATAAAGGTGTTTGTACTGTAGTGGGATGAAAATAAAATAAATTAAAATAAAATAAAAAAAATTTGTGGAGGGGTATATGGTAGGAGGGCAGGGGGAGAACTAAGACAGAGACGGAGACTGGACCCACATTAGATTGCTAAAATCAACAAGTATATTGGATTATGACTCAGGTGGTTGTAACACTAAATAGGATCAATAACTACTTTATTCGGAAGATTCCCAGTTGACCCATTGGTCTAGGAATTTGTGCATATTCCCTCTCTTAGCACATTCATTTTCATGGTTACTTGTAGTGTTGACTCTGGTTATCACTTCTGAGATGTTGGGACTAGCGTCGCTTTTCCACTTCATATCTGAGAGTCAAATCGAAGCTTAACTCTGATTTAAATTTATTACATCGATCACTTTAATAATATTGTTTCACACCTACAACACTTGTTACACAGATCTAAGTGATAGAAAATAGATTGATATTTTCTACACCAGAAACTACCAGATAACAAGCTGCTATATTTAAACCAGTTATCAATAGCTAAGAGGTACTTAAACAATATTGTAATTCTGGGGCAATACCCTCACAAGTCAAACTGAGAGGTCAGTTTATAGGGAAAACTGTTGCCTGGATACAATTCTAAAACAATTTCCATTTGTCCTTTGCAGACTTTATATGCTGGAAAAACACAGGTGCCAACTGCTGTGGCTTTCTGCGCTGTGCATACCGGCAAGGAGGGCAGGGTTGAGGAGTGGGTGGATGTTGATATGGAGGATGATGAGGTCCTAGACCCCACATGGAATCAAGGTTATGAGAGTGACGTGTGCAGTTTGGAGGAAGAGGCATTGGTCGCACAGAGGCACAAGCACAGCATAAGAGGGAGAAGGGTGCAAAAGCGGAGCGGCCGTCCCCTAGTGCTCGTCGGCATGTATTAGTTCGAGAATTACCAGTTATCCAAGTAATACATGTAGCGATCAAAGGATCCATATTCGAGTTGAGCGAACCTGAACTGCAAAGTTCGGGTTCGTACCAGATTTAACTATCCATTCGTAGTTTCACAGTCAGATGGGCAGTCCGGGGGCCAGGACCCAGACACTGGGACCCAGTATGCCTGATGTTGAAGTTAGGAGTCAAAGTATAATGGAATGGATTAGCAGGGTCTCGTGCATGGTAACCGCACGCCCCCTGGTGTTGAGCACCAGCGTTTGTTCGGCCACATCCCAGGACCCTGATGCAGCATCAGTAAAAAAAAGTAGAAATTGGCGTTCAAATTAGTTTTTTGCATTTTTCACACATAAACAAATAAAGCTAACTTTGGCTAGTGTTTGTGACCAAGTGGCTACTAAAAAACACTGGACATACCCCATTTGCAATACCTTGGGTTGTCTACTATTGCAAATGGTATGCCATCATGTGGGTAATTCTCATTCCTGGGCTACCATACGGTCTCAAAGGCAACGTAACCAATCTGGTGAATTTCAATGTGAAAAAAAATGAAAAATGTAACATGCTATATTTGACCCTGTAACTTCCCAAAACACCGTACAAACTATACATAGGGTGTACTGTTTTACACATGAGACATTGCTGAATACAAATATGTGTATTTTATTGCAGTAAAAGCAAACAATTTTATGATATTTACAGTTAAAATGTCACATAGATACAAAAAAGAAGAAAAGTGAATGGCGCTTACACAGTAAAACAGGAGCACAGTTGGAGTGGAAAGGGTGTTCCCCAACACCCTAAAGTCAAGTAATAGAAAAAGGTACTAAAAGCAACAAGTGCCAAATACACACACCACTCCCTGTGTATCAAAACAGGCAATAATAATACTTATACATGTACAGGTACATATAGGAGATGGTCCATATAAAAACCTATAAAGATAAAAAAGAGTACATAGTATAGCCTGTATATACAGAAGAAGGAAATATGGAAGTGATTGAATACACTCACGGATTTCAGAGCCGTGCCAGGCTCTGTATATGGTGCCCAAGGGTGCCTCAGAAGGCTCTGTGGAGAATCTTGAATAATATCCCCCAGAAGTAGGAAAAAACAGCAGCAGAAGGATGAATAAAAAATAATAAATTTATTGTAAGTAAAAATTAAAAATTAAAATAGTAACTGTGCAGGTCCCATATGGTGACACACAGAATCACAGTCATGCAGACGCGTTTCAACTCAGTCCGAGTTTTCATCAGTGCATAAAACATCCAGCTGCTGTTCCATTTTAAAATCACTGCTTATTCTAATTGCCGGTCACATGGGCGGAAGTTCGAGTGGCCGGCGTCTGACGTCACTTCCGGTATTTCAGCATTCATTTTCCTGCTTGATTGTATTCAATGCATTTGCCCAGTTGAAGCTGAAAACTCCATGTAGTGAATGGGCATATTATATGATTATTAGAGTGCATACAGGAACAATGATTTATACTAAGAAAAGTGACATAATTGTCTATACAAATAGCAGTAATCATACAATGATATGTATAAAAGAGAAAATTAATTGGTAAACAACATTATAAACACATAATACCTTATGTCAGTTTCAAATAGATTTGTTAGTACATTTGCCCAAATGAAGCAAAAAGCTCCATATTAAAGATGGGCACCTTTCATATATTATAAAGTGTGTACATATAGGTAGTCATTTATAACATGAAAAGAGACATAACTATTTGTGCAAATAGCAACAATAGTGCAATGCTGCATACCAAAAGGAAAAAAAAAAGGAATATATATGTATTAATAAAAAACAACAACATATGGGCACATAGTATGTGGTATCTTAAAGGTATACATCACATCTAGGTTATGTAAATGTAGCCCATATAGAATAGGATTGGTGTGTGAAAGAAAAGAGAAAATTTAATTATAAAAAATGAGCCAATTCGAAATCTAAATTCAAGCCCTTAGGGGATAAAGTGTTTAATTCGAATATCCACCTACTTTCAATTTTGCAGAGTTCTTTGAAATTATCTTCACCCCTCCAATCCTTTTTCTTTTGAGCAATGGCAATAAAATTAACATGCGAAGGATCACTGTTGTGACATTGTAAGAAATGTGCGGAGACACTATGTTTGGCATAACCCCTCTGTATATTGCCCAAGGGTTCCAGCATGCGGGTTTTTAATGTTCTCGTGGTCATTCCCACATACTGGAGTCCACAAGGGCACCAGAGGAGGTATATCACATTACTAGAGTGGCAGGTGAGGATAGAATTGATCTTATATTCCTTTTTGGATATGTTAGAAGTAAATTTAGTGTGTGTGTCTTTCTTAGATTTTGTTCTTTTGCAAACTGTGCACATTTTACATGGATAGAAGCCATATTTTTGGTTAAAAATATTAGTATTAGCAGTCTGAGTTTTTATATGGTTTTTAACCAATAGACTTTGGAGATTTTTTGTGCCTCTATATACAATTTTTGGTTTTTCACTAATGATGTTATTAAGACCTTCATCGGTTTTTAGGATGTGCCAGTTTTTCTGAACAATAGATTTTATATGTTTAGCATCACCACTATAGTCCAAAATTAAAAGGGGTTCCTCTGTTTGTTTAGTTGCTTGTCTATCTTTATATTCTAACTGGGACTCTCTATTTAGTTGTTTAATTTCCTGGATTTGGTGATCTAAAGTGGTTGGATCATACTTCTTTTCAACAAAAAAGTTTTTTAATCGTCCCGCCTGTTCTTCATATTCCTTAATGTCACTGCAATTTTTGAAAATGCGGTTGAATTGACTTTTGGGTACATTGCACAACCACGGATCATAATGACAACTCGTGGTGTCAATGTACCCATTGACATCCACCGGTTTAAAATAGGTTCTGGTGAGGATATGGTTGTTGGAGACATAAATCTCTAGATCTAAAAACTGAACTGACGTTTGGCTAATTTGACTAGTCAAAACAATATTTCTGCAATTGTCGTTAAGACCCTCCAAGAAGAGATCCAAAGAAGTTCTGGACCCCTTCCATATAAAAAAAATATCGTCGATGTCACATAGAACTAAAATTTTTTTACAAATTTTATTTTCTCACATTGTTTGATATTTTATTCATATTAAATTATGTTTCATACCTATATTTTTTATGTTAAATGAAAGCCCTGTTTCCACTGAATAAAATTATATATAATAAGTGTGGGTGCATATAATATGAAAGTGGCAAATTACGTCTGAACAGACATAGAGCGCAAATTCAAGTTTTTATTTACATTTTGTTTTGATCACAACATGTATATTTGGCTCAGTCCTTAAGGGGTTAATGTTTCCCATCCCCTTTATTGATTTTGTAACTCACCTCTGCACTTTTCGGAGGCCGCTTCGGGCTCATTGGGATTTGGTTTCTCTCCGACCTTTATTTGTTATTTAAGATTTAGTGGTTGGAGCAACCAATGCCTCTATGGGCAGTAAAATGCCTTAAGTGTAACGGTTGAGGCCATGACCATAGTGGTGAGGTGTCACACATCCCTCCTTAAGAGGGTGAGTCTCGGGGTCTCAAGATATGGGTATTAGTATACGAATTATACTGTGTATTCCCATCACATTTTAACACAATTTATAAAAGGTGGGTATTAAATTGAACTGGGTTAAAACTTGCTGTATCTTGCCGAGTGTCTTCAGTCTTCTCTCGGGGATGTGCGTCTTGTTTTCTGAGGACGCCATTCTTCGGGCAGGGATTTGCCGGGGTTCTGGAGGGTTGGCTGTAGGTTCCGAGACATACCCCATTGCCGCAAAAGGTCCAATGCCTTATCTGGTGTGGTTGCTGTGATGAGCTTACCCCCTTTTGTGATAAGGAGTTTGGCCCGGTAGCCCCAGCGATACGGGACGTTATGATGTCTCAGTGCGTCCGCTATGCCCTTGAAGGATCTTCTTCGGCGTAATGTCTCTGCGGATAAGTCCATAAACATTAGAATGCCTGCCTTTGAACTGGGCAGGTAAGTTCTTTTTGGTTCTATGTGCCCGTAGAATTTGGTCTTTGATGTGGTAGTAATGAAGTCTCATAAGGACATCCCTCGAAGTAGTGGGCGGTAGATGCTGCAGTCTGGGAAGCCTACGTATGCGATCCAAGAGGAACATGTCTGCTGGGATATCAGGCAGTATAGCTTGAAACATTGCCACAGAGTAGGCCGTTAAATCTTGTGCCCCTACATCTTCTGGTACTCCTCTCAGGCGTATATTTTTGCGACGTGATCTATCTTCTGTCTTCAATTTTAGTCTCGTGGATGTAAAGTTGTTCTTCAATTTTGCTGAGGCGTACTTCTGTCGCATTATGTGCCGTAGTGAGGTTTTCCATATTGTCCTCGAGGTGGGAGGCACATGCATCCAGGTCAGTGAGGTATTTTCTCATGTCATTAATAGCCTCTGTAACGGTGGTTTGCATTTTGGGAACCGCTGCATCCAGCATGGTTTGCAGGAACCTCTGTGTTAAAGGGACATCCTCTTGTTTACCCGCTATGCAGACGCAGTCCGCATCATAATCTGGGTCGGCACCATCTTGGGTCTGATGGTCAGCGGGTTTGTGCTGTGGCATTCTGGCTGCAAAGAAGGCTGATTTATCTTTTGCCTCCGCGGTTTTCTTTGCGCGGTGTTGGGACATCGCTCCTGATGTTAGGGTCGGAGATTACACCAAGAATGCCTGGTTTAGTCGCGTTATGGAGTCCGTGGAAGCGGAGCTCGTTTAGTGTGCTTCCATCTCACTTGACGTCAGGCCACGCATTTTTTTTTTTAACGTTTAAAAACCTTTTTTAAAACTTTTTTTAACATTAACCCCTAGCTAGCCTAACACCAAATTCCCCAATTCCCCTCTAACTTCAACCCACCCCAGCTAGCTTAATATATAATTTTAATATAGTTAAATTATTAATAAAATAAATGTAACCCCTGAAGGTTACAAAAAATAAAAGTTGACACTCGAGTAATATTGAGGCAGACCGGAGGAGTGTTAACCCTGCGATCACCGCAATCTCCGTGATCTGGGGTTACCATTAGCGTTAACTGCTTCCCCGGCATGACGGACCGGGTCCGTCATCCAGCGTTACGGGGTTAAGGACAGGCTGATTGTACATGTTTTGATCAAAGCAAAATCAATACAAAACCTGGAATTTGACTATATGTCTGTTCAACCATAATTTACCTATTTCATTTTAAGTGCATATATTATATATATAATTTTGTTCAGAAGAGGGCTTTCATTTCATATCAAATATTTATATATACAACATAAAATCTAAAAAAGTGTGAGAGATGAAGAAATGTAGGTATTTTCTTAGTTCTAGTTGGCATTTTTACTGTAAATATTATAATATTGTTAGCTTTTACTGCAATAAAACACACATATTTGTGTTCAGCAATGTCTTATGGGTACAAGTGTACCCCCATGTACAGGGTTTATGGGGTTTTGGATATTTACAGGGTCAAATATAGTACTTTCCGTTTTTTAGTTTATACACATTGAAATTTGCCAGATTGCTTATGATGCCTTTGAGACCGTACAGCAGCCCAGGAATGAAAATTACCCCCATCATTGCATACCTTTTGAAAAAGTACACAACCCAGAGTATTTAAGATAATGTATGTTCAGTCTTTTCTAGTAGCCACTTGGTCACAAACACTGGCCAAATTTAGCCAGAGCAGTCCCTTTGCAGGCAGATCTGTGGGCCTCGGCTGTAAGGCAGTCCACCAGAAGTGGATCGCCACAGAGGTAGGTATCCAGCGGCTCCTGGGGCTCAAAGCCATTACAGCATTCCATGCCACCACTTTAAAGCCCATTGACTTGTGAACAGCATGGAACGCTGGAAATGTTAATAGGTTAACTCACCCATCTCAGATTCCAATGGGCCAACACTTCATTTCTTAGACATGTTGGTATGAATGTACTTTAAAAACTTTCTGGGATTGGTCCTGCTCTCTTTGGCTATGAACTTTTCATTTTCAAGTTTAGCTCTTCTAATAACCCTTTTGCAAGCTCTATTGGCATGCTTATATTTGTTATAGGATGCTATAAATGTTTTGAATGCACTTTTCTGTTCATTTATTATTTCACTGACCTTTTTACTAAGCCACACTGGTTTTAATTAGCTTATTTTATATTTCCTATATCCTATTGAGTTTAGCCTTTTTTTTTTTGCGTTTTTGTACAGCCCATATAGAATAGGGTTTTTGTGTAAATCTCAAATGATACCAAATTATGGTAACTATTTCCCAAATACTCCCTAACATTTAAAATTAAGTAAACATTGTTAATTATGAGAAGATCCATACAAGCATCTGTTCTAGTTTGTGCTTCTACTAATTAAGACATGAAAATCTAATTTATCAGGTTTAAAAAACAAACAGTTTTTCTTAACTGTACTAGTAGTACCTCTAGCCCAATCAATGTATGGATAATTAAAATCTCCAATGATTAACACATTACCCTGTAGTCTATGGAGCAGTGCAGCCACAGGAATGGGCGTTGACATTGTGGGAGTTGTAGTTTTGGCCAAGGTTTCAGGTGGTGGGGGTGGGGTCAGTTGGACGGCAATTTGTGAAGTGGCCATCTTAATTAATTGAACACTTACTTGTGAGTTGTCTTGCAGTTCTGTGTTGGATTTCTTCTCTTTCTTGCAGATGGCTTCGTTTGAAGAGTTCCTGGACGGTGTGTGGCGTCGGTGAACGATCGTGGGATCAAGTTGCTGAAGGTGCGACTAGGTGCCCTGAGCCCTGGTGCTGTCCCGACTCAGCGGAGGTGCAGGAGCCCTTCCCCCAACGGAGCGGGGATGAGTGGTCCGGTTGGGGTCTAGATGGGAGCAGCGACCCTGTCAGCACTGGGACAACTGCCCCTCACGGAGGCCCAGTGTGTGGGCGGCCATGGAGGTCACCCAGGACGCAGCTGAGCGGGTGGAGTGTGCCCCGCCATCGGGCAGTTGACGGGAGTGGACGGAGGAGTGTGGGCTCCGGTGTGGACAGGAATGCTGCCGGGTCGGAGGTCATCCCATGAGGTGCCCCTGGACGCAAGGAGTCTGTCTCCAGTGACCTCACTGTTGAGGGGCAGGGGTCAGTACAACTGGGTCCAGGATGGAGTGGGCCAGGTCCCTGGCTTTCCTGAGTGGTAGTGGGGTGTGGGGCGGCCCGGGTCATGCGAAGGGCCAGAACGGTAGATAAGGCAGCAGTTCCTTGGCGGCCAGGAAGGTGCAGCGACAGGGGGGACAGCAGCCCTGGTAGGTACTGGCAGCAATGGGTCGATGGCAGGGAGCTCAGTCCCAGCAGCGCCTCTGAGGGGGGTGCAGGCACACAGGATCTTGAGCAGAGTCAGGGCGCAAGGAAGATGGAGCACAGGAGTCTTCTCCTTCGTGGGAGTACAGTGGTGGCCGCTTCCAGGACATGCATGGCAGGTCACGGGATGGGTCCGGGCACAGAACTTGCGAGGAGTGTCACAGGGACAGGGATCAGCACAGGGTGGACAGGAGGCATCCCATAGGTGTGGCAGGGACAGGAGCCCCTAAGTCAGGCGCAATGGCAGAAGGCGGTCAGGTTCCCCAGGCAGGATGGTGAGGTGCAGAAGGCACTTCCAGGTCTTCCAGCGGGAGCTCACTTAATGGGAGGGACTTGGATGCGGCTGTTAGAGCCGGGACAGTGAGTGCGGTCGGAGGGAGTGTTGGGCGGATGGGCGGGTTGGGGCTCGAGTGAGCACTGTATCCAGGTTGTCTTTTCCCCGCAGGTCCACGGTTCTCTCTTCCACGGTCCCTTGATGGGATTAGGCTGCAGATCGAGTACACAATGCTACGGGCCTAGAGGAGGTTGATGAAAGGACGATGTCCCCGAGTCCTGCTAAGGCTGGGGGTTCTGGCGGTGAGTCAGTTTCTGCACCACACACAGGGGATCTCTTGGGTTGTTTAAAGTCTTTTTTGTTAACATGGGACTAGAAAGGGGCAGGGGTGCCACATTTTAGCCAGGTATAGGATCCTCTGGCAACCGTTGCGGGGGTTGGTGTGGCGACGCTGGTGATAGTCGGTACGAGTAGGCAAGGTGGTGAGGCTGCCTCTCCTGTCGGGGTGGTGGCCTCCGGGGCTGTCCGCAAACTGGAGGAGTTAATGGGGGAGATCCCGGATATGGCTAGACAGAACTTCCATGTGTCCTTTGCGGGGCCATTGGGCTGTCATCTGAAACTGGAGGTGAAGGAGAAGATATGACATGGTGAGTTTCTTGAGATTTTTTCCCTCCATCCATTAGATGAATTCATTGATCTGAAGGAGGAGGATAAAAAAGAAGGAGGATGAGATAAAGCGGAGGCAGTATCGGAAGATACCCAAGTTGTTTGTCAATTGGTTGCGGGCCTTTTGCATCTTGCCGAGCATGGTGGGGGAGAAGGCGCCGGACCGGTGCTTGCAATTATTTTGTTATTTAGATGGAATCTGGGAGGCTTATGAGGATTGGCGTGGTGGAAGTACGATGAGCAGTTTCGCCAGCCTTTGGCGGCAAATCCGGGAATGCGGTGGGACCAGATGGACCTAATCACTCTGGATGAAATTAATGATGGTGCAAAAAGCGGCCCCCTTTTCGGGGGGGGGGGGAGGCGGCGGAAGTTCGTTCGCCTCTTCATCGGCTGGACAAAAGAAGAGTTTTTGCTGGCTCTTTAATTAAAGTCAGTGTAAGTGTGGTAAGACTTCCGCCACCAAAGGCGTTGGGGGTACCGCAGTCTCATCGCCTCCCACTGGGGTCAACTCCAGTGAGGGTTGGCACGATGTTGCCCTGGCTAAGCCAGGAACGCTAACCAGGAGGATGCAAAGTTATTGTTTGAGGGGTTTTCCGGGAGATTTTTTGTTCCAGGAGCAGGCGGTCGGATGCGGTGTGGTAATTTGAAGTCTGTTACAGAACACACTGGGGTGAGGAGGGAAAAGCTGCTTAAGGAGGTCCAGTTGGGTAGAATGGCAGGTCCTTCTGCTGACCCTCCCTTGGCCGATTTGCGGATTTCACCATTGGGGGTGGTACCCAAAAAGGAAGCCGGTAAGTTCAGGCTGATACATAATTTGTCATATTTGAAGGGAGCTTAGCACTTCTCGAAAAGGAGACGGGGGCGGTGCTGTCGTCCACTACCTTGATGAATTCCTTTGTGTGGGCCCAGCAGAGCATAGCAATCCCTTGTAGCAGATTCCCCCCAATAAGAGACGGTACTCCAAATTGAGGGTGAAGTAGAACTGACTGTACTGGCACATACAGCCTCTTTTATTCACATTCTACAAACATAGTACTGTCCACAGGGTTTTGAAGAACAGCCAATCAACACATTACAACACAGCTAACACTCCCATTCATTACATCAGAAATCCTCCCCTCTGCCTTTTCAGATATCCCAATTTATTTTCCTGCCACGAGCATGCATATATTTGAAAAGTTGACACCCCACAGTATTGTATATGTGTTTTGATGCATTTAATGCAATAGTTTTAGTCAAAAAAATTGGAGAAAGTGTGTGGTGGTAATTGTTCAATTTTCATTTTTACACACACATTGCTTTTTGACTGTCATTTAGAAGAGCCTGTTGTTAGTTATTGCAAAAAAACACTCCATGTTGTTTTCTGCAAGGCCTCCTTAGTACACCCATGCCCCCCACGCATAGGGTAAATGTAACCAAAAAAAAAACACAAAAAAAACTGAACAGCAAATGTTAAATTTTTTTTAAAATGGATCAGTGTGTGGTATCGTTTGAAGCAGTCCCCAATACAGAGTCCTGGACCAGGACAATCATGACAGTGATACACGATATCTTTTATCTGCCCCCTCTTAAAACAGACTCTGCATCTTTTTGGGGGATTCTGCTTTGTCGCAGTAGGGGAAATTTTAAAAATAAAATGCGTAGCCCCAACTCTGCTCTCTCTAATTACTGCCCAGGGAACATGTGCATCATGGTACAAAATCCCTGAAATGATCTGGAGCAGAAACTGTCAAAAAATCAGTTGCATTCCGGGGTTTGCTTTTTTGAACAACAAAAAAGCATTGTGGGTTGCAATCTGCATTAGGTAGATTGCAACCTTTTTGTACCAGGCCCTTGTCTTGTGTATAAATAGGTGGTGCTGCAGCAGCTGATCTGCCAGATCAACCCCACCCATGTGCCGGTTATAGGCCTTGATGGACACTGGCTTCCTTGTGCTCTCAGCTCTGCCACGTACAGAGACCTCCACAGTCCCCTCAGTGTGGATGGTAGTAAGAAGGTACACATCCTTCTTGTCTCTGTACTTAACTGTCAACAGCTCCTCATGGCGCAGAACTAAGGTCTCTCCCCTTCGTAGCCTGGTGCGTGCAAGTTGTCCTGGGAAACGTGCGCAATTCTTTTTTATTGTACCGCAAGCTAATGTATCAAAACAGTAGAGTAGCTTGAACAAAGGGACACTTGTATAAAAATTGTCAGTACCCTTTGTTCATCGGGGGAATATCAGGTACCAGACAATCTTGCCACTGGTTCCCATATGTTCTGGGCAACCTGGAGGGTCAAGGTGGCTATCCTTTCCCTCGTACACCCGGAAGGCCTGAGTACACCCAGTCTCGCTATCACAGAGCTTATACACCTTTACACCATACCTAGAGCGCTTGGAAGGAATATACTGCTTGAATCCCAGCCTTCCCTTATACTTCATCAGGGATTCATCCATGCATATATTCCTTCCAGGTGTATAAGCCTCTGCAAACCTGGCAGCGAAGTGGGTAATCAGGGGGCAGATTTTATACAGCCTGTCAAACTGGGGATGCTCCCTAGGGGGGCCCAGGCTGTTGTCGCTGAAGTGCATGAAATGCAGAATCATTTCCTACCTCTTCCTCGACATACATTGGGAGTAAATGGGGGTAGAGCAGATGGGGCAACTGCTCCAGTAGGAGCAGATGGAGGGCTTCTTTATGATGACCATCAGCATAGTCAATGCCCAGAATCTTTTAAATTCTGGCACATCGATGGGGGCCCATTGCGGCTTTGCCAAAAAATATTCAGGCTTTGCAGCCCGGTACTGATTGGCATATAAATTATTTTGGGCGACAATGTTCCCCAATACATCATCGCCCAGAAACACCTCCATGAACTGCTGAGGGCTAAATTCTGTGGCATTCAAATTGATGTCAGGATTTGCAATGAAGGGTGGAATATCTGGCCTCTGGCGATGAGGCACTACCCACTCCTCAGCAGTACTGCCAGCTGGCGCAGCACGTCTCCTTCTGGCAGGGGGACTAGCAGGCACAGATACAACATAACTAGATACATCACTAGCAGCAGACACTGTATCCAGTGATGATGTATCTGAGCACCTGGCAGGGTCAAAATCAGGGTCGGAGTCTGACATAGACGTGTCAGACACTAACGCAAGGATAGCATACACCTCCTCAGCGCTATACAACCGCTGTGACCCATGTAAAATGATCACAATAACTTTTCTTGATCTGTCACAAAAAAAAACACAAAAAAAAAAAATTAAACCCTAAAAAAATGCACAGACAGCAACATATGTGCTGCTGTGCAAGAGCCTGTGATATGTACACTGATCACTGGCAGGAATGCTCGTTCGAATGGGACTCGGTGTAAAATAGACCGACCGCACATGCCAAATCCATGGAACTGTTTTGGGCATGAAAATGTGCCTGCGGTCGGTCAAAAATTTATCTCCCGAATGGCAGGACGGATACCATCGCAGGAGTATCAGGAGGAGGAGGTAAGCCAATTCTCCCCTCCCCAGCTAACTCCTAACTTGGCCCCAGGGTTAACAGAGGAGATGTTAACCCCCTCTGACACCCACATTCCCCTGGCTTCTGAGCCGGATTATGTCCCAAGCACCCCAGCAGAAGAGCTGGCAGCTGGGCAGAGTGAAGTTGGCCTCTGCCCTTCCTTTGTCCCCTGTCTAGAGCCTGATGTCCTGCAGGCTATACCAGTGGAAGAGCTGGCATCTGCCCTACTGATCCCTTTGTCACAGGACTGGCCTGCACCCGCCTCCTCCCAGCGGAAGTGCTGGCAACAGGGCAGAGCGACGCTGGCCTCTGCCCTTCAAATCCCCACAGCGTGTTGCCCCATCAACCCAGAGGGATACCCAGGTGCAGTAACTGTTTGTTGTGGGTGGGCTGCTCTGGCACTTGTTTATTGTGGGTGGGCGGATCGACTAACATAGGCACTGACCGACAGAATGTCAGGTGCCTGGTTAGTCTTCTCCCCAAAGGGGAGATGTGTAACGAAGTGACCTTCGCCACTTTGTCCTCGAGAGGCCTGCTTGTCTGCCTCCTGCCCTGCGACTATGGCCCTGGGATGTATTGCCCTTCTAGGAACTGATGTGGGCATACTTGAGGCTTATAGTGCTGTTTCAGTGCTGTTTCTGGCCCTTTAATGCCCAAAGAAAGGATTTGTACTTTTAAACTGGCACTTCAGATGCAGTCGAAGCAGTCGAAGTTGTCGAAGTTGTCGAAGCAGTCGAAGCAGTAAAAGTAGTTGAAGTAGTCGATGTAGTCGAAGTTGTCGAAGTGGCCGCCATTCAAATACCCAGCATCTACATGTCTATCCAGTGTCCCCAAGTGTTCCACTGTCCCCAGGTCTCTCAGTGTCCCCAGGTCTCCCTGCTGCCTTTCCCCTCATCCCTCACTTCCCTGAGCTGTAGGCTGTCTCTGCAAGCTGGGAGCTGCTGGCTGGACTCTCTGTGCTGTGTAGCTACTCCCCTGTGGATCAGTGAGTAGAGAGAGGCAGGGATATCCTATAACTTCCTATCCCTACCTCTTTCCATTTATTCTAAGAAATATACCGGCATTTGTATTGCCGGTATTACTGCAATACTGGCACTAGCCAGGCAACCTCAAATACCATAAAATACCAGCCAGGTGGCAACCCTAAAAGTAGTGTGTAAAAAAAAAAAAAAATCAATGGGCCTATTCCATGGGTATGGGCCTGGAGCTGCAGCTCCATCAGCCCCTACGTTAATCCGGCCCTGTATTTGAAATTAAATTCATGCTGATTTCCTGGCATTCCTGAAGTCTCACCCTGAATAACCATGTTCAATTAAGTCCTATGTAAGCCAAGAAGTTCCAATTATATCACTGTCTCCCAGAGGCTTGTCTTCATTTGTGCTTCTGGTTCTTAAGAAAGGTCCATCCGTAAAAGTACAATAACCGATTCAGTGACTTGAAAGTAGTCATAAGAACAAAAGGATAAACCTGGAGTTTAGCAGTTTGATTTTTCATGAGTATCAGTCATTTTGGGACTCATTAAATTCAGATAAGGATTATTGTACTGGAAATGAAAATATCCTACAAGTGCAATAGGTCATGTATTAAGCCTTTGTTTTGTTATATATTGCTGCCTGAGCTCCTAAAAAACATTTACACAAATAGTTAGTGCTATAAAAATATAATAAAATAGAACTTCAATTAAATATCCAGCTTTGTCAGATTTATAAAATAATCCATCTTATAAAGACCACTTTATGAAGCTTATTTTATTGTTGTCTGAGGAAAACATAAAATTAACGTAAGCGAAAACTGTTTTTTTATGTGTCCCCCTTACACTTCTTTTGTTGTTTTTCATATAATTAGCTGTTTATACCCAAGATCATAACATATTAAATCATTTTGTATTGTATTTTTATGTTTTAAATGTACATGCTTGTTATAATTAGTAATGCTAAAAAAATAACCGCCATCGGTTCTAGAATTAACTTTATAATAATAATATTAAATAATTTCACCTGCTTTCCATTTTCAAATTAAATTCCCATGCATGGTAATTACAAAAATGCAAAAGATGAGAACAAGACTTTATGCTCTTTGGCCAATGTAGAAATCATGAAATGCAAGAAATTAAAGGGACACTCTAAACACCATAAGTCCTTCAATCTGTTGTGATGGTTATGGTTCTGTGTCAAATTTTTTTTTAGCATAAAGAAAAAATGTTCTGGCACTCCTTGTGTTTACAGTTCAAGCAGAGTTTAATGGAACATCAAAGTACACAGCAATGTTTCAAACTGTACCCAGGTCTGTCAAGTACAGAAATTATTATTAGAAAAAAAGCAGGAAAATAATATATACATAAAGTAAAAAAACAAAATGGGAATGTGGCTGAAATTCTTCACTCTGTAGGCCTCACAATTATAAACTCTAACCTTACAATTTACTAGAGGCCGGCATTAAACATTTTTAATGCGTGATAAAAGTTACATGAAAATGATACTTAGTAATATTCAGATCTAATCAGATAAGCAGGTGTAGTTTAACATTTCCTTAAAGAATCGTACTTATTAGATAGAATAAGCAACTTATGTGCTTACACTCGAAATGGACAGATGCAGGGGTACCTTAGCTTGATACCTATTGCTCCTTTTTTTTTTTTTACCAGCCAGCTGCTTGCAAGTTGCCAAAGTGCCTGTTACTAATTTAGCAAGTAGCGCCTGTTTTACTTCTGCCAATTTCTTTGTTATGTGTCTTCAAGTTTACCATTCTGTATAAAATTAGTCTTTGAAAGCTTCAGGAGCATATTTTCTGTTTAGGGGTGATATTTAGACCCTTGTACTCTTAAGGGATTGTTGCAATAGGGGGTAATACCCAGTATTATTATCAATAAGGCTATTTAGCATTTAGGTTTATACACCCCCTTATCTTCAGGAAGCTGAGATAATGAGGGATTTAAGCAAGCTACATCATACAGCAATATTGATATTGTAGACCCATATCTATAAAGGGTTGAGGTATATTACTGATATTAATGGTTTAAAGGATTGTTTTATTCAGCAGGCTTCTTTTGAACAGCCATGTAAATGTAGCTGCATGTAGATAGTGTATCTAGTGTAAAAGTTAAAAAAATTATGAGGAGATGAGCTACAGTGTTATTCAGTAATGTATGAATGGTAGAATAGGGCAAATCCATCTTGCTGTGTACAGGGCTATTAAGACAGTAAAATCCATACATTGTTCATGCTGTTCACAACTGTCCAGATTTTGCTATTTGGTCTCCGGATGAGACTGAATTATACCCAGATTTCAGCCAGAACAAATACCACTGAATGTCTCAAATCCAGAGCTGACTGCTTCAAATCTGAGCTTTAAAAAAATCTAAAATATTTGCTTGCTAGCAGTGCCGCCCACCAGCAGGCTAATAGTTACAAACCCTTAATGGTGCAAGGGTTAACCCTGTGGCAGCTGATGATAGCTAATTAATAAAAAAAATCCTATGGGGGTCAAAATACATCCATATTATTATTGTTAAACCTCTGTATGCTCCCATCTAACAAGTGGCAGATGGAAGCATATCTACTAAATGTTAAGAACTAGTAACTGAACAGATATTGCTGTCCAGTTGATTGATAAGGCCCATCCCATGCAGATGAAGCCTGCAAAGTAATAGGGGAATGGGGCATAGTCTCCTAGTGTGCCCACCCATGGGTATCAAGTGGGGGACTTTAACATACATAATGGGAAATGGACAAATCACTGACCACCCCCCTGCCCAACTCATAGCCAGCAGATAGGGACTGTTTAGTAAAAGAAAACTGCGGGACAATCCTGCCTACCCCTGCTCGTGGTCAGGGATGGAGATGGCTAAATTTAAACAGCGGAACGTAATATTCCTCTAGCCCCTCACCAAGAGACAGCAGATGGGGGCTATTATAATCTAACTGCTTGTATTTCCCACCCCAGCCCCCACCAATGGTCAGTGGATGGTGGCTTTAAAAATGAATTAAAGAATTGGGGACCTAGTGTTCCCCACCCTAGTCCTTACCCATTAGCTAAGGTCAGAGCTCTCTTAATATTTTATAGGAGGACATAATTTCCCCCTAGGCCATGCCCATTCATAGTGCATGGGGGATCTATTAATAATACATATGAGGGACCTAATGCCACTCCAAACCCACACTGATGGAAGGGGAGTGCTGTCTCTAAAAAAAAAGGGTCAAACATACCATTGTCAACCCTCCCAATAAGTGGCAGCTATGAGCCCCAAAATCCCATAACCACAGCCCCTTAAAATAAATTAGCCCTACCGCCCTCCATCACCCTAATAATAATGAAAAGTGCCATTAAAGCTAATACCTGTGGAGATTGTTTTATTATACTTACTCTCTGAGGTCATCTTTCTTTGAAATCTTGTTATCTTTAGTCCCCCAAAACTCTAAATGCAAATCCGCGACCCAACACTTGAAAATAAAAAATAAATCTGATCGTGAAAAACATGACAGAAAAATTGCAAACTATGACACAGAAACAAATAAATCCACCTTCACCACACGAGGGCTCTGTGTCAAATAAGATTTAAAAATGAGAAAAACCTTTATACAGGCTTCTCCTCACTTTGAATTCTCAGTAGAGCACTTTGATTGGTTGGCTTGGTTGGCTTCTAAGCCAACTAATCAGAGAACTCTGACAGGCAAGTTTCACTTCTTTCAAGTTACTGCTAGACACTCCAATTAATTATTTTCTATGGAAAGAAATGGTTTTGCGGTGAGCTTCCAAATTGACTAACTGATAATGCATGTGTAATTGTTATGGACAAAACAGTTAAAAATAAAATGTCTTATTTACTAAATCTATTTATTCTGTGTATCTGGGTTCACTGTGTAAAACTGACTGCTAGAGTAAAGCTTCCCTTCCCCCCTTGTGTGCTCAGTAACTATTTCCTCTGCAAATTCCTCCTATCCCCCCTTCCCATCCAGCAAGCCTTGTGTAACAAATTCCTGTGTTAAAGGATCAGCTTCCTTTACTAACTCCTCCCCCACTTCCTTTGTGCATCTAAAGCTCTATAGAAACATGCCACATGTAGTAAAATGGAGCTGGAATGGGGCTGGGATACAAAGAAATGTCATGTGATGATGCTGGGGTCACGCCCAGTAGGGTGGGTTTAGACAAGACCCCTTAGACTGTTAACCAATTGATGAATGTATACTGTATGTTAACTGTGACTCTGTACATGACGTATTTCTGCTTTAAAAGGGAATTGCACCCCCTGGATTAAAGGCCACTCTGGAGTTCTTCATAAACCTGCAATGTGTCCTGTGTGATTTACTTCCAGAAGACATGCGCACAATCAATTTAGAAAGGAGTAGATAGACAAATAATCAAACGCTTGATTTGATCTAAAACATAATCTCACTATAGGTATAAGAGCAAAGCAGATTGCCAGTTTCCTTATGATGAGCATATGATGGTCTGGCATACCTAATATCATTACGAACGCTAAGTCTATACACCAAGACATCTACACTCCTTTCCAATATTATGAGTTAAGCTAAAATATAGTGAAAATCTTTTTCTGTTTTATGCTGATTTTTATATGCACTTCTAAATTGACAGGATTATTTACTAAAGTGAGATTTGTTGGGAATTTAAATAAAATCCAAAGTGACTTTCATATCTAAAGTCAAAGTAGCCGAACTGGAAGCATAGCTGACTTGGTATACCAGTTCAGCTACTTTGGCTATACATATGAAACTCACGTTAAATCAAAAAAAGAAAAGAAAAACATTTTTAATTTCATTAAGATTCTACTTTTGAGAAGAGTATTTTAGATCTATTTTTGTTTTTACTAATTACTTGTCTCTGTTTTATAATGTTAATTCTGGTCATATGAATCTTACATTATAATACACTTAGAATCAAGTACATCACAAGTCACATATTTGGATAAATTTGAGCTTGGAGAGTTTTTATTGAAAATGACTTTGCATGCAAAGGATTTTGGTGGGAGTTTCACATACGTATATGCTTCAGCATGTTATTTTGTTCACTACTCAATACCTATTAAATTTATGCATAGTATTTTCATGTATTTTAGTAAGGTTTTTCTAGAGCTAAATAAATTTTGTGTGAAATATCCGTGTCAGTTTGAGGAAATTAAAATAGAGGTAAGAGAGGGCATCATTTTTCTTTGTCATGACAATTTTGGCTTTTTTATATTCCCACAATAATAGGTTAATACTTACAGATTTGAATTGTCACAAGAATAAAGAAAAGCACCACAGGGAGTGTTAGTGCTTGAAGTAAAAAAAAAAAAAGGGTAAAAATGAAATCTTTTCAGAACACCAAAACTTCCCTGCTATGTACATTACTTTCCCTGTAGCACATTTTTCTTTTCCTTTTTTGAACTTTAAAAGCTAAACTCCAAAATTGTGGCATTTCAAATGACAATATATAACAAAAAAAAAATGAATTTATAACATTGTGTGCTTGTAGTGTAATGTTAATAGCAAGTCTCTGCTCTTAAAGATTTTTTTACTTTGAGCATTTGTCCTTTCTTTATCCATTATTTATTAAGGAGTCTACTCACTAAATGATAAATGGACGTTTAAGAGATTCTTTACAACATTGCAATTCTGAGCTATGATTTTTCTTTTCAAATTAGCTATTGGTGGAACTGGCTGTAGTAGAACTATTAAAAGAACACTCCCGGCACCCAGACCACTTCTACCCATTGGACTGGTCTGGGTGCCAGCTCCCACCACTCTTAACCCTGCAAGTATAATTATTGCAGTTTTTATGGACAGCAATAATTACATTGCAGGGTTAAGTCCTCCTCTAGTGGCTGTCTATAACACAGCCACTAGAGGGATTTCCATGTTCTTAGAACACGAAAAGTGTTTTAAACGACTCTGGGAATCCTCACGCTATGCATGAGGACCTCCAGCATCGCTGGAATCCCCATAGGAAAGCACTGAATAATGCTTTCCTATTGGGGGGGGTCTAATGCGCATGCGGCCATTGCTGATGGCGGCGGGGGAGGTGCATGGGTGGAGTGGGGTTTTAACCTCTTCAGCAACATGGGATTCAGTTCTCATGACAGGGTCACCTTTGACAGCTCATGTGCCTTCCATTCAGCCTCAGCATGGCCAAAACTGTTGACGTTGGTCATGGTGGTCCTGAGGGCCAAGGGGATCAGATCGATCATCTATTTGGACAATATCGCACAGGATCTCACCATTCTGCGTCAGCAGATATCATTCACAATCCATCTGTTTCAGGGCCTGGGGTTCATCATCAATATGGATAAGTCAGAACTGGTTCCTTCTTGGTTGGTTTCCTCTCGGTTCAGTGCAACCTTCCGCTCTCCACATTGGCCGTGATCAGAAAGGATATCAGGCAACTGCTCCACAGTTTATCCTGAGAGATCTGGCATGTTTGATAGGTCTACTCAGGCTCTGATACACCTGAAGTTTTGTTACCTCTGGTTGCCAACCTCATACAACATAACATACAGGGATATAATTTCTAATTAGTGGGGTAATAGCTGATTGATCCAAGGAGACATCTGACTGCTATTTTGGGGTCAAGAAGGAATTTTTTCCTAGTTTGTGGCAAAATTGGAAGTGCTTCAGACCAGGTTTTTTGCCTTCTTTTGGATCAACAGCAACAACATTTGTGAGGAAGGCTGAACTTGATGGACGCAAGTCTCTTTTCAGCTATGTAACTATGTAACTATGTAACTATGTAACCAGGTTGTGTCTCTTTCGGATGAAGCTCACCTAGAACTCCATTGGTGGCTCCATCACATGGAGGTCTGGAATGGCAAGGCAACCTTTGGATCCCGTCCGGACTGATTGGGAGGTTCCCATTCCAAACTCCTGTCAGATCTCATGATGGACCTTTTCCAGTATTGCCTGGACAAGAACTTGTAACTCACGGTGAAGTACCTTCCAGGCCCGGATAGTCTCATGCTGGACTGCTTTTCCAGGTACTGGAGGGATGCCACCTATTGGCAGCTCCATCCTCCCATGTTCCACATTAGAACCATTAGGCGAACTTGTTCTTCAGCTAACTACCGGATCCACTCAGCATGGAGGTGGATGAAATTGATAAATAGTATAGTCTAATAAAAACAGAATGAAAGGTGCTACAATCACCTTGTGTATCACTCCAAACACACAGAAAACAGTGAAAAAAGACAATAAAAAATGGTGAGAGCACACTACAAATGGCACATCCAGTAGATATATCTAAAAACAAAAGGGGACATATACACAGGGTAATATAGTAAAAACTGGATAATTGATAAAATCAATATTGGATCCACTCACATGATTCTGAGACACTCCACAAGCTGGCTCAGACTAAAAACTCAATTGCAGAAGGAATGGTGGCAACCTTGTAAGAATCTGGATGTTCAAGTTAACAGCTTTGCCTTTTATCCATAAAGCACCAAAACGGAACTCCAAAACACTGGATATAGGTGTTTAAAAACACCACTGACTTTATTAAGAACAAACGGAAAAATATACCTTACAAATATAGATTAAAAGTTAGTCCACCTCCACCTGACGCATTTTGGCTGGTGCATGCCTTTATCAAAAGTGTAGGTGGACGCATTCCTTCATGGCTGGGCACTCATGTGTTGTATACATTCTTGCCTTTCTCCATTATACTCCGGACCTTGCATCAGACCAAGCTTTTTTGGAGTGTCGATTCTCCTGATCACATCTCTGAAGGAGTCAGCCATGGTTCCCTTTACTTCTGGAGCTGTCATGCGGAGACCCACTACTACTTCCCATTTCCTGTTTTCTCCTTTGGGATCTGGATGGGAACTCACATCCATTGATATTGGATGGTTGTCTGTTGGAGGCCTGAACCATTTTTGGGGTTCCTGGGATGTGTCAGGTTTATCGACAGGGCTTGGGTGTTATTCTGGGACTCTTGGGTGCCTGGCACCAGATTATCATACCTAGATGCCTATCAGGTTTGGCATGACTTAGGTTTGGAGAGGCATTTGGATTCCTTTACGGCCCATGTCATTGTCGTCCTGAACTTTCTGGCTGAGTTGTTCTCTAAGGGTAAGTCTTACCAGAATATTAATGTCTTTTTCAGTGGCTCATGTCTCTTCTCAGGGCTCTTGTATTGGGAAGAACCCCTTGGTCTGCAGACTGCTCTAAGGTGTTTGCCTTTTAAGGCCCCCTTTTTTCACTATTTCTTCTTCTGGGACATCTTGGTCATCCTTTGTTTCCTTGAGCTGTAGGCTGATGATGGGGATTTGTTCCTCTGCAACTTTTTAACTAATTGGCTGCTCTCCTTTGTCTTGTTTCCTTCTGACACATGGATGTTCATGCTTTTGAAGTGGGTTTTTTTTTTCCCTTACAGTGTCTCTTTTTCTGTCTCACACAGGATGAAGTCTAATTCTTCTTCTGTGTCGTATCCTTATTTCCCGGATTGGCCACTTCTTTGTGTGGCTCGCTGTCTGAGGACTTAGTGAAGCACATTGGACCAACACCAGCAGATGACATGGCTCCCCAAATCAACAAAGTCTCCATGACTTTGTCTCTTCGAATCAGGGACAGTGGTTGATTTCTTGTGTGTGACTGTTTCAGTGTATGTCCCTATGATTGCTCATTGGGTTCGGTTGCTCCTTGCCTATGCTGTTCTTCAGGGCGCATTCGGTTCATAATGCTGTGGTATCCCTTGTGGATATTTCCCTCGCAGTGGATTGATCTAGGGAGTCGATTATTTGCACCTTTTTTTTTTTTTTGCCCATGCTTCCATGTTTCTTCTGCCTTTGCGTCTGGATGAAAGTCCGCACAACAAAATATGAAGTTGATCTTTACCTTGGAAACACTTCACCCCAAGGATCTTAATGTAGTTTTTGGGTTAGGCCCATTCTTGTAGTATGTTTTATTATATTATATATATTTTAATTTCCAATTATTGTCTATTAATTTTTGAGCCACCCTTTCATCCTCCAATATATAATTTGTTAACAGATATATCAAATAGAATAGATTTAGTTTCCATTTTTTAACAACCTCAGAAAAAGTAGGATGGAACTCCATCCTATGCAAAAAATTTGAATAATTGTTTAGGCGATTTACCACTACTAGAAAATAAAGTTTTATTTTAAAGAATTTACCAATGCAAGTAATTACATTATCAGATGTAACCATTATAACCATTTTTATTTAATGCATTACATACAGATTACTTAAACAATATGTCAAGTAAGAGACAATGTTTCATATGTCACAGTGTCTGAACCTATAAATACGCCTTTGGATTGAATACCAGGCTAACCATTGAGAAAGTCTCATTATAAATTAAATGCGTCTGTTTTTCCAGCTACTGATGTTATGGGAGCAGTCAGGAAAATGGGACACTTTAAGGTGGACTGATACTCTCAGTTTTTAACACTTATTATTTTTTATTGGTTTTATTTATTTTGCTCAAACTATTTGCCTAGTGTACTGTCTTTTAAGATTGTCAATTGTAGAGTTGAAAACCATGAACACTGTTTAGATACAATTTAATTTACTCAGTTCATTAAATTTTTATGGTATGTTATCGGTGTGATACAACAGGTAGTGGGTATCCTGTCTTAATTCACAGAAACTCTTTTTAACCCTTTAAGGACCAAACTTCTGGAATAAAAGGGAATCATGACGTCACACATGTCATTTGTCCTTAAGGGGTAATGATATAATTTATTGTTTAGTGCTTTTAGATTTTTTTTTGTATATTTTAATGAACGCAAACCATGTTCTTAAATCAAAACAAGCTCAATCCATTATGGTTTTGTTGGCTCCTACAGTCACTTAAAACATTTACTAGAACTAAAACATGACAAGCCATAAATTAGAAGGTATGCTAAATCACCACCATAACCTAAAGTTAAATAGAAAACAAGAGGGAACTCACCTTGACATACAGGTGATACTCGAAAAATTAGAATATTGTGCAAAGGTTTAATTTATTTCAGTAATGCAACGTAAAAGGGGAAACTAATATATGAGATAGACGCATTACATGCAAAGCAAGATAGTTCAAGCAGTGAATTGTCATAAGTGCGATGATTATGGCTTACAGCTCATGAAAACCACAATTCAACAATCTCAGGAAATTAGAATATTACATGCAATTAATAAAACAAGGAGTGTACATAGAACAATATCGGACCTCTGAAAAGTATAAGCATGCAAATGGTTGCTCTCATCAGAAAAGAGGACTTTCTCGACCACTGAGCAACAGACCAGGTCTGTTTTTCTTTAGCCCAGGTAAGACGCTTCTGACGTTGTTTGTTGTTCAGGAGCGGCTTGACAAGAGGAATACGACATCTGAAGACCATGTCCAGGATCCGTCTGTGTTATGGCTTACTTAGCTTATTAGAGTGGGACACTGTGAGCCTAGAACATTGCACCTTTTCACAATATTCTAATTTACTGAGGTTGTGGATTTGGGGTTTTCATGAGCTGTAAGCCATAATCATCGCACTTATGACAAATCACAGCTTGAACTATCTTGCTTTGCATGTAATGCGTCTATCTCATATATTAGTTTCCCCTTTTACGTTGCATTACTGAAATAAATTAACTTTTGCACGATATTCTAATTTTTTGAGTATCACCTGTATATGGTCTTACTTAACTAAACCACCGAACAACTGGATGCACTATGTGTATGCATTCAGCTACTCGCTAAATCTATCAGTAGAGTTTGCAATAATTGTTATGTAATAGTTCAGGAAAACATAATAATTGCATAAATAAACACAGCTATCATTTTTTGAAGGTTTTATGCAACAACAAAAAGAAAGTATACTGCTTAAAATATTTATTTTTAAATGTCAAATAATATAGACCACTGAAAAGTTTTATTTACATAACCTGTGTGAACATGGCAATTTCCAGTTAAACATACCGTATATACTCGAGTATAAGCCGACCCGAATATAAGCCGAGGCCCCTGATTTTACCACAAAAAACTGGGAAAACTTATTGACTCGAGTATAAGCCTAGGGTGGTAAATGCAGCAGCTACTGGTAAATTTCAAAATAAAATTAGATCAAAATAAAATTACATTAATTGAATATTTACAGTGTGTGTATAGAATGAATGCAGAGTGTGTGTTTGTGTGTGTATATAATGAATGCAGAGTGTGTGTTTGTGTGTGTATATATAATGAATGCAGTGTGTGTGTTTGTGTGTTGTGTGTGTGTATATAATGAATGCAGTGTGTATATAATGCAGTATGTGTGTTTGTGCAGTGTGTGTAAACTGGGTGAGGGGAGGGCATTTTTATTTAAATTTTAAATTTTAATATTTGCATTTTTTTTAAATTGTTCTTTGTCCCCCCTCCCTGATTGTTGCCTGGTCAGGGAGGGGGACAAAATAAAAAATAAAAAATAAAAAAATAAAAAATGCAAATATTAAAATAATATAATAATAAAATAATATTATTAAAATAATATAATATTAAAATAATAATAATATAATAATAAAATAATATTATTAAAATAATATAATAATAATAATAATAATAAAATAATATTATAACAATATTATTTTATTATATTATTATTATTTTAATATTATTTTAATAATATTATTTTATTATTATATTATTATTATTTTAATATTTGCATTATTTTTTTTTAAATGTTTTTTTTCCCCCCTCCCTGACCAGGCAACAAGCAGGGAGGGGGGACAAAAAACCATTTAAAAAAAATAATGCAAATATTAAAATAATAATATAATAATAAAATAATATTATTTTAATATTTATTTTAATAATATTAAATCCCTGGTGGTCCAGTGGCATTGGTTGTTCAGTGGGGGGGCTGACAGCGAGGTGTTACTTACCTTCCTGCAGCTCCTGTCAGCTCCCTTCTCCTCCGTGCAGCTCCTCTGGTAGCTCCGTTCTGTTTACAGTGTAAGTCAGAACGGAGCTGACTGGGGAGCTGCATGGAGGAGAAGGGAGCTGCAGGAAGGTAAGTAACACCTCGCTGTCAGCCCCCAACAGGACGAGCCCGGTGGTCCTGGTCTGTATTGTGCTAATGTAAATGTAAATTGCCACAATACAGACCATGACTCGAGTATGAGCTGAGTGGGGGTTTTTCAGCACAAAAAATGTGCTGAAAAACTCGGCTTATACTCGAGTATATACAGTAATAGGCAGCCTCCTTGAAACATTGAAGAAAGAGAGCGGAAGAGAGAGAGAGAGAGAGAGAGAAGGAGAGAGGGAGAAGGGGAGAGGGAGAACAGGGGAGATGGGAAAAAAGGGGGAGGGAAGAGAGGGGAGAAGGGGATAGGGGATAGGGGGAGAGAGGGAGAGGGAGATAAAAAATGTAATTCATCATCACTGTTCTCTTTGATGCATTTTATAAATCACTAAACACTTCCTCTTTACTTACATACAATTATTATAGAAACAATTAGAACATTTGCATACATTAAAATACACTGTATGGGAAAAGGTTTTCAGAAACACATGTTTGGAATGGTATTGGTAGGTTGGAGCTCGTTGGTATCTGGTGTGCATACGGTGTATCTTGGTATGTCCCTACATTGTGAAAGCTGGAAAATCATGCCTTCGGTGGCAATGTAACATAAAGAAATACAGGAAAAGGGCTGCGCCAATAGTTAAAAAGTACAATAGTTTGTCTGAATAGGTAGAGTTATATAACATAGTTTGTCTCACTGATATGGTGGGACTAAAGTTCTGATGGAGTAACTGAAGGTAAAGTCCGATAATATTGAGGTCTCACTCAGAAGTAAGTATCTTTATAAGGTGCCTGTTTTTGGGTGTAGAGTCCTCAATGTCCCTAGTGGTCCAACCGCCCCGCTTATATGCAAGACAAAAATGAGGAGACCCAATGGTGCAGTATATAAAAGCCAATATGGGCAAAAATAAACAAATAGGTGCAATCAACTCACATTTAAAAGAGCTATAGTCAGCTCTGGTGTGAAGGGCGTACAGCGGTATAATCCCCGCTTTAAAGGAAATGTAATGCAAGTCCTCCAGAGGGATGGTATCCAACACTCAGGAGAGGGATACATAAAATACAGCCAATAGTGCTCTCAGTAGAATAAAATATGCAGTAAACATAAATAAAAATGTACTCACAAGTGAAGTGCAGGCAAACTGCACTGTGATGTCAGCGTTGGTGGTATGATCCCCACCTCGGATATACTTGGATTCACACGAAGATAAAAGGAAGACAGGTAAAAAATTCCAAATGGAAAAAGTGTACAAATTAAAAAGATTATTGGCACAAAATTGTAACCAAATAGTATTTTATTTAAAAAAATACACAATCAAAATAACCATAATGTGTTTCACCACTAGGGCTTTACCTGGCGTATGTGACTTATTGCTATTATTTTTCCACTCTTTCTAATGCTAAACTGAGCATAGCTCAGCATGTTATTTTGAATATACTTTACATTTCTACTCTCTAGATAAGGTATTTATGATTTATTTAAGAAACATAATGTTTATATTAATCGAATTAGGACAGGAAGTATTAGTAACACAGTCTATTAAATAATTTGTTTTCTCAAAGAGTTAAAACAAGAAATTTATAGATAATGAAATGTTACAGATATTGTGTAATGGAGTTTAGTCCACTGAATTGTCATTCAAAGTATTGTCTTTTCTAATTATATAATTATGAATTTCTGCTTGAATTAAACCTGTAGAATCACAATGTTTTTCCATTTGCTTATATTTTGACAACAGTAGTCACAATGCAAATAAAACACAGTCTGCATAGTTTTGAGAATTAAACAGACAAACATTTTTTAATGCTTATCTTAGATAGTTATATTATTGTCTGCTCTGATAGGACAAATACAAATGTCAATTTAGGCAGCATTACAAAAAATCATTGTGCCATTGTAAAAAAAAGATGAGACATGACATTAAAGCCAGTGGCATCGCTAGGGGTGGGTGGAGGGGTAGAGGGGGCCATGCCCCCCCCCCCCCTAGGTCAGGCTGTGCCCCCCTTGTGCCACCCCAATTTAAATCAAAATTATATGGCCAGGCTGAGCCAGCCAGCCAGCAGCACTATTTTTATCAGCGACATTCTGACAGCCACGAGCTAGCATCACTTCTCTGTCAGAACTTCCCTGATGATTTTAGTTGTTTCTGGCGGCTCGGCTGCTTGCTCACCGGTGCCACCGTGTGGTGCAGACCTCAGACTATAGAGAGGGAGAGTAAGGGAGGGAGCCGAGCGAGAGCGAACATTGCGGCGCGTGGGGCCACACCTTAGAGGCAGAGCATAAGCAGAGAGCAGAGCAAGTGCATTAAGAAGAAGACAGAGCAAGCATATTGAAGCAGAGTGAGCATTGCAGAGCAAAAGCACTGAGGAGGAGAGTAAGAGGAGAAAAGAGCATAGCAAGTAAGATGGGGCCTGAGCATATAAGGGTGGGGAGAGCAAGTAAGGGGGGGCTAAGCATATAAGGGGCTGAGCAATTAAGGTGGGGTGAGCAGGTAATGGTGGGGGCTGAGCAAATAAGGGTGGGGTGAGCAACTGAGTATATAAGGGGGGGCTGAGCAAGTAAGGTGGGGTGAGCAAGTAAGGGTGGGGGCTGAGCAAATAAGGGTGGGGTGAGCAACTGCGTATATAAGTGGGGCTGAGCAAGTAAGGGGGGGTGAGCAAGTAAGGGAGGGCTGAGCAAATAAGGGTGGGGTGAGCAAGTAAGGAGGGTGAACAACTAAGCAAATGAGCAAATAAGGGTGGGGTGAGCAAGTAAAGGGGGGCTGAGCAAGTAAGGGGGAGCAGAGCAAGTTTACAGGAGCAGAGCAAGTAACTTAAAGAAAGGCGGAGCTAAGCAAGTAAGGGGGGGCTAAGGAAATAAGGGGCTGAGCAATTAATGTGGGGTGAGCAGGTAATGGTGGGGGCTGAGCAAATAAGGGTGGGGTGAGCAACTTAGTATATAAGGGGGGCTGAGCAAGTAAGGTGGGGTGAGCAAGTAAGGGTGGGGGCTGAGCAAATAAGGGTGGGGTGAGCAACTGAGTATATGAGGGGGGCTGAGCAAGTAAGGTGAGGTAAGGGTGGGGGGCCTGAGCAAAAAGGTGGGGTGAGCAACTGCATAAATAAGGGGGGCTGAGCAAGTAAGGGGGGTGAGCAAGTAAGGGAGGGCTGAGCAAATAAGGGTGGGGTGAGCAAGTGAGGGGGGTTGAGCAAGTAAGGGGGGGCTGAGCAAATAAGGGGGGGTGAACAAGTAAGGCAGGGCTCAGCAAATAAGGGGGGTGAACAAGTAAGGGAGGCTGAGCAAATATGGGTGGGTTGAGCAAGTTAAAGGGGGGGCTGAGCAAGTATACGGGAGCAGAGCATGTAACTTAAAGAGAGGCAGAGCAGAGAGCAGAGCAAGTAAGGGGGAGCAGAGCAAGTAACTTGAAGTAAGGGGGAGCAGAGTAATTAGGGGGGAACAGAGCAAGCAGGCAGAGAGGAAGCCTTGACAAACAGTACAGTCAGGATGCGCCTAAAATATATACTCAAAATGATAAAATACAATACATAATAAAACAAAATATATAAAATATAAAAATGGTTGGCAATAGTCCAAAACTTATCAAAGTTCGTGATGGAAGATCCCACGTGAGACAAAGGAAAATTCTTAGGATGTAGGGTGAGGTCAAATCTTCATTCAATGGAGCATATGTGGAGAGAAAAAAGTACAGGACTCCAATGGTACAGTAGGTAGGTACGTTGAGAATAAAATAGTAAAATAAATCTTACTCACACTTTTCAGAGCTGAGGATCCAGCTCTGATGTAATGCACGTAAAGTGGAATGATCCCCACTCGAGGATATGTGGAGTAGATGACAATTGGCGATTCTCTAGTACACGTACGGCTTCTACTCTTTTCCACTCCCACACAACCTTTTTCCTCCAGTTTTCCTTTTTTTCACTTTCTAACACCTTAATACCTAATGGGACACTGTGTGTTCATTAGGTATTAAGGTGTTAGAAAGTGAAAAAAAGGAAAACTGGAGGAAAAAGGTTGTGTGGGAGTGGAAAAGAGTAGAAGCCGTACGTGGGACACTGTGTGTTCATTAGGTATTAAGGTGTTAGAAAGTGAAAAAAAGGAAAACTGGAGGAAAAAGGTTGTGTGGGAGTGGAAAAAAAGGTTGTGTGGGAGTGGGAGTGGAAAAGTGAAAAAAAGGAAAACTGGAGGAAAAAGGTTGTGTGGGAGTGGAAAAGAGTAGAAGCCGTACGTGTACTAGAGAATCGCCAATTGTCATCTACTCCACATTAGTTATGTCGCGAACCCGAAATTTTCGGTTCGCGAACGGCGAACGCGAACTTCCGCAAATGTTCGCGAACCGGCGAACCGCCCGAAACGCCATTGACTTCAATGGGGAGGCGAATTTTAAAACACACAGGGACTCTTTCTGGCCACAATAGGGATGGGAAAGTTGTTTCAAGGGGACTAACACCTGGACTGTGGCATGCCGGAGGGGGATCCATGGCAAAACTCCCATGGAAAATTACACAGTTGATACAGAGTCTGGTTTTAATCCATAAAGGGCAGAAATCACCTAACATTCCTAAATCACAATCAATATGGATTGACACCTGACATATGACATATTGACACCTTGACATATGGATTGACACCTGTCCTCAGAGCCCCTGATGCACACGGACACAGAGCAGAATAGGGACTGTTCCCCCTACATGGGGTCACTTGGCAGATATGGATTGACACCTATCCTAAGGATCCCTGATACACACTGACAAAGAGCAGAATAGAGACTGTTCCCCATGACCGGGTCACTTCTATAGATATGGATTGGACACCTGTCCTAAGGTTCCCTGATACACACTGGACACAGAGCAGAATAGGGACTGGTCCCCCTACATCGGCTGGTCACTTGGCAGATATGGATTGACACCTTGTTACAAACTGCTATTTGTAACGGGCCCTTTAAATGGCAAATTGCCCTGCTTCCCTGGGTTGTGGAGAAGCCTATTTGCCAGCCTCCTCCCGCATGACCATGGCCCCTGGGAGATTGTGAAAATGTATGCACTTTTATTTGGTGTGTATGGCCCTTTAAGACTGTCGGTGGGCATATTGGGGCTTATGGACTCTTTATGTGACTGGTGCTGGCCCTTTAAACACCTTTTTGGGACATCAGGGAGATTGGGACACTGCCCCTTTAAGGCCGTGTCCCCAGACTTGTTGGGGACACGGCCCCTTTAAGACGGTGTCCCCTGTGTCCCCAGACCTGGTGCAAACCCCTTGTGCCTGCCTTGCTATTTCCCACTTGGTTCAGTAAATGGGAAATTATTTCAGCTGCAGAGACTAAGTCCCATTCGGCGATGGGACTTAGTCTTTTTTTCAGCCGTTTTTTTCAGCCTTATTTCAGCTGCAGAGAC
>OW240913.1:178468577-178519592 GCA_933207985.1 Pelobates cultripes | reverse complement strand
GGCCTTGGGCCGTTATGGATGCTTGGTAGTAGATGGTGACATATGGTACTCCCAGACACCCCTTGTGGAGGGGGAGCCAGGTCAACCATTTGGAAACTCTTGAGGGTTTCTTTTTCCAAATGTGTGCATTAAAGATTTTTCTATAAAATTTATTGAGGGATTGTTCGGAAGAGGTAGAGTATGTGCAGTAAGGCCATCATCTTGATGATATGGATGCCGCCAATTCAGGATATCTCATGGTTACTCCACATCTCTAATTGCAATCTGAGTTTATGTGTAAGGGCCACATGATTTGGTGATGATGCGATTTAGTTAAGTGTATACCTAGGTATTTCAGGGAGTACTTAACGCCAGTTGAATGGAAACATCTGTTGTAGGGATTAGACTTGAGTACTGGGCAGTGCTATAGGTAGAGCTTGAGTTTTTGTGCTATTATTTTTATAGTACAAGACTTTGCCATAATCTTCCAGGAGCTTCATCAGCTCAGGAATCAAGCTTTCTGGATTTGTGAGGAAGAGTAAAATTTAATTGGCAAATAATGCCAGTTTCTGCTCTCCTGTTGGGGTTTGTAGGCCTGCTATGATTGCATTGTGTTTGAGCAGGTGAACTAGGGGTTCTAAGCAGAGAATATAGATTAGCAGGGCATCCCTGACGTGTGCCTTTGGAAATTTCGAACGGCTCTGATAGGAATCCTGAGTTAAAGACTTTAGCTGTTGGGTGTTGATATAAGGCTTGAATACTGGTGACAAATGCCCGAGGTATGCCCATTTTTAGGAGTGTGGCTTGCATGTAGGCCCAGTTGAGGCGATTGAATGCTTTTTCAGCATCGAGCGCTATCAACATTCCCATTTGCTTGGAGAAGGAAGCCCAATCAATTAGATTAATAAAGTGCCTTGCTCTTGTCTCTTCCCGGTTGCCACCTCTGGCATTGCTGCCCCCTCTTCTCTGGCTCCATGCCTCTGATACCTTGGGCCGGCGAGGGGGCCTGGGGGTGCCAGCAGATGGAGGGAAACGCTGCCTACGAACACAAACTTAAACTAAACGGAAGGAACGCCACCACCACAAAACAACTGTCCACTCAACAGTAATGTTAGGCAACAATACAAGATTAGATGGACGTCTCAAACACCGTTGATGTGGGGAGAGGGAGGGAGTGGGAATGAGATGCAAGAGGCCTGGTGCAGGCTCGTGGAATATTGCACCAATAGCCTCTATGTATCAGACACTCCCGGGAAACTTACTCTATAGGTATAAAAGTCAGGCTATATAACTTTCCCGTCTCTACACCTACCGAGGCACAAAAGATCACTAATGGGAATAATGCTACAATGTCCAGGCTGGACACCAAAATTTGAATCATAAAAGTAAAGGAAGAGGAAAAAGATAAAAGTGAACAAAACAGAAGGAAAGGGAAAAACCCATGATAAGGAAAGAGAGCCTAAAACAGGGACTTCCTACACGCTTTGGGAAAACATGTCACAGTCTACGGCGACACTTCGACATGACTACATTTATATTTTCGTAAACATGTGTCTTATTGACATACATTAGACCACAGTTTACTATGTTAATATGTATTGGCATATTTACTGCTTAATATACTTCGATTGAATGGAAGGGGAGGGAAAAGGAGAGGAAAATCCATCATGACAGAAGAAATATGCATTATGTAGAACATCTGGCACTGTGATATGAACAAATACAGATCGCAGATTACAAACCTGTTTTTGTAATACAAACAAAAAGACCCAGGCAGCCTGTACATTGTAACATAAAAGGAATTTTCATCCCCACTGTTTTCAGCTTTACAAAAATGAGATAAATGTTCTTATATAACTTCTATCAATAGCTAAGGTATCAGGTTGGATGCCTGTATTTATACAGTTATCTGTATAGCGCGTAATAATTCCAATATGCTAAATGTTACTGTTAATGTTTATATTAATCTGCATAAATGTTTAGTTGCTACAGTTATAAATAATAGCTGTGTCCACATAATGATATATTTAACAGCAATTGGGGTGTCCACAGGATTCTTATTAAGGACATTGTCAGAGAGTGTTCCACATCAATTTACAATTGTCAAAACATCTGTAATTGCTGAAACATGAAATCTGATGAAAGGTGTATTTATTGTTTAGAAAACCAATGTGTGTGAACATACGTGTATAACAATAAATCGCTTTAATAACTAATAAAGTGACTTGTGTTATCACCAACCTGTCTGCCAGGAACAAACCCTGCTTGTTCCACAGAGACCAGCCAACAAAGATACGGTTTCAAGTGGGATGTTAATAGTTTGGCATAGAGTTTGATATTGGGCGGAGATTTGCACATTCTGAGGGTGTTTAACCAGTTTGGACAGCATCACCACGTGTGCTTCTAGCATTTCCCTAGGCACATCTCTTGAGGACTTGATATCATTAAAAAGTTTCGTAAGGTGTGGGGTCAATGGTGGAAAAATAGGATATACCTAAACCTATAAAATAAAGAAAAAAGCTCATAGGGAAATAACGTAAATTCACAGATAGCCCCTTATTTCAATGTCACACTCACAAAATTGGAGTAATTTTCAGGCTCATCAATTTATTGTAGGCTCTCATGAATTCCTCATAGTTAGGATGATGAATGATGCATGCTAAAGTTAAAAAACAGCATAGTATAGCACTGTCATAAAATATGAATCAGTTTTAATGGTTGCACTTACAATATAAAAGATGAAAAAAGGCCCATCAATACAATTCTGTGTATCCCATCAATATGGAGTAGAATGATTTTCACAGAGATATCAGGCAGAAAAAACAAAATAAACAAATAAACAATGAAATGTGTCTCTACGCGTTTCGTCTGAACGGTCAGACTTCCTCAGGAGTAAAAAGTCAAATAAAGTGCTTCAGATCTTTTGGGAGCTACAGCTGTCTTTTAAAAGTTCCTCCCGCTGGCTTTTCGTTCTATTCCTCCAATCCGCTGTCTTCAATTTGCTCAGCTCCGGTTATTCATCCTCTATTTCCTTATATGGAGTTCCGGGGAGGGCATCCGTGGAACGCATATGCGTTCCACCAATCCGGAAGTATTCTCACTTTGTCCTTAAGACTAGCTCTGCTGTAGTGTTATATGTAGTTGGAACGCACATGGGTTCCACTTCGTCCCTGTATGATCCTCATGTGGATCAAATAGTCCCAGACATTAAAAAATAAAATTACAACATATTAGTCATTTATTAAACATAATCTTAAAACAACCTATATAATTACAAAATTCCTATAAATATATAGTCATTTTCCTTTGTGTTTACGATCATCTGAAATTTTTTAAACATAAAATATAAAACATGCATCATTCTTGTGATAACCCAAATCTTTATTTTACAATATAGATATAATATTTGGAAGGTGAAGATATTAAGAGTACAAATGAAAAGTGACAAAAAGTTTTGTTTGTTCTGACTTTCCAGATCGGCCCGCTCTTTTAGCAAATGGACCTGGGTGTCGGTCATTGATCATTTCCTCTTGGAGCCTAGTTGGATGAAAACACCTCTGGGAGGATGCAGACATCTTGTCAGTGGTGTTATCTAAGAAATAGTCTGTTAACACTTTAGGAATGATTGGTTTGGTTGTACTGTCCTCAAGCAACATCTCATTCAGTCTCCACTTCCCTCTTCCCTTTGCCGAGTATAGCGCCCTGAAAGTTATTGTAAGGGGAGCATGGTATCACCACGATCTGGTGCCTATGGAGACTTCTGCAATGTTTGTCAAGGTAGCTTTGTCCACAACACATAAATCTATGCGTGAGTAAGTGAGGTGAACCTGGGAGAAAAAGGTGTAGTCCTTCCCTGTTGGGTATTTACAGCGCCATGTGTCATACAGGTTGTGATGAACTGAACTTCGTCACGGGTGCTTGGAAGGGCCTGCTGTCCAGCCTCTTGCCAAAAGACTATGGGCCAAGTCAACGACTGTAAAGACCAATATTTTATTCCCCCTGGTTTGGCACTTTCCATAGAACCGAACGCTAGATCCCTGGACCAAAACCACCAATAGACTTCCTGCAGGTGGACTTAGCCGCGAATGCCCTGGAACTATTTTCGTCATGTAGACTTTGCGGTTCTCGGTTGGTCCCTAAGCGGCACTAAGCTGCGATTCTAGAAACTATTTTCAGCATGAAGACTTCACGGTTCCGGGCGGTCGCCAGTGGCACTTAGCCACAATTCTATAGAACCGTTTTGGGCATGGGACTATGAGTGCGGTCGGTGAAAACTATAACTTCAAGGAAATTCCTGAACCCCTGAACTGATCTGGGTGATTTTTGGAAATGTTGGTCACCCAGATCAGGGCTATCAGGGGATGTGACTTTTGTGGAGATCTTATGTATTTTAAGGTATTTTGGGGGGTTTCTAAAAATGTGTGTTTTTTGTGTTTGAGATAATTGAGTTTAGTATAGTGCTTGACTCAATTATCTCCTAAGTAAAGGGGAAGGCTTATTGTATTGTATATGAGAGTGTCATGCATTGTAACACTATTATTATTGGTCCATGTGGGCGTAACCCTTGCATGGGGATTGTCATATAAGGCCAGTGTGGCTACCGTTAAACCAGTTCCTCTACACCCTCAACATAGAGCCTCGTCTCATGTGTGGAGGGGGCAGCTATATTCACTCTGGGGATTGCTATACCCCTTATACTCCCATGGGTTCTAATCACTAGCTCTTATAAGAGCTGTTCCTGCTATGCTCTCTGGAGTAGGAGAGGTTCACTCACTGGAGGCTGGGTTCTGGTCTTGGGTCCAGGGTGCGTGGAGGATGGCGAGACCCCAACCAAGATGCTGTGGTTTGTGGGGTCTACGATGCTTATGGTGTCTGGTGGAGTGCTTTGAGTCCTCGGTGAACACTAGGAGCATTGATTGGCAGAGGAACCCGGTCGTGATGGCTTCCTAGTGCGAGGAGCCACCTGGAGACACCGGTAACGTGTGGACTATATTGAGGGCAACCCTAGCATTCGTGCCCTGGAAGAAGAGGTGCCCACAGACATGGATCAGGCAAGCATGGCATCTTCTGACTCTTGCTCAGAGTTGCTGTTCGAGGTGCGGCAGCGACTGGCATGGTATGGCTCTAACGTGTCGATGGAGACCTTCCAGGCAATCTGGAACCAGGTGACCATTGAGAGACAAGCCAAGAGAGCCACTGATCTGGGAAGAGGTGCCCACAGGTTTAATTGACTTTACATCAGAGGATGTTAGCCTCTCTCCCCAGTGGCAGCTGGAGGTACCCAAAGTAGGGGACCTCATAGACTTGTGGAGGTGGGACCAAAGTCTCTCCACTGGCCCTACAGGGATGCTGGACAGCCGGCCCAGATCCCCAGCTAAAGCCGGAGTTACCAGGAGTAGGGACAGTCGGCTTGTGCGTTGTTGGGAGCGTAGAGCGATACAATTGTAACCTGAATTCCGTTCAATGTCTCCACCACTATCAATAAACTGCCCTGTTCATCGGTGTACTGTTTGTTTAAATTGAAGGCCCAGTCCGAATGGAAGAAAATGGAGACTCCCTTTGACATATGGGGGGAGAATGCATTAAATGTGTGTGGGTATTTTTTAGTTTGTAATTTGGGTAATTTGCAGAAATAAGTCTCCTGAAAGAAGACCACTGTGGCATGGAACTTGTGCATTTCTTGGATGGGAAGCAGCTGTTTGTGTGGACTGTTGAGCCCTTTAACATTGAGTGAAAGGATTTTGAATAGTGGGTCAGCCATACTTTTTAAGGGGGGGATGCCTCACTCTCCCATCACCGTTTCCTAAAGTTCCATGCTTTGCACCTAATAGTTGTGTGGTCCATTTTGGTTTCACCTGTGTAGACCAGTTGAGCCTCGGTGCATGAGGTGCCGGGTGTATAAAGGCAATGTGAGGGATAGTGTAAGTAGAGGGTAACGATAAATAAAATTATAACGGGGGGGCAGGGCTAGTGGCTGAGCTGACAAGACGCATGGCACCCGAGCTCCGGCAGAACTGCTCTACAAAAGCCTCACGGCTCACCCAAAAAGCCTCTAGATACCGACAAATCACTTACGGAGGATACACCAAGCAATGGGGAAGCACTCCAAAAAACCCAGAGGGCAAAACACGGGCCACACACAAGATATCGGGCAGCTCCTGTCCCAAGCATGTAGGCCCAAGATGGCGGACGCCTACCACGACATGGGGATGGAGTCACTTTCGGAATCGGACGATGAATACCTTGGTGACATATCAACCCAGATACCCCAATGGAGGCTGCAGAATGCACCGCCGACACAACCTGACCACCAACTAGCCACTAAGGTCGACCTGTCAGGGATGGTGACAGACCTCAAGGCTTTTTTCGCGGCAGAACTCGCAGGCCTCAAGTCTGAGCTGAATACGCTCACGGGCCGAATACAAACTGCAGAAGCCGGGGTCCAAGACCTGAAAGCCCAGCAAGAAGCTACCGCCAATCAAACGCTGGAACTAACAGCCATGTGCATGCAGATGAACACCCGAATGGGGCAGCTGGAGGATGCAGCAAGGCAAAAAAACCTCAAGGTGAGGGGGATCCCAGACACCGTAACAACAGAGGAACTACCGCATCTCATTAAGAGAATGCTCCAGGCCGCCCTGCCACCCAAACAGGCCAAAAGCATAACCCTATTTCGCATACCGGGACGCCAACGCAACGCACCTGATTCAGCAAGAGATGTCATATTGAACTTCAAAACCCGTGCAGACAAGGATGGCTTTCTCAGGGCCGTCAGGGGCCAGACCCCATTTGCATTTGAAGACCTCAACCTGAACTTTTATCAAGACCTCAGCCGCCAGACGCTACAATGGCGTGCATCCTTAAAAGAAACCACGGCACAACTAAGAACAGCAGAGATACCATATAAATGGGGATACCCAAGGCTTCTTATCGCTATGCGAGATGGGCACAACCACCGACTGGCATCACCGGAAGAGGCTCCACAATTTCTGCAGGCGCTGGGCATCCAACAGAAGGCAGGGGCCAAGACAAGACCTCCACACAAGTGGGACGTAGCTAACGTTCCAGACTTTACCCCTGCGGGACAGATAACACCAGTGGGACAGGGGCCAGTGCAGCCCTGGGTAACTTGAACCGACTGAGCAGTCGTCGGATAGAGAGACATTGCAACAAAAACCTCCATCCTGGTGTTGTCACATATTGGGCGAGTTGGAGCTTGGCTCCCACATCTACGTGTTATGCTTTGCTTTATTGTGTTTGTTTTGCATTTTTATTTCTCTTGGTATTCTATCTGATTTACTTATGGTTTACTATTAACAACCTAATTTCTCATCGTGTAGACTGATATCTCACGTTAAGGAACCACTATACATATAGTATCATTAAGCCCACGGCACCAATGTCACGAAACCCCACTCAGGAGCTAGGCGGATGGCCTTCCTCCCCCCCCCAGACTCTGGGGTAAAGGAGTCATTAAACCATGCCACATACCACTATTGCCTTTAGCCGCTAGAGCGCACGCCCCTAGAGCTTGTCCCCAACCCCACCCAAAGCTAAGGAGGACAGGGACAGATGACAATACGGCCATACAGGCCACCAGAAGCGGCTCTGGCAAGGTTACACCACCTAATATATTCTAACCTGTTACATATTCACTTTTAGTTCTTGCATCACTCAAGAAAATTATAAAAATTGTGCTACTACCTGCTTTAGTATGTCGCACTGCTGTTTAACTATGTCTTTAACTACTGTGCACGCAGCTGTTGTTGTGACACTGCCTGCTCTTCAAAAATAAAAATTTACAAAAAAATTAAAAAATAAAATTATAACAGCAAACTAAACATGAAATAAAGTATATGCAGACTATGCACAGAGAACGACCGAGGGGAAGGTGCTCATCAGAGCATCCCATCAGCGTTCAGGGGGTGGTATTTATGAGCAGTCACCGAGTCTGCCCGTAATATGCGCTGAGACCGTACTATTTAGAAAATATCTGGAGATGGTTTGACCCTGGGCGTGCTTGTAAATGTGCTGTGTGGGCATGTGGGGGTATGCTCCTCCAGAAATAGGTCCTACCCATTGTGTTTGTCCCATTTACTGCATCAACATCACAAGTTTCAAGATTTGACCAAAGTGCACGTATTGATAATCCAGGGGCAAGTAATGTTGTCCCTTTGATCAGTTACCGTGTCTCGTGAAGTGAGATGCTAGGGAGCAGGTAATGGCTAGCTGTGCTGTGCCATTGCCTAGTAAGGGACATGAGAATGTCTGCGGTATTAATCTGGGATTACATATCAGCGAGCATACTTATGAATATCGTGCACAGCAGTTGTAACATAACACATTAACACCAGATTCTAACTGATAATGAACATAAGGTTTTCATACGGTGCAGAAGTCACCAGTACGCCTGAGCTATGTCTTTCTTATGACGGCACCTCATCAATGAAATTTTTTTTTTAATTGATGAGATGACGTATCTTGTGGTTACGGAGGGTCTTGGTGACATTTATGAACTCCTTTCTTCGTAGCTGAGAGGTCGGCGAACACATTAATGCCCTGGTACGGTTCTGGCAAGCAGGGGAGTTTCTGTGCAGCACTGAAGAGTTGATCTTTGGAATGGAAGTAATGAAAGCGGGCTATCATGTCTCACGGGGTGTCTGCAGTAAACCTTTGCGGCCTCGGCATATGGTGCACGCGGTCGAAGGCCCAAGCGGTGTCTTCCAAATGCAGCACCAGAGCTTTGCAGAGGGCTAGGAGGAATTTCGGCCGCTCCTCGTTGGACACAGAGTCAGCAATGCCCCGAAAGCGGATATTATTCCTTTTTGCCCTGTCTTCGATGTCCGCTGCCTTAAGCAATTTGGTCAATCTTCCAGCCATTGCAGTCTGTTCATGACCTCTTTATGAGCCACACAGAGTTCTTCTTGTGTTCAAGATGGCATGTTCTGCCTCCCAGGTCCGCCATCTCTTTGCAGAGATCTGTGGCTAATTTTTGGAAGTTTGCTTGCAGCGTTGTTTGTAAGCTCAATAGCATGGCTTACAAGCTTTTGTCCATGACCGGAGATTCTTCAGACGGGGATGCCAGTGGGTCTGACTCCGATGGACTCTCTGAAGCTGGTGAGTGCTCCGCGTGGTAATTGCCATCTTGCAGCTTGAGACAGACTTTTTTGGCACTCTGGCAGACCGGGTCCGTAATTTTCAATTGTTTTGATGGTGCCATGAGCGTCACTTAGATAAGAGCAACTGGCTTGAGAAAATTCCGGCAATATACAGTATTTTATGCTACTTTATGGGCTCGGTGTACCAGGAGCAGTTACGCCATGCGACTGCTCCGCTCTCTTGATGGACACGCCCCCAATGGTTGGTGTATTTTAACAGTGAGAGACAGAATAACCAAAAATTTATGAAATAAGTATTTGACCCATTCCACTTAGTACTTGGTGGCAATCCCTTGTTGGCAATCCCAGAGGTCAGACATTTCTTGTAGTTGGACACCATGTTTGCACACATCTCAGGAGGAATCTTATCTCACTCCTCTTTGCAGATCCTTACCAAGTCATTAAGGTTACGAGGCTGACGTTTGGCAACTTCAATCTTCAGCTCCCTCCACAGATTATCTATGGGCTTAATGTCTGAAGACTGGCTAGGCCACTCCAGGACCTTAATGTGCATCTTCTTGAGCCACTCCTTTGTTGCCTTGGCTGTGTGTTTTGGGTCATTGTCATGCTGGACCCATTTTTTTTTATATATTTCATTATTTACTATTTTTCGAAAATTTATCACAATACACAATAAAAGACTTACATTTAAAAATATAAACAGAAGACAATAAGACAATAAATACATTCAGACAGTTCTAGCACTCTAAGATACCAAATTTTTAATTTATTACCCTTAATTATCACCTTATTTATAAATAAGACGACATACCAAATTTAGTGTCTTCACTTCGACTTGAAAGAACCTTATATAGATATTCACTGTCTATGACAAACCATATAAACAAAAAGACAAACATAAAGTCGTACTGTGCCGAGATCTATAAATCCTGACATATAGTGCCTTACTATAGGGCTTGATATTTTCCCCTTTTATTTTCCCTTTTCTGCTACTTTCTCTCTTTTCTTTTCCCTTTTTTTTAAATAAGGTTTACGCTATAAATAGCCACAAAATGGCTTTATATAGAGATGCAAAATATAGAAACATTACAACCTTATGAACATATCAACAGTGTTAGCTCTCTAAGATGTAAAATTATTAAGACATTTTTCTAATCTGTCTCTATGTTCGTTAGTTATTTGTCATACTGAGTTTATCATCTTGAATTCTTCTAAAAAAAAATAAAAAAAAATAAAAAATTTATTATTCACTACTTGTATTTAACAGTAATGTCCGATATACATACTGTGCTAAGATCGAATAATAGATACTATTATTTTCCTTATGTAGGACTTAATTTTTTTACCCATTCCTCCCATTGTTCTATTCTAGAGTTAGTATAGTTATCTTGTCTCAGGATTCCAATCTCCATTTTGCAATGGTTCAGGACCTGATATTTTATCATATCCCAAGAGGGGGAGTCGGATAATTTCCAATATCTCGCTAATGTTGCTTTAGTTAAGATGTGAATCACTATATCTTTTTTACTTCTTGAAATTCTAGGCCAACCCTAGAGTACAAAAGACCTACAGGTAAAGTCAAGATCTACTTTTATCACCTCTTGACAAAATGTTGCTACTTTATTCCATAGTTGACTTAGATTTGGGCAAGACCACCAGATGTGGACATAGTCTGCTCTATATGTGCCGCATCTCCAACACCTATATTGAGAGGATGGGTAAATTTTTACCAATTTAGTGGGAACATAATGCCATCTATTAATAATCTTATAATGACTTTCAATTGAATTTAAACAATGAATAGCCTTAGTTACAGCATTATTTGCATTTATCCACTCAATTCTTGTAATAGTAACCTGTAGGTCTTTTTCCCAAGATACAAGGGCTGGAAATATTGTGCTTGATTTATATAATTTATATAATTTAGCACAATGTGATACTAAATTGTTATTACTTTTAGAATTAATTAGATTCATGAATAGATGTAATCCTTCAGATGACTCTATGACCCTATGTTTGTGTAAAAAATGCTTTATCCTTAAATATGTAAAATTCTCTCTATAAGGAAGAAAAAATAACTGCCTAATGTCCTCAAAAGACATAATTTGATTCTGTTGCATTATTTGATCTATATTATTAATACCATTGTACGTCCAGGTTTTTTTAATATTTAAATCTTCTATATTGACTGTCAAAATGTTGAAAGGTATATCCGTACTTATTTTATCCAGTATCTTAAGACTCTTTTTCCAATTTTTCCCGCTGCAATAATAAATTATCCATAATTAGGCCTATATTTATGTTATTTCTCTTTTGTAGACTCCAAAATATAGCTAATAAGTCTGGAGATCCCAGTCTTGTAGCTTCTATTTTTGCCCAGGCTTCCTCTGCGGAGCTCTCCTTTAACGATATAATTAAATGAGCCAATGTCTCATATGTCTCTAGAATATCTGGGACCCCCAACCCACCCTTTTTGGAATTCATATTTAGTATTTTTTTATTCACCCTCAGTTTTTTTTTTTTCAGCCATATAAACTTCTCAAAAGCTGTCTATCATTGTAAGCCATGGTTTTGGAATTTTAAGAGGTATCATGCAGAATATATAGCTCAATTTGGGCATTAAGTATGATTTTATAACATTTATTCTCCCAATCCATGATATCTCTGCAGTTCTTAAGTCTTTAAGTTGTTTATTTATTTGTTTCATCATAGGGAAAATATTGTTCTCTATGATTTTATTTGGGTTACTTGTTATTTTAATACCTAGATATTGCAAATGTTTCTTAGCCCAAGTGAAGTCATATTTATTCCCAATCTTCCCTCTATCTTCCTTACTTAGATTTTTTGCTAATATAGTTGTTTTATCTACATTCAACTTGAGATTGGAGTAATTTCCAAATTCAGTTATAACTTTCATCAATTCATCCAATGATGGTACAGGGTCTGTAATGGAGATTAGGACATCGTCTGCATATAGTGATAATTTGTAGTCTTCTTGACCTATTCTGACTCCTTTAATCTTTAGGTTTTCCCTAATTTCACAGGCTAGAGGTTCGATATATAACAAATAAAGCAGCGGCGAGAGAGGGCATCCCTGTCTCGTCCCGTTGCTTATTTTAAACCAGTCAGATATTATACCTCTCCCTATAGTTCTAGCCCTTGGGTAGGAATATAAGGCCATTACAGCATCCATTAGCCATCCACCAAAACCAAAAGCCTTCATAGATGCTATCAGGAAGTCCCACCTGACCCTATCAAATGCTTTCTCTGTGTCCAATGACAGGGCCAGATATGGGACTCCTGAATCGTTAATGCTGTCTAGAATATCGATTATTTTTCTCACACTATTGCTGGAGAGTCTACCTTTTATGAAACCGACCTGGTCTTTATGAATTAAGTAAGGTAAGACAGTTTGCATCCTGTTATCTAGGATGCTAGCATATATCTTTATATCCGAATTTAGCAGAGAAATAGGTCTATAACTTCTTACTTGATCTGGTGGTTTATCTGGCTTATGTATAGGGATAATATTTGCATATAGCATTTCCTCCGGGATGACCTTTTCCTCCACAATTTTATTAAATACATTTTTCAAATGGACCACCAATTCTTCCTTAAATTGCTTATAAAATATATTAGGATAGCCACCCGGGCCTGGAGTTGAATTCTTTTTTAACATATCTATTGCCTCCTTAATCTCTAATTCAGTGAAAGGTTTGTTGATACTATTAACCTGTTCTGCTGATAGCTGTTTCATCTTTTTATTTTTAAAATATGTTTCTGGATTGTTGAATTGGTTAGGCAAGTTATATAGCTCTTGATAAAAAGAGTTAAATGCTTTACCAACTTTTTCAGGGGTTAGTTGTGGCCCTTCCTCAGTTATAATTTTCTGTTTCATCGTGGCCATTCTATATCCTTTAACTTTATTTGTAAGCATTTTATTTGCCCGGTTACCTCTGTAATACCATTTTATTCTTAAGCGTTCCAATTTTTCGGAGGTTTGCTGCCATAGAATTTCATTAATATTATCTTTAATTTTATCTATTTTCTCACTCATTTGTTTGGAGGGATTATCTTTATTAAGCCTTGTTAAAGCATTTAAAGAAATATATAGGTCTGTCAAGGAGGAACTTCTACTCTTATTTCTTATTGAACTCATTTTGATAAAGTGCCCTCTCAGAACTGCCTTATAGGTGCACCATACTATTACATCTGATGTACCTTTATTTTGGTTATCTTCAAAGAAACATTTTGTTAATTCTTTTACTTTCTCTATTTTTTGAGGATTTTTTAATAAGAGATCATTTAGCCTCCAACTGTTCCTTATTTTAATATCTGGGCTTATATTAAGGTCTAATATAACCGGGTTATGGTCTGACCAAGTGACTTCCTGAATTAGAACCTTCTTTATCTTAAGTGATATCTCATCTGTACCCAAGAATAGATCTAACCTAGAATATGTATAATGAACTTTTGAAAAGCAAGTCCTTTCTTTGGGGTGGTAAATTCTCCATATATCTAACAAACCATGTCTACCTACTAAAAGTTTAAGCTGGTTTGATGTTTTTTTTTACTTTTTTTATTTTGGATAACCCCTCCAAATGAATTTCTATCTAGAATTTCATCCATAATGCAATTAAAGTCTCCCCCTATAAGGACCTTTCCCTTTTTAATATTATCTATTTTGTTTAGTACTATTTGTATAAAACCAATAGGTTTATCATTAGGTGCATATAAATTCGCTATTGTATATACTTCATTTTGTATTTTACATATTACTATAGTGTATCTTCCATTTTTATCTGTGCCCTGATATATAATCTGTGTGTCTATATCACTGGTTACAAAACAGGCAACCCCACATTTTCTTTTATCCTCTAATGAAGAACATATTTTGATATTAAAAGTATTAGGAATAAATCTTTTTGTATCTTTCCTTAACCAATGAGTTTCTTGTAACAATACTATTTTTACTCCCTCTTTTTTAATATATTCAAATACCATGGATCTTTTATATGGATTATTTAAACCCTGTACGTTAAGTGTCAGAATTTTAACCATTGGGAGAGAGTAGGAGAATAGGACAAAGTCTCGGCACAGTCAACACAACAGAAAAAAAAACAACATATAAAACATGATAAAAACCATAATCCATCATGTAAAAAATACATGAAACAACCCGTATCCAACCCCCTTTGTTGGGGACAGGAATCCACAACCTATTCCCTATGGTGTGGCATCCAAACTCCATCTAATGTTGGAGTAATATGGGGATTGAACCTCACCTCATACTAGCAAGATGCAGTGAATCAGAGTTCAGAGGAGGTTTTCACAATGTAACGAGTAGGGATATAAAAGGGGATAGAGAGAGGGTAGGGGAGAAAAAGAAGTTCTTTCTACGTTATATATTGTACAGCTTTATTAACTTATCTATTTATATGCTATGCTTCTTTTCTCAGTTTCAGAATGAACTATTTTGTGATACTTGCAGTGTATTATCTTTATTAACAATAGCTTTTATTGTGACTATTTTCTTCACCCATTGCACCAACTCTAATTCCCTTTTGTGTCTAATTCCTTAATTTAGTGTCAAACAATTTATTATTTCACAGGTTGATCACACTTATTGTGAATGAATTATAAAAAAAATTAACCCCTTTCTCATCCTTCTATAATAGTTAAATATTGTGCAGATTTATTAAACTTATTATATTATCTAAGTGTTAAGTATTGTTTCCTTTATTTCAGAGGATATTATTTTATAAAAAGTGCTATAGGGGAGAAGAAGAAATTGGTAGGGGAGGGGGGAGAAGAAGAAATTGGTAGGGGAGGGGGGAGAAGAAGAAATTGACAGGGGGGAGAAGAAGAAATTGGTGGGGGGGAGAAGAAATTGACAGGGGGTGAGAGTGACAGGGGAGGGAGGGGCAATGAGAGTGGGAAGGGGGAGGGGAGAAGAGAGTGACAAGGGAGAGGGGGGAGAAGAGAGTGACAAGGGAGGGGGGAGAGATTGACATCCATCACACACACATGCAATGCACCCCTTGCACACAGAAAAACACACAGTGCATTACACACACACAGACACACACGCACACAAACAATGCAACCCTTACACACAATGCATCCCTTACACACACAGAAACACACAATGCATTCCTTACACACACTCAATGCACCCCTTACACACACTCAATGCACCCCTTACACACGCACACACTGCATCCTGTACATACACAGAAACACACCTTGCAGCACTTACACATACAAACACAGATTCACACAATGCATTCCTTACACACATATCAGGACATCCCCTACACACTCCACCCCCTGTGAACAAACTCATTGGTGGAACATGAAGGTGGACCCTGGGACCCAGACCTTGAGCTGTGTAAAGGGCCCCCAAAAAATGGAGCTGCTTCCCGTTCTCCCAGAACATTGATTTTTGTGACCACAGTTACAAACAGCCTCCAGAGAGCCTGTTCTACACCAGACCAGTGGAGCCAGACTGCAGCTAGAGCCCATCATCATCCTCATCTCGTTGTAAGTAGGCAATCTATATTATTCGTGGCACTAATCTCTAATTTACCTCACATTAAAGAAACACTATAGTCCCCAGAACCACTGCATCTTAATGTAGTTGTTCTGGTGTCTATAGCCTGTCCCTGCATGCCTTATAATGTAAACACAGCGGCACTGCAGCACTGGCGTTAGTTAACATGGCAAATCATATGGGTGGAGCATTGTGATATCACATGGGGGGGGGGGCAAACTTTACTTTTGCCTAGGGCGGCAAAAATCCTTGCACCGGCCCTGATAGCGTTTTATCAAGAAACCCATTTCCAAAAAAGAAATCAACCAAAGTTCTCTTCTAAACATTTTCCACTGGGTTTTCACAGTACTTACAAATCAAAGAAAAGAGGGGTGACAATCTTGATAAGCAAAGACTTATCTTTCCAACTGATAAAAAGAACAGGCGATAGGGATGGGAGGTATCTCATTTTACAATGTGTAATTAACAATGCCCAATTCACCCTGGTTAATGTCTACGGCCCACACACGGACCAACAGGCCTTCTTAGATAAGGTTCTCACCCTATCAGTTGCACATAAGTTCGGAGATATCATAATAGGTGGTGACACGAATTTCCTCCTCGATCCAAACCTAGATTCCACCTCTGCCGACAAGATCAAAGAAACTATATCTAAGCAAAGGGCAAGCTCTGTGAAAATTATAGGTGATACACTTCTAAATCATGGGTTTCTGGATATATGGAGGATATTCCATCCCTTAGATAGGGATTACACATATCACTCTCTTAGCCACACAACATACTCTCGTATAGATCGTTTCTTGGTTCCCAAATCACAGACATTACAAATAACAAAGGTATATATAGGAGACATTACATGGTCTGATCATGCCCCCATCTTACTGACAACCACCATGCAACACCCTGTAGTTGGCAGAAGAAATTGGCGTCTCAATGACACTCTTTTGACAGACCACACTCTGATCACACAACTCAAAGCAGACCTAGAGATATATTTTTCTCTCAATAATACCGAGGAGGTAGGGGCGGAAACGCTATGGCAGGCACACAAAGAAGTCCTTAGGGGCCAACTTATTACACATGCTAGCTATACTAAAAAACAACGCCTTCTAACATATACCAACACCCTAACCGAACTGGCCACACTCACGCATACTAACAAGAGGTCTCCTTCCTATGACACCACAACAAAAATTGTCCTACTCCAAGCCCGGTTGAAAGACATGGATCTAGCTAAGACTACATATCTCCTCACCAAAATGGAACATACATTTTTTAAAGAGGGTAACAGGGCTGGCAAAGTTTTAGCATCCCAACTCAAGACAAAAACGCCAATGTCAAAAATAGCCTTCCTCCACTCAGAAGCTCCCCGCACCCTGGCAAAGTGACATTGATGACTTTTTACGAGATGTCCAGCTTCCATCCCTTAGCCTGAAGAAGGCCAAAAACTGACCGAACTTTTCACGGTTCAAGAAGTCCTACAAACCATAACACAGTTACCAAAACATAAATCACCTGGACCCGACGGGTTCACTTACCTTTATTACTACACGTTTAGACACATCCTGGCTCCTTATATGACGGACCTATTTAATCACTGCTTTAGAACAGGCAACATGCCTAACGACATGCTAAAAGCCCATTTCCACATTACCAAAACCAGGTAAACCTCCCACACAGTGTCCTAATTTTCGACCCATATCCTTATTGAATTGTGATACCAAGTTACATGCCAAACTTATAGCGAATAGGCTAGCCAAGATAATACCCCAAATCGTGCATAACGACCAGTCAGGCTTTGTTAAAGGCAGGCAAGGCTGCGACAACACTAGGAAAAACATAGCGTATCATAGCGTATCTTTACATTACAAAAACTACCATAACTGTGAAACTAAAGATACCATCTTTTTAGGGATCAAAAAAGTGGAAAAAGATTGGAGAGGAGGCAATTTCGATGTAAAAATGAGTAAATGTGAAATGGAGTGTATTTTCAAACTAGACACTTTGATCCCTAATGGACTAAATGCAGACTTCGAAATGTGCCATTTCCTGCAATAGATATTTTGGGTACTTAGTGTTTTTTATATTGTCTAACTTTCAAACCCCTATAAAAAAATTTTTTTTAACTAGAGGATCTCTTATTCTTTTTATGTTTTTTTATATCAATTTTATGCCATCATTATTGAAATATAGAAATGTATATGGTATGGCTCTACCTTTCTTTTAGAAGTGTTTGGGTATATTTTATGTTTAGTGAAAGGGATTCTTATATTGTTTTTTTATATAATATTTGTATATTCTTATATTGTTTCCTGGTTTTATTTCTAAACCTATATAGGGCCATTACTGTATAAATGCTTTTATAAAAAAGAACTTATGTGAGTTAAAAGAACGATATGTATATATGAACACGCTTTCTTTATTGAAACTACACATAGATGAAAAGAAAGAACTAAAAGAACTTTGGTAAAGATTTTCAATATTGAATAAATATACACAAAATATTCTGTTCTCCCTCTTCCCTTTATCTGTGGTGATGCCGGCAAAATTGAACCGCAAGCCGGAACACATTTGGAACGCAAGCTGGAACGCACGGATATGACGCGACGGCTTGCGATCGCAAAAACCCGAAGTGACGTATCGATAGTGCTACCCGGAAATGAAGAGAGAAAGAGGCTTGACACGCAGGGCGTCACCATTCCCATGGTGATAGCCCGCGAAAATTCAAGCCGAAAAACAAGCATCTTCACCCCAGGAGGGGTACATATAGCAGGAGCCAGTGCAAGAAGGTACAGACTTTTTTTCACATCCAGCTGAGGAAGCCTAAACGGCGAAACGCGTCCTGGAAACATTGTGAGCTTAAAGACTTTCTATTACTGGACATTTTATGCCATTATAGTGTTTTCTGTATACTATTATATATATATATATATTTTATATTTTTATTGTACTTAACTGTATATATAGTGAATAAAGCTTATATTTTTGAGAGACACTATTGGCATTCTCCTGCTATTACAAAAGAAGGAGTGTGGTCCTTAATCCACACAAACTATTGGATCAGAGCCGATGTGGATGGCTCTGGGTTTGTAAGTACCCTATTTCCCTTACTACTTGCATATACCTAGTCTACGTTACTGTACCAGAGGTATTTTCCTTTATACATTTCAGAATACAAGAAAGGAAGAGTTAAAAGAAGGGATAAGGGTCGCCTTTACGGACTCTGAAAGTGCTTCAATTGAGCTATACCTCTTTAGCTCCTAAAAGTGTGAGTGGGACCTTTGTATATTTCTACCACACCTTTAAACATTACAGATTTGCACTATGTTTGGATCTTTCTGTTTATGTTTTAGGAAATTCCTATAAAGAATTATTGTGAATTACATATAAAAAGAAGGTATAATTTCAGTATTTTGGTGTTCATCACTTGGTATTATCTCTCCACTTTGGCCTATCTATTTACATATAGTGCTTCACCCATACACCGGTTTGTAACACTAGGAAAATATTAAACATTCTATCTCACATAGAGAGGCACGGCACAGAAAGCCTTTTCCTGGCTTTAGATGCTGAAAAGGCCTTTGATAGGCTTAATTGGGCTTACATGTCGACAGTCCTAACTAAATTCCGCTTTCCACCGGAACTTATTCTGGGCATTTCTGCACTATATGGTAACCCATCAGCACAGGTCTCCAACTCAGGTTTTTTTCCAAAACCCTTTAATCTTACCAATGGCACAAGGCACGAGGCAGGGTTGCCCGCTTTTCCCATTCCTATTTATACTATCACTAGAGCCGCTAGCCCATAAAATCAGACAAGACCCACTGATCACGGGAATTCGAATCCAATCAAACGAGTACCGCCTAGCAATGTTCGCAGACGACATCTTATTATCTCTTAGCAAACCAGAGACATCTCTACCACGACTTTTGGCCATCTTAGAAGCCTATGGTCAGGTGTCATATTATAGACTAAGTAAGACTAAAACGCAAGCACTATCGATCAATATACCGATGGAAATAGCTAAAACGCTACGCACCACGTATCAGTTCGATTGGAGACACACCTACATTACGTATCTGGGAGTTAAACTAACACTCCATAGACAAAGAATGGTATCACTCAACTATGCCCCGCTAGCAAATATCTGTAATTCAATCTTCCAGAAATGGAAAGATGTACATTTGTCTTGGATGGGGAGACTGAACACAATCAAGTAGTACTACCAAAAATTCTGTATGTCTTTAGGATGTTACCCTTACAGGTTCCATTACAACAACTCAAAACTGTCCAAATCACACTAAACAAATTTGTGTGGAGAGACATGAGGCCATGTTTACCCGTTTCACTCCTCCATGTACACCCGACAGATGGGGGCTTGGGTCTCCCGACAATATTGACCTACTATAAAGCGGCCATCCTAGAGTCAGCCATAAGATTACATGCTCCCAAAAATACTTTCCAATGGGCAGATATGGAACAAGACAAATCTTACCCACATACCCTAACGAACATCTTATGGTCACCAAAGTCACATCGACCACATACAAATGTACTATACCCTACATCTGCCCTTACCTTGAAGATATGAGACAACCTCAGACCTAACCGACTCGAAGATAACAACTTGCTCAGGCACCTTTAGAAACATTAGAGATCATCTCCCCATGGCTATCTCTGAAAAAATAAATGGACAGATATGGGTGTTAAAAAAATTGGAGACCTTTGCTCTCAATCAACGATTCTGCCCTTCCCTGAAATTCAACAGAAATACAAGTTACCTAACTCGTTTATTTTTGCATACCTCCAACTAAAGAGTATTATAAACAACAAAGTCACGTTCACAACGGATGAGTTCCCCCCACAAAATAATCCTGCTACACTACTCCACAATAGATGTCTATCAGCCCCAACGAAACCGGGAGCATTATCTCTCTGCTACCAGATCCTCCTATACAAAACTCCACCTAGTTCCTTTAAATATGTGGCACAATGGGAGAAAGAAGGAATATCCAAGCTCACAGATGATCAATGGCTTAAAGCATTAAACGCACTTTGAGGCATCACATCCTGCTTCTCTCATATAGAAGCTCACAAGAAAGTGGTCTATCGATGGTACCTCACTCCACACAAGCTACATAAAATATACCCCGCAATAGATCCTAAATGCTGGCAATGCGGTGCTGATGAGGGACACATGACCCACATATGTTGGGAATGCAAAGAGATCAAGCCCCTCTGGATACGGGTACACACACTACTACAAGACGAGACGGAAGAAACACATTCTCTTACACCTACAATGGGCCTCTTCCTGATTTTTTCCGACACCTGGAGATTGGAAGCCAGAAAAATAGCCACTTTGATCATACTGGCGGCCAGAAATCTTTTAGCACTACACTGGAAATCTACATATTGCCCAAACAACAAAGAATTGATAGACAAGATTTACCAATTCTACCGATATGAGACTCTATCTTCATATTCCTCCGAACAAACAAAGACAATAGAAACGCTTTGGGCACCGTGGCTAACAAGACACTACAACCGCAAGAATATAGAGAAAGGCAGAAAGTAAACCTACGTCCCCCCGTGGATGAGAAGGATACCAAAGATAGACTTCATAAACACACCGATGGCACAGTTTAGCCAAGACACACAGAGACAACCAAATACCAATAACATGGAGCTGATACACAGCAGAACAACTACACTATACAGACAGGTAAAGTTGGTCAGTCACGCTTCCAAATGAGTTCAATATCAACATTCAATACACGACTATACATTCCCCTCCAGGTTCATACCTCCTAGTTACATATCCCTCTCCCCCTTTCTTCTACTGAACCATAGAATCAAGTTCAGCTACCTTTATTGACAATACAGATAAATAGCACCATCAAATGCAGGGACAGTACTCTTGTCCTCCACAGGAGAGACACAAAGTTTGAAAAGAACAATTGTATATCTAATCCAAATGAGTAGGTAATATGGGGTGACTTCAGTTTACCCAGACGAGACAGGTAGTTAACAAGGAAAACCGCAGGAATAGAACCTGGTATAGGCCTCATACAGGATTGCCATTGATATTAACTGTTATAAGCAACTCATAATGATAACCAAAAAAAAATAAAAATGCGGTAGTTGCAATAGTAGCTTCTGTCACACTGTGTTTAGCAGGAATGTTCATATATACCCATATAGGCTTTTGGATTGTCAAGAAAATTGTCACAAATTTTGCTTGGAATTTGTAGACGGAAATGTTAAGATCTATTGATTATGTCCCCCTTTTTTTTTCCTTTCTGTATCCTTGATTTCCTTTTTTTTTGTTTGAAAAATAAAAACATATATTTGAAAAGTGCTATATATTATATTTCCTTTTTATATATTTATATAGTGTTAGATTTCCTCCCCTTTGTCCCCCCATTTCTCACATTTTTATAAGTGTTTTCTTATGTTCTTAATCTACTAAAGTAGTTAAACCACCCAATTGTGGGAAAAAAAATAAAAAAATAAAAAATAAATAAATAGAAAGGCAACGGCAAGATCACCAAAAAACATTGTGAGTCTATAAAAGTCAAACAATTAGAAAAAACTATTCCTCATGTTTCAAAAAACTTTAAGTTATCTAAGTGCCTTTATTCTTTTCATTCCTTCTATATCAATTTTTATATCTATTATCTATTCCATTCTCTGTTTATTATCAAAACTAAGCATATGATGTTCTCATCAATTTTCCCGCTGCTCTCTCTACTTCCCCCCTTTAAAAATTAGACATTTCTAATTATTTGATTAATCAATCATCTACCATTAATCATCCATTTAACCTCTTACTCGTTCCCCCTTTACCTTAACTTTTTCCCACTATATCAACATATTCAATATTATAATCGAGAAATTCATCTACACACGTACTCCTGTGTGTAATTCTTATAAAAAATTTTGTCAGTATGTATTCCCTCACTCTCTTAATTGATATATATTACATTTTTCTCTCGTCTCATTTCAAAGCCATCTCTTGAAGGCAGAAATTAGCGTAGGTTACATTATCGAAAAATACAGATTTTGTTTCATGTACCACTATAAGTCTCGATGGGAAACCCCAGTAGTATTTGACATTATTTTTCCTTAAAGTCTCAGTCACTGGAGCATAGGAACGTCTTTTTTTCCTTGTTTCATATGATAGATCTGGGAACACCTTGATATCTTTATTTTATTTTTTTTTTGAATTTGACAATTTTTATTGTACAATGCATCGATATACAGTCATGACATTTAAGTTACATCATATGCAGATTACACAATTCCACACATTCTTGGTAGGTGTTACAGACAATATGAATTCGTTTTTATTCTCCCCTATCCCTCTGGGGGTTCAGGGCTGTAGGTGGTCATGCAAGAGTGTATCGTGCATATCTGTGCTAGGTTACCTTCGGCCACCAGTGGCCTGATGCTTTGTACGTCTCATTGTCAAGCATCGTACTTTCAGGGAAACAAGTAGGTAGGATAGAGGGTAGATGTGGAGTGGGGATGGGGGGAGAGAACTTGGGGGGGGGAGGGGGAGGGGGTGTAAGAGACTGGTTGCGTGGTTTATGTCGGTTCTGTTTGTAGTCCTTCTGATCGTAGAAAGTCATTCCACCTGTTATGTGCTAAAGTCATGTGTTTCTTTTCTCCAAATTGTCGTGCATATACCATCTCGTAGGCCCAGTTCAGTTTTATTTGGTTTATGAGAGCCTCTCGTGATGGTGTTGTCGTTTGTTTCCATAGCCTAGCAATGCATGTAACTGCAGAGATAAGGATGTGGTATATGGCTGCCCACTTATCTTTAGTAAGAGAGTCTGGTGGTATGAATAGTATGCACAGTTCCAGTGTTAGTGAGATTTGCGTTTGTATGGTGGCAGTTATGATCTTTTGTACCACTAGCCAATAGGATTGGATGATGGGGCATGTCCACCAAACGTGAGACATGGTGCCTTTACTCTGACCACATCTCCAGCAGGTGTCGGAGGATCGCGGCCACATCTGGTGGAGTCTGGATGGTACCAAGTACCAACGGTATAACAGTTTGCGCTGCATCTCAATGTGAGTAGCACAAGATGTTACCCCCTTGTACGAGGAGTAAGCCTTAGTCCAGTCTGTCAGTGGGATTGTGCTGCCTAATTCTCTATGCCATGATTGGATGTGTGTTTCTTTGCCCTGATCTGATGCTTGGGTCAGAGCTTTATAGCTGATGGAAATAAGTTTTTTCAGTGGTTTTCTACGTGTGCATATCTGTTCAAACTCAGTCATCGGTTTTGTGGCTGTAGCAGCCGGTCCGTTAGGTTTGTTTTTAGCTAAGTAGGATTTAATTTGAAGGTAAGCGAAGCCTAGCCTGTGGGGTAACTGAAATTCTTGTTGTAGGTCTGGAAATAGTTTTAGCCCTTTGTCGTTGTATAGCTGCCCTATTTCTTGGATGCCCATCTGTAGCCATGGTTGTGTATTCAGGTTCGGTATTATATGTGCTAGGGTGCTGGTTGGGGCAGCCAAAGGTAGTGGGTGGTATCGCGTCATTAGGTGCTTCGTTGAGTCCCAAACATGTAGGGTGTATTGAGTCGTGGGTAAAAGGTGGCTAGTGTCCGTCCTATGTGATTTAGGTGTCCACAGGATGGAATGTAGTGTCGTTGGGTGGGCCCAGCTATTTTCTATTTCCAGCCACTGTGGGGCTGTGGGATGTTGTAGAAATTGTGGCACCAGCATCAATGTTGCCGCTTTGCAATATGCTTTTAGGTCGGGGAAGCCTAGTCCGCCCTGATTTATTGACCTTTGTAGTAGGTTGGTCGCTACTCTGGGTTTTTTATTTTGCCATGTGAAGTGTGTTAGCATTTTCGTGAGTGCTTTGATGTACTTATCTGGTACTGGAATTTGTAGTGTTCTGTATAGGTATTGGAGTTTGGGTAGTAGTGACATTTTTATGGCCGCGATCCGCCCCACCCAGGACAAGTATTTCCCCTCCCAGGAACTCAGCAGGGACTTAAAAGTTTCTAGCAATGGTTGGTAATTCGTCTTGAAGAGAGACATGGGGTTTTTGGTCATTTTAGTTCCCAAGAAGGTGAGGTGATCCTCTCTCCAGTCTAGAGGGAACGAGCTCTTAAGGTTCACCAGTTGTGTTGCGGGGAGATTGATACTTAGTGCCTGTGTCTTAGTGACGTTTAGCTTATAATATGACACTCGTCCATATTCCGTGATGTGGTGCATGAGATTAGGTAGGGATATGTGTGGTTGCGTGAGAGTGAGGAATATGTCGTCAGCGAATAGGCTTAATTTGTATTCTTTCTGACGAAGGGTTACCCCGTGGATTGCCGATTCCATCCTGATCTTGGCAGCCAGAGGCTCCAATGCCAGGACATAGAGCAGCGGGGAAAGTGGACAACCCTGGCGGGAGCCATTAGAGATTCTGAATTTGTCCGAGCAGAATCCTGCGTTTAGGACTTTAGCCGTGGGGCAGCTATATAGAGCCTCTACTGTGTCTGTGAATTGGGAGGGAAAGCCATATTTCATCAGTACTGCCTTCAGGAAGCGCCAATTTAATCGATCGAAGGCTTTCTCCGCATCTAAAGACATTAGTAGGCTACTTGTCCCCTTCCGTCTGATGCTGTGTATTAGGTCTAAAACCTTCCGGGTGTTGTCTGTTCCCTGCCTCCCTGCTATAAATCCCACTTGGTCATTGTGAATAAGGGATGGGAGAAGTGGGCCCAATCGCCGGGCATATATTTTGGCGTATAGTTTGGCGTCTGTATTGAGGAGGGATATTGGTCTGAAGTTTGGGCAGTGTGTTGGGGGCTTCCCTGGTTTTGGTAGGGTGACGATATGGGCGAGCAGTAGCTCTTCTGGTAGTGATTTGGTTTGGGTAGCGGAGTTAAAGAGAGATGCCAAGTGTGGGGCTAAAGCGGTCGCGAATCTTTTGTAGTACCTGTTTGTGAAGCCATCCGGGCCTGGCGCTTTGTTTTTAGGTAAGGTTTGTATTGCATCCTTCACTTCGTCTGGAGTGATTAATTTTTGCAAAGAAGTAATTTGCTCTTTTGTTAGCGTGGGTAGGGGGACCTCCTGTAGGTAGGATTGTATGTTATGTTCTGTCGGGTCAGGTGCTCGCTCGGACTGAGCCAAGTTGTAGAGTTTATTATAGTAGTTAGCAAAAGCATTGCTAATATCTATGGGGGAGATCACTTTTGTGTTGTCGTGTGTGTACAGATGTGATATTTTCGCGTTCGTTTCTGCTCGCTTTAAGCGGGCTGCCAACACTTTGCTTGCTCTATTTCCCTGGGCATAGTATGTTGCTTTGAGTCTGCGTAAGTTAAAGCCTACTCGCTGCAGCGTGTGTAGTCTAATTTTGTCTGCTACTTCCGCGATGCTTTTTCGTATTGCCTCTGTGGGATGCGTTTTGTTTTTGTTTGTGAGGTCTATTAACTGTTTGTTCCAATTTATCCATTGGGTCTGGTTACTTTGTTTCAAAGATGCTGCTCGCTTTAGCAAGATTCCTCTAACTACTGCCTTGTGTGCCTGCCATAGGGTGCATGCAGATGTGTCTCCTGTGCTGTTGAGCATGAAGTATTCTGTTATGGCTTCTTCTAATTGGTTGGAAAAGGGTATGTCTGTCAGTAGTGATTCGTTGAGTTTCCAGGGGCTCTTGTGTTTGTAGTCGTAGTTGTCTTTAAGGGTCAGTGTTAGTGGGGCATGGTCCGACCATGTGATTTGGCCGATAGAGCATTCTAGAACCTGGTCCAGGTGTGTGCTTTCCATATGGACTCTATCTATTCTAGTGTATGTATTGTGTGTGTTTGAGTGATACGTGTAATCCTTTTCTTGAGGGTGTAGGACTCGCCATACGTCATATAATTTATTAATGTCCAGCAATTTAAGGTATGATGCACAGGTCCTGCGATGTTTCGCGTGAACCTCCCTGCCTGCATGGGACGTTGTGTCGTTGATGGGATCTATGATGTGGTTAAAGTCCCCACATAATACCAGTATGCCCTCCTGTACTGGTCGCAATATGGATAAGATTCTGTGTAGGAAGTCTCTTTGATTCGTGTTCGGGGCATATACATTTGCTAGGGTGTATTTAGTGTTGTTGATTGTGCATACTATTATCGTGTATCTTCCTTCCTTGTCTGTCTGTGAGTAGTGGTGCTGGAAGGATACTGTGTTGCTAATTAGTATTGATGTCCCCTTCGTTTTTGTTCCTGCCGTAGCGTGGTATTGGTGTGGGTACAAGGATGGTTTTAGGGTCGGTGGCGTTTTGAAGTGTGTTTCCTGGAGGCAGATTATGTCAGGCTGATCTCTCTTGAGATCTCGAAAGAGGCAATGTCGCTTATATGGGGTATTTAACCCTCTAACATTATAGCTTTGTATTTTCATACTATAGGTCAGTGTCGTGAAGCGCTAGGATTCGTTTATGTGATCTACTTATGGGGTAGGCTGAACTTGTGGCTGATAGTGCATTGGATTTGTTCCCACAATGCTGGGCAGTAGTGTGGGCCTGAGTTGTGTGGTTAGTGGTGGTGATGGCGAATTGCGCCTGGCTTTTGGTGGGCCCAGGGGTTGTCATTTTATGCAGGTGGACGTCACCTTCTTGTTCTATGGGTGCATCTGTCTCTTGGAGTAGTGTCGAGGGGGGAGAGGGGGGGAAGGGAGTAGGGGGGTCATACTGTGAGGGTATGAACTTGGGGGGGGTAAAAACTATAGCCCTTTGGCGGGCTTTGGTTCCGGCTAGCGGTACCATGAGAGCGTGGTTGGTGTGAAGAAAAGAACAGTAGGAAGATTGGCCTGTGTCAGTCCGTTGTGACCGGCGGTTGGCCAGTGGGGTGCCTCTTTGCGGCTGTCGACTTTGCGGTAGGGTACAGTAACTTGGGGCTGCGGTTGTCCCTTGGGTTCACGCTGCATGCTTCAACATTGGGTTTTTTTTTTTTTTGTATTGTGTTAAGTTTCAGCTTGGGGCTCTTGCCGACGGGGGGGGGGTCCAGGACAGTAGGGGGCATAGGTTGGCGGTACATGACTGTGGTTGCTACCTGGCGTGACGCATTGGCTCGGTCGCCTAAGGTGTGTAGGAGGTCGGGAGGGTCACGCTATGGTCTAGTTGTGGCGGGGCGGTTCAGTGGGCGCCTCTTCTGTCCCCCGGTGGAGTTACTTCTCCTTGGGGGCCTCGTGGAGGGGAGGGCGTTGTATGTGTCGGGGCTATCCCATTGGCCTATACGCTTGATTTGCAACTGTCCCCCACATATTATGCAAACATCCAAACCAAACATATTGCAATACATAAGAGGCACCATTATCGTCTCCCGTGGTACAATCCCGCTCCCTCCGGGCCCTGAACGGGCTGTCCCATTCACATATACTCTGAATTGGCAACTATGCCTCATACATTATTCAATGCCTGAAACAATCCCATTGTGACACTTGGAACAATATTACCATTCTCCGTGATGCCTCCCCGCTCCCCCCGCTCCCCCCCGCTCTGAATGGGGTTGTCCTATTCTCATGTGAGCTAGACTTGCAACTGTGTCCCACAAATTGTTCAGATATTCAAGGCGTGTACAATGCATTAAATCATATTCACAATTACCCTTCCCCATGGTGCCTTCCCGCTGCCCCAGCTCCCCCGAGCGTGGCGACTTCCCCTGAGCTGTGTTGCGTCATCCTCTGGGGGGGTCCCCTGCAGCCTTCTGGTGATTGCTTCCAAGGATGCTGAGGCTGTTTGCCTCCCCGCAGGCTGCAGCTGTGAGTGTGCTTCTGCCTGAGCCTACGGCTCTAAAAGTTCCCGTGGCAGCGTAGTGTGTCATTTTGTGTCGCTTTATTGTCCCTGAGATTGGCACGTGTTGTGTGTTGTTAGCCTCCAGTGTGCATGCAGTGTGTGTGTTGCAAGTGAATGTGTTTTGTTGACGCATGGGGCGCTGCCAGTGTTGCAAGGGCAGCATGGGGAGTTATAGTGCCATAGTCACCTGCTTGAAATCAATAGTCCTTCTTCGTGGCCTTTAAACAGTCCCGCTTCTGTTAGTCGTGGTTATTGGAGGTAGCGTATGGCATCTCACGCCATCTTTGCTGCTGAATGTGTTGCAAGTGTGTGCTCCTCCGTCAGGGCCGCAGGACTTTAGTTACGTACTCTTTTCCAGTCGGCTGTAAGCTTACTCGGTTGTGGGTCGTTGTCGCTTCTTGCTTGGTTCTGGGGTTGTATACCCCATTTCTGCAGTGTTTTCCGTCCATCCGCCAGAGAGGTGATAACGTGCATAGCTCCATTTTTATGTATGAGGAGACGCACTGGGTGGCCCCAGCGGTAGGGCACCTCATGGGAACGGAGGGCATCAGTTATTTCTTTATACTCCTTTCTTTTTTTCAAGGTCTGGGCAGAGAGATCTGCATATAGTTGAATGGTGTTGTATTGGGCTGGAAGGTCTTTGCGGAGCCTGGACGCTCTCATCAGTGCTTCTTTCGCATGATAATAGTGAAGGTGCGTCAGTACATCCCTTGGCGCTTCAGCTGGGAGAAAGCTTGGTTTAGCGACTCTGTGCGCCCTGTCCAAGAGCAAGACATCTGCTGGGAGGTCTGGGGCTAATGTTTTGAAGTAAGCCGTGAGGTATGCCGCTATTTCGGGCTGCTTCACCGTCTCAGGGATCCCCCTGATCCGTATATTCTGTCTCCTTGACCTATCTTCTAGGTCCATGATTTTATATTGGCAGGATTCCAGCGCCTGTTCCAGGTTGTGGACATGGTCTGCCATGTCATTGTGTGCGTCTGCGTACTCGCCCATGCGGTTCTCCATGCGGGCTGTTCTATCACCCAGCTCCTGCACGTCCCTTCTCAGGTCTGAGATGGACTTGTTGAGGCTGTGTAGCAGTTTGTCAGACATTTCTCCTAGGCAGGCCTGGAGTATGTTCTGTGTGACCGGCAAATCTCTACCCCCAGGGGATTCCTGCAGCGGCAGCGTGTCGTCGCCATCTTGGCTGTACTCTCCTGTGCCTTGGGCCTTAGGTGGCGGATTGCGGGCGGAGAAAAAAGCGTTTTTTTCGGCTTTGTCGGGGATCTTCTTCCCTTTGGGTTGTGCCATGCTTGAGGCTTGGTTTGGAGGTTAGTGCTGGTCACTGTCGCTGGTAATGTCGCTGTTTAGGCCAAAACAGAACGGAGCTCGCCTCACATGCGTCCGTTCGCGCCGAGCGTTAAGCCACGCCCCCCACCTTGATATCTTTAAATTCTTCTTTCTTACTATTTTGCCTTGATGCTTTTTTAATTTCCTCCTTAAAAATATAGGAGTTACAACACACCATTACATCTCTTGGGATTTCCTTTGACAAATTACTTGGTTTCTGGATTCTGTGATGTCTTTCCAGGAATTTGTATTTCTCATCCATCTGGATTCCTAATTCCACAAAATAAGATTTTAGGAAATCTTCCAATTTTTCTTGACTTATGTCTTCTGATATGTTTCTTATCCTCAAGTTCTTTTGTCTGGAGCGATCTTCCATATTTATGATCTTTGACTCTAATTCTTGAATTTTCTGTTGAAGATTCCCCTGTTCTTCTTGTTGTTCTATAATTGAACATTCTGTATGTTCCAATTTGTCTTCAACCAGTCTGATCTTTTGTCCAATTTCTTTTATCTCCTTTTTTAATTCAGAATTATTATTCATAATCTCTTGTTTTATATCAAATAATTGTTGCTCAAAACAGCTTTTGAGGAAGTCTGGGGTTATCTGAGAGGTGTCTATTGCTTTTACAGTCTCCATCTGAGTTGTATCTCTCTCCTTACTGTTAGGACTAACTTCTTTTGAGGATATTTCTGATATTTATTTTTCAGTTTGAGATGAGAAAAAATTTGATAATCTTTTCTCTTTAGTTTCCTTTTTCTCTCCCTTATCCCTCTCCTTCTCTTTGTCTTTACTGGAAGAGAGTTTTAGGTCTTGATTTCTTCTAGTTGACATATTTTTTCTTTCCTTTATCCTTCCCTCCTTTCCTTATCCGTCTTTTCTTTTTCTCTCTCTTTTTTTTCTTTCTCTTTTTTACTCCAGAAGGTTAACACCTTTCTTTCTTTTTTTTCCTCTCCTTTCTTTATCCTCTCTTTCAGGCTTATGTTTTGTTCAGGAGCCTAATACTTATTTAAAAGGGGCTATGTAAAGACAATTCAAACAACAGCAAACAGTGCTTGATAGTAAAAATGTTTCCACTTTTTTTTTTCTGTATTTCCTCTTTTCCTCTTTCTTCCGGTAAAGCGGTATACCCCGTTGAGATCTCCCTTAAAGATATAGATTCTAATATATTATCTCCTATATCTCACCCAAATTTACTGGGATTGTTCGCAGATTTTAAATGACTGCCTATATTGGGCAATTTCTTTTTCAGAGCCTGTGTACTAATTAAGGATTTTGGTTTATTCAAAAATAGTCCTCCATAGTATAGCTCCAATTTTTAAATTCCAAAAAGTTTCTTTTTTCCTAGATGGTAGAAAGAAAATGTTGAACTGCAAAAAAAAAAAAAAAATGAAAATGGTGTACTGTCTCTTTAAAACACACAAAAAAAAGAAAAAAGTGTTCATATGCAAAGCAAAACAGATATCTGGTAGATACAAGTAATTGGTAGCATCTACTAACAACTTTTTATATTCCTTTTTCTTCTTTTCCTTCCCTCCATCCCCTTCTCTTCCCTCTCAGTAGGAGAACAATATAATTCCAAATCCACTTGGTTCCCTTCAGAGCAGACACATATTAATATACTAGATCTCACCCAGCTTTGCTGTATCTCCAGGCCTCCAGACCTCCAGACCTCACATGTCTGTGTCAGATTAATGCTTCTGCTGATCTTTATCTTTCTCTCTTTTTTTTTTTCTTTTCCTTATTTCACTCGGCTTCTACGACCTCTGTGATCTTTGATCTCCTCCGTCTGTGTCAACGCTTTCTGTTCAGTCAGCATAAACAATACAACGGCGTCTCTCACATGCCGTCAGTCCTCAGCAGCTCCTATTTTGCCAGTAAGCATTTTCCTCTCAAAATGTGATTTATGCAAGGCTCACGGTGTTTGCTGCTCTGCACTGCTCGCTGTTCATTTCGGCTGGCTTCTCCCCCATCAACAACAGGACGTAATGTGCGTAGCTACGTCATCCCTCCTCCCCGCCCTTTACACCACCATGCTGCACCCATTTTTAAATGCCCTGGCTGAGGGAAGGAGGTTCTCACCCAAGATTTGACGGTACATGACCCTGTCCAGCGTCCCTTTGATGCAATGCAGTTGTCCTGTCCCCTTAGTAGAAAAACACCACCAAAGCATAATTTTCCACCTCCATGTTTGACAGTGGGGATGGTATTCTTGGGGTCACAGGCAGCATTCCTCCTCCTCCAAACGCGGCGAGTTGAGTTGATGCCAAAGGGCTCTATTTTGGTCTCATCTGAACACAACACTTGCATCCAGTTCTCCTCTGAATCATTCAGATGTTTATTGGCAAACATCAGACGGGCCTGTACATGTGCTTTCTTGAGCAGGGGGACCTTGTGGGCACTGCAGGATTAAAGTCCTTCACGGCGTAGTGTGTTACAAATTGTTTTCTTGGTGACTGTGGTCCCAGCTGTCTTAAGATCATTAACAAATTCCTCTCTTGTAGTTCTGGGCTGATTTCTCAGCGTTCTCATGATCTTTGAAACTCCACCAGGTGAGATCTTGCATGGAGCACCAGACCGAGGGAGACTGACAGTTATTTTGTGTTTCTACCATTTGCGATTAATAACACCAACTGTTGTCACCTTCTCACCAAGCTGCTTGTTGATGGTCTTGTATAGGTCTACAATCTTGTCCCTGACATCCTTGGTCTTGGCCATGGTGGAGAGTTTGGAATCTGATTAATTGCTTCTGTGGACAGGTTTCTTTTATACAGATACCAAGTTGGGATTAGGAGCACTCCCTTTAAGAAAATGCTCCTAAATTCAGCTCGTTACCTGTATAAAAGACACCTGGGAGCCAGAAATCTTGCTGAATGATAGGGGATCAAATACTTATTTCCCTCATTGACATGCAAATTAATTTAAAACTTTTTTGACATGCGTTTTTTGGGATTTTATTTTTATTTTTGTGTATCTCACTGTTAAAATACATCTACCATTAAAATGATAGACTGATCATTTCTTTGACAGTGGGCAAACGTTCAAAATCAGCAGGGGATCAGATACTTTTTTCCCTAACTGTGTAAATGAAACATACAGACTTATACATAATCACAGCTATGATGTGTTGTGATCTACTCCATAAACTATATTAACACAGACTCTAAAGGCCAGGGGAGAATGCAATATATATGGATTTGCAGGAGATTAATTTGAAAGCAAAAGTAAAGACAACGGTTTTCGTTATCCTGTCTCCAAGCTGCTCTCTGGTCTTATCTTTTAATTAAAGCTCAACTTTAAATATTTTTTATTCTGTTCATTAAAATGTATTAAAATATTACTAACTTGCCCAATTCGTAATCAAATAGGTTTCTAACATTTATTTTGCTGTAGCATGTAGGGACAATTGTGGGACAAAACAGCACTTACAGCAAAAATTAAACTGGATCTTTTTCTGAATCTTTTTTCTTTTCTCTTTTTAAAATGGTTCACGTATATAAAGTATGTGCAATTGGGTATATTAGTGTATGCAAAATAGATACATATAAAGACAATTTATTGATATTCATTTAATTTTCAGCAAAATAAGTGTTTTTTTTTCTTTCGCTCTAAATAGATGCAAATAATAAATTACTATTAGTTTAAATAGTGAGGTTGCAAAACATTTTTTTATTAACAACATTTTCACTCACCCGAGCCCTACATTTCAAATGTGCATATATATATATATATATTTCTATATATATATTGTTCACTATATGTATGTAATCGCTATATAAATTTCCTGGCGGAACTACCACTGCACCAGGGCCCGCAAGTTAAGGGAAACCATCAGGTGGCCAATGCACTTAGGGCCACCTGATGGACATATGTCTTTAATGATCATGGCAGTGCTGGGATGAAGTTTGCGCTGGTCATTTCCTCCTAGCTAACACCTGCATCGGAGATAGAAGGCACAGGTAAGGCATCATGTGTGGAGGGGAGAGCCAGACCCTGACTCACATCAGCCCCAGCCAGCTGAGGCCACCCTCCTGCACCCAAAATGTGGCTAAAAAATGAGCAGCATGTGTGTGTCAGTGTGTCTATGTATTTATCTATGTATATGTGTCAGTGTGTTCATATGTGTGTGTAACTATGTGTCAGTGTGTGTATCTATGTGCAACTGTGTCAGTGAGTGTATATCTGTGCCAATGTGTGTATCTGTATGTCTGTTTGTATTTGTGTGTCAGTGTGCACCTGAGTGTATGTGTGTGTATCTGTGTGTCTGTATTTGCATATATGTCAGTGTGTGTGTCTGTGTATCTGTATGTTTGTCTGTGTTTGTGTGTGTATGGGGTCCAGAGTGTGTGTCTTTCATTGTGTGAATCAGTGTGTGGCAGTGTATTCACTACACACAAATACACGCCTCCATTCAAAAAAAATAATATTCTCACTTATATACTCCATGCAAAAACATACTTACCGTATATACTCGAGTATAAGTCGACCAGAATATAAGTCGAAACCCCTAATTTTACCCCAAAAAACTGGGAAAACGTATTGACTCGAGTATAAGACTAGGGTGGGAAATGCAGCAGCTACTGGTAAATTTCTAAATAAAATTAGATCCCCCCAAAATTATATTAATTGAATATTTATTTACAGTGTATATAATGAATTCAGTGTGTGTGTGTGTGTATGAGTGCAGTGTGTGTGTGTGCATATGAGTGCAGTGTGTGTGTGTGTATATGAGTGCAGAGTGTGTGTGTATGAGTGCAGTGTGTGTGTATTAATGCAGTGTGTGTGTGTGTATGAGTGCAGTGTGTGTGTATGAATGCAGTGTGTGTGTATGAATGCAGTGTGTGCGTGTATGAGTGCAGTGTTTGTATGTGTATGTGATGCAGAGCCTTGGTGGGGGGTGGACATTTTTATTATTTTTTTATATTATTATTATTTTAATATTTTTTTATATTATTAATATTTTTATGTTATTTTGTATTATTAAAATTTTTGTTATTTTGTTTTGTCCCCCCTCCCTGCTTAATACCTGGCCAGGGAGGGGGGCTCTCATTCCCTGGTGGTCCAGTGGTGTGCATTGTGTAGGAGGGGGCTGGCAGGAAGCATTTACTTACCTTTCCTGCAGCTCCTGTCAGCTTCCTTCTCTCTCCTCCGGTTCAGTCATCTCCTCCGGTCATCTCCTCTGTCAGCTCCACTGCCGCTCTGACCCCGCGGCTCTCGCATTACTTTCAGCGGAGCTGACAGGGGAGATGACCGGACCGGAGGAGAGAGAAGGGAGCTGACAGGAGCTGCAGGAAAGGTAAGCTACAGCTCTCTGCCAGCCCCCAACAGGACCGCCGGGCTTGTAATGAGCCCGGCGGTCCTTGTCTGTATTATGGCAATGTAACTTGCCATAATACAGACATTGACTCGAGTATAAGACAAGTGGGGGTTTTTCAGCACAAAAAATGTGCCGAAAAACTCGTCTTATACTCAAGTATATACAGTACATTCAAACACACATATTGCTTAGATCTTCAGCTGCCAGAAGCTCTCTCCAACTCAAGTGAGCCCCTGGCCACTACACACACACACACAAATTTATTTACAAACCGGACTTTACATAGGACATGAGGTCATGCGTTTAGACTGGAAGAAAGAAGATTTCATCTAAGGCAAATTAAAGGTTTTTTTTACTGTAAGAACAATAAGGATGTGGAATTCTCTGCCTGACGTAGTGGTTTTATCAGAGTCCATACAGATGTTCAAACAGCTACTAGATGCATACTTGCCAAAACAGAATATTCAAGGATATAATCTTTCAATGTAGGGTAATAACTGCTTGATCCAAGGATAAATCTGACTGCCATTCTGGGGTCAAGAAGGAATTTTCTTCCTAGCTTGTTGCAAAATTGGAAGTGCTTCAAACTGGGTTTTTTTGCCTTCTTTTGGATCAACAGCAAAAAAACTATTGTGAGGAAGGCTGAACTTGATGGACGCAGGTCTCTTTTCAGCTATATAACTATGTAACTATGTAACATACACACACACACCACACACTGCATCCACTTTACACACCATGCATCCACTCCCCAAACACATACACTGCATCCACTACATAAACACACTGCATCCTTGTGAGCAGATTCAGGGGCACACACTGTGGGTGGGTTCAGGGGCAGACCCTGTGGGTTGACTCGGTGGTGGGCCCTGATAGGCCAAATTTCTGATGGCAGCCCTGCCAATTGCTGTGAAACCCTTAAATATTTTCTGGCAAAGCTCGGCCTTTAAAAGTTGCATAACTAGATGTGCTTTCAAAAAAACATACCTGTTTCAAGAAAGTCACAGAGTTGTTAAAGAGCATACCTAAACAAATATCATGAAGATGAAGTAACTTTCCAAATAGGTCTAGAGTAAACTCTAAAGGAATTGAACAGATCAGTATATGGTATGAAAGAAACATGAAGCAATTATAATCTGAAGGCACCATAAAAAAGGTCTTCACGAAAGCATGACTAGGATAAACAAAGGAACAGCAAATATATGCCTTTCATGCTATTCAGGCCTTCTCCATGGCTACTGATTAGAAGGTGACAGCTCTTCTCCTTTCCTCTCACCCCACCATTTGTCTGCTTGATCCCAAACTATCTCACCTTATCAGATTCCTCTCCCCTTCTTTTGTGCTATCCTTAATGCATATGTTCAATTGCTCTATTTCTTCTGGCATTGTCCCCACTTCTCTTGAACATGCCGTCATACCCATCATAAAAAAAATAAAAAAATATCTTAAACCGTCTTGCCTTTATATATAAATGACTTGCCTTTATATATCTGGCATGCGTTCTTAATTCAACTCTCTCCTGACCTTATTCAATCTGGCTTCCAACACCACAATTTTACTGAGACAGCTCTGGATATTAGGTATGCAGCTGACATTTTCTAATTGTCTTATTTATTGTTAAATGTCCCCCTTTATAATATCATATAAGCACTGCGTAATAAGTGGGCACTATATACATGCTTATAATAATAATAAGCATGAGGCCAGCATTAAACATTTTGGCACAAAGCGCTCACACTTTTTGTCCATAGCACAAGCCACTGTACACTGCATGGTATAAAACAACACCACTTCAATATGTGGCAAGGAGTCAAATGCCTGGAAGTAAGAGGCCAGGACCGGGTGAGGCAAGGCACCATCTTGGCCACTTGAAGAGCAGAAAGGAGAGGCCTAAATTTGGGTCTAACACCAGACTACCGCACCAGGCTAAAGGTAGATGGGGTAGACCCCATCAACGCCACACAAAGGCCTTTCACCACATGATCACCAGAGACAGAAGGCCCTAAAAATATCCACCTTCTTAGAGCTTCCTTTAAAATAATCTGCTACATATTGATTGTAGGGGCAGTACTTCTACTTGATTTGAAAATAACCTGGAAACTCTTCAGTGTGATGTTGATTTTTTCTTACTCTAATTGTGATCAAGGACTTTGCCTTGCTTCCTATAGAAGCTCTATGCTTAGATCACTAAATTATTGGGCTGAATCAACCACACATAACCTGAACACCTAAACACCTGAGCCGAAGACCTGAATCATCTCCAAACTTAACTCTCACTCAGCTCACTACTTGTGCCATGTTTGGCCAAATAAAAATTCCAGGAACTGTACATGTTTTTTTCTACAATTTTTATTACTTTTACTTTTCTGCTTTTAACCACTATCATTCTCAACAGACACATGTTACTGCACTGAAACTCTACCTCCTGGTGACCTCTGTAAGCCTCAAGCTACTAGTAAATACACAGTGAACCACCACATGTGACAGTCAGGCCACTCAAGGAATTACGTATCTTTATTACTCACAACTCTGTCAGTGATGGAATTATTTGTCCAACAAGAGAAAACCAAAGCCAAATTCTACACTAAACACTCTAAATCATTCTTAAAAACACCAGAGACTGCCCTGGATGATATAGCTTCTGTACCCCGAAGTCCTGCTACTTCAGACACTATGTTTACACCAGATCTTCCCAAGCACAACACTTCTTCATTGGCAAACAATATTACAGCCTCATTATGGCATAGGTATGAGGCAAAGTTTGATGCAGTGCAATATACAATAGGAGAGCTTGTAAATAGAGTGACAACTAATTCCTCTAGGCTGGGCAGCATTGAAAACGGGCACAGGGACTTAGAGTATTCATCCACTTGGCTGCAAACACAACTTTAGCAACAAGCTAACTTTATTTAATTAATACAAATCAAAATGGAGGATCTTGAAAACAGGAGCAGAAGGAACAATCTGCATTTTATAGGTCTTTCATAATCCATAAAATCTCAAATCTTACCTTGGATACCAGAGGTGCTGCATTTCCCCTCTAATTCAGATAAACCACTATTAATAGAAAGAGCACACTACCTGGGTCCTGGAAGAGTCTCAAATCAGGAGCCAGCCAGACTTGTCATCTGACCTCTATACATTTGTAATAAATAAACCATTCTTCAAGTATTTATTGAGAGTGGATGCTTTACACTATTAAGAACCCAAAATCCTCATCTTTCAGGACTATTCAACATAAGTAACAGCAACAAAATGTGGATTCGCTACAATCTGCAAAACCCTACTAGAGAAAAAGATGCAATTTAAACACCAATTCCAAACTCCAATTTCCACCCTCGGCCTTATCTGAAGTGCCCGACTTATGGATTCCAATGTTTATCACATTCTATGAACTGGTGGCCCCCAGGCTATTCTGGCCCCCTACTGAAGATTCCCCATTTGTCAGGGCTAATGTTCCTGATGTTTTAAACTTATTTTTTAATATTCATTGTTTTTCTGCTCTCTAACACTGTTAGCTTAGTTGAATGGCTTGGTAGTAGTTCCACCAGTCCCAACCCATTTGTTCTCCCCATTGGCTGGGACATGGGTGTGGCGGAACCCGCCTCGCCACCTGGCATTGGAGAGGCCTGGCTGCCCGCCTCCTTCCTGCTGACTATGGCCCCTGGTAAAGTTGTACTTTTGAATGCAATATTTGGGCATATTGTATTTTATTGTGCGGCTACTGGCTCTTTAAGCACAGTGAATGGACTTACTGAAACTTTTTGGACACTTCCTCTTCCCCTCCCCCGGATCCATTGTTCTCCAGCAGGGTGTTGTCCCAGGGACACTGCCAAACCAGTGGGAACTGGTTTGCCAGGAAAAATCATGCTTGCAAGTAAAAACAAAGGACTTCGACCTAACCGTTAAACCCCTGAACCTATTCAAGTGAATTTTGGATATGTTTGTCCCCAAGTTATACTGGTTAAAATAATATAAGTTTTATGTATGTGCGATGTTAACTCACAGAGTTATAAAAATGTACAAAAAGTAACTTTTCAGCTTGGAGATAATTGAGTAGATACAGTAATTGACTCAATTATCTCCTAAGCAGAGGGGAGGAATATGCTGGGTGTGTTTCTATTTTCCCATTGTGTCTGATTGGCTGCTGTACTTGCATTGTATGTGTTGTAATGTGTTTATTGGTGGTTCTGCAAAACCCTGTGGGCAGTACTATGTTTTGTGGATTGTAATAAAAACCAGGCTGGGTGTGCCAGCACTTGAGTTCCTGTTTTAACCCTCAAAGTGAAGTGTCGTCTCATTATTGGGGGAAGGATTTATTGTATGCTGTTCCAGTTTGACTGCTAGGAGAGTAAACCTATTCGTATGGTTCCTATTCAATTGTCTACAGCATTCATATGCTTGAGAGGATTCATATGCTTCTCCGGTTCGGTGGTTGTGGTGTCTGCTGCAGTGCTTGGAGTCCTCAGGAAGCGCTAGGAGCATCCTTTAACGGAGGTACCCAGTCGGGGTGCCAGGCGATCCGTTACATTGGTGGCAGCGGTGGGATGGCGTCCTAGTGCGAGGTAAAGCAGCTCAGAGACACAGTTCGTGGATTTACAAATTGAAGGCGACGCTAGTGTTCATACAGCGTCCCTGTCTACATAAAGATTTGGGAAAATGGGGTTCGTGGACCCCTGGGCAACACACACACCTGAGGAAGAGAGTGAATTAGACTGGAGAGATATCGCTCGAAAAGAATTATGGTACGATGCCCTGGAGGAAGTCCAGTATCAATGGCAGCAGCGCCTTCCTGGTGTCGCATACCAGTTGGAGGAACAAATGGCCTGGCGGATGCCGCTTCTGGGAGACCAACCCGGAGGGCAGCAGGTCAGACAACTTGAGTACCTCGTGGAACGGGAACTGAGCCTTGACGCCTCATACCGGGCACTGTGGTGGTGCACTGTCCAGCCAGAGACGTGGAGGGCAGAGGGCATCCAGCCGGAGGGGGAGAACTACACTAGCCCTGGCCTGTTGTGGAAGGCCTTAACAGAAGACGTCGACTTTGGCAGTCCAGCAGAGTCACGGTACTGGGCTATCTTTCATTACCGAAGTGAGATGTTACAGGGCCCGAGATCTATTGGACTGGGAGAAGACATCCGCCGTTTCGCTGCCATGGAACGAGAGCTAGAGATGGACTATGTGGAACTACTGAACTCATGTCAGCCGCAGAGCATAGACGCAGAACAGGAAAACTGGGTGGCGGACCCAGACCTGCCAACCTACAGCTGGGAAAACGCAGCCGAGGTCCCCACTGCTTCACTACCAGTTGCAGAAGTAGGGGACCTCATAGACTGGTCCTGGGAAGACCCACCGATGGCAGGTAGAGATGGGACGGCTGTCTCTCTACCGGCCCTACAGGGATGCTGGGCAGTCGGCCCAGATCCCCAGCGGCAGTATGTATCCCAGGGAGCTGAAGGTGTCGTCCTTCCTCCCCAGCGGCAATGTGTACCCCAGGGAGCTGAAGGTGCCGTCCTTCCTCCCCAGCGGCAGTGTGTACCCCAGGGAGCTGAATGTGCCGTTCTTCCTCCCCAGCAGCAGTGTGTACCCCAGGGAGCAGAAGGTGCCGTCCTTCCTCCCCAGCAGCAGGACAATATATTGAAAGGGGAGACAGATGTTCCCCCTTTTCACCAGCAGACCAGTATGGAAGGGTCTGGAGATAATTGGCTGGCCGAAATAAGGCAGCGAGTGACCCAGTATGGGGATGATGTACCCATGGAGACACGCCGGGTGATCTGGAACCAGGTCATGGCCGAGCGAAACACAAGGCTGGACCGAGAATTCCAGCGGACGAAAGAGAGAGAGCGTCAGGGAGAGGAGTTTGTTACCCCCTCTCCCCAGCGGCAGTCTATGGTTCAGGGAGAGGAGCTTGTTACCCCCTCTCCCCAGCAGAAGCATAGCCCACCAAGGGGAGACACTAAACCCCTCACCAGCGCAGATGGGACCGTGGTCTCTGCGCCCAAGCTACAGGGAGTACGGAGGATCAGTCCTGCTCCCCAGCGGCAGAATATTTTACCGGGAGGGGAGAGTGTCTTTCCCCTCCCCAGCGGCAGCCTAGCCCACCAAGGGGAAACACTAAGCCCCTCACCAGCGCAGATGGGACCGTGGTCTCTGCGCCCAAGCTACAGGGAGTACGGAGGGTCAGCCCTGCTCCCCAGTGGCTGGAAGTGTGTAAGGGAGAGGAGTTTGTTACCTCCTCTCCCCAGCGGCAGCCTAGCCCACCAAGGGGAGACACTAAGCCCCTCACCAGCACAGATGGGACCGTGGTCTCTGCGCCCAAGCTACAGGGAGTACGGAGGGTCAGCCCTGCTCCCCAGCGGCTGGAAGTGTGTAAGGGAGAGGAGTTTGTTACCTCCTCTCCCCAGCGGCAGCCTAGCCTACCAAGGGGAGACAGTAAGCCCCACAACAGTGCAGAAGGGACCGTAGTCTCTGCACCTGCACCACTGGAGATATGGACAGTCTGTCCTGGCCCCCAGCAACAGGACAATGTATTGGAAGAGAAGGCAGTTTGTTTTCCCCTACTACAAGAGAGGTCGTCGCAGGGAGAGGAGCCTGTTACCCCTTCTCCCCAGCAACAGCTTTGTCCAACCAGGAGAGATAGCACCCTGGTTACCTTTCCACCAACTAGACACATGTGGCAGGAGAACACCAGTGGGAACTGGTTTGCCAGGAAAAATCATGCTTGCAAGTAAAAACAAAGGACTTCGACCTAACCGTTAAACCCCTGAACCTATTCAAGTGAATTTTGGATATGTTTGTCCCCAAGTTATACTGGTTAAAATAATATAAGTTTTATGTATGTGCGATGTTAACTCACAAAGTTATAAAAATGTACAAAAAGTAACTTTTCAGCTTGGAGATAATTGAGTAGATACAGTAATTGACTCAATTATCTCCTAAGCAGAGGGGAGGAATATGCTGGGTGTGTTTCTATTTTCCCATTGTGTCTGATTGGCTGCTGTACTTGCATTGTATGTGTTGTAATGTGTTTATTGGTGGTTCTGCAAAACCCTGTGGGCAGTACCATGTTTTGTGGATTGTAATAAAAACCAGGCTGGGTGTGCCAGCACTTGAGTTCCTGTTTTAACCCTCAAAGTGAAGTGTCGTCTCATTATTGGGGGAAGGATTTATTGTATGCTGTTCCAGTTTGACTGCTAGGAGAGTAAACCTATTCGTATGGTTCCTATTCAACTGTCTACAGCATTCATTTGCTTGAGAGGATTCATATGCTTCTCCGGTTCGGTGGTTGTGGTGTCTGCTGCAGTGCTTGGAGTCCTCAGGAAGCGCTAGGAGCATCCTTTAACGGAGGTACTCAGTCGGGGTGCCAGGCGATCCGTTACAATGGGAAACAGAAAATTCCATACCTTAGTGACCAACATGTCAGCTCATTTTGATAATCCTAATTGATGGCTCACCAACCAACATCTGTGTCAGTCTACCATCATGAGTTTAAATTATTGTCCTGAAAGGTAAATGGTTAAAAAAACCCTGTCAAATGCAAACTAATTGTGTCCCAACTTGGTAAACATACCCCCCATGCAGTATTCCTTAACCCCTTAAGGACCAAACTTCTGGAATAAAAGGGAATCATGACATGTCACACATGTCATGTGTCCTTAAGGTTAAGAAACCCACTGAAAAACAAACTCCACCTATACCCATAATGTGAGATAAACAACTGTATTTCTGCCCCCTATCACTCTACTTCAACCTACCTAACAGCTGCACTTCTCCAATAATTCATGAGCAAATCATAGACAAAGATGGACAATTACTCATCTCAGAGGTCACCTCCAATAACATCGTTATACCCTCCTAGTCAGTATATGCACCCCAAATGACTCAAATGCTTCCTTCTTAAAGAAATTGCTTTCTTTTTGCTTCCTTTTATTTATTCACTTTTATTTGTATATTATTTGGAGTTATTTTTGCACCTTGGCTACCCAGCTTCCCTCCCCCATCTCCAGTAGTGAGCGTAAAGGTTCACTGGCTGCTCAGGATTGTTGCATACTTTATTTTAACTTTTTTGTTCTGTAAGTGGAATATCAAATTTCTTCCATCAGCCTCTTATAAATAAATGCACCTGAAGATTGTACATCATGCCTACTTTTCTTCTCAAAAACAATTTGCTTTAAAAATGAGGGACTTGGGCAACTGTCCAAAGTGTGGATTTGACGGGACAGACCTCTATCACTGCTTCTGAGGGTGTGTGGATTAGGGCATTCTGGGGGAAAGTTAGTGATTACATAACTCAACTATTGGGGAAACAATTTTGTATTTATATGATACTGGTGGTGCTGGAGGTCCAAATGGAGTATTCAGGACTAGTTCTTAAACTGGCTCATATGATCCTGGCTATAGCACATAAATATATATTACACCACTGTATTGGTGCCTCCCGTCTCCTGCTGTCACTACTCAACATGAAATGTCCTACCTATTTAAAATGGATTGGATTGAAACCTCACTAAATAAATCCAAAATTAAAGCTACCTTGGAATTCATGGATTTGTACCTTACTAGAGTAATAGCAGATCAACCCCCCTAGTATAACAAATTAATCATCAACCCTGAGCAACCCTCCCCACCCCCCAGAAACTAGTTTAACTGTGATGGTATAAAGCTGTAAAGTATTATGACTACTTTGATTTTCATGTATGACATATGAAAGTTTGGAGTTTAATGTAACCTGCCTATAAGGCTTACATTTATCAAGTAATTAACATATAATATATGTAACGGACCGTTTTGCACAAAAGGGGAAAAAAACGCTTAGACGATAATCCCCTTTCAGAGACAGGCACAGCTACTGTAGAATCACCAAAACTCACGAATTGAATACAAGTGAATGCACCAAACACCCAAACTGCATACAAGGGAATGCTCCAAACACTCGAACTGGAACCTCACGAATAGCTGCTAGCAGACGAACAGGAAAAGCACCCAAGCGGCTTACACTCCTGGCAATCAGTCTCTATCAGCATACAGTAAATCCCCCCAAAGACGAGACAAGCTCCGTGTTGAGGGTCAAGCAGTGGTCTGTTTAATGAGGGCTACCTGCCCAGTATTTATGCAGGTCTCCCACCTGGTGGACACTCCCCTAGGGGACCAGATGGAAGACTGTAACAAAAGACAGACATGTACCAATTACAGACATACAGAAGTAAAACATACACAATGCATCCTGGCTTCCTCCCCTCTGCCCTGGAGAAGTAATTCAATTATCTCCCAGGACAAAGGCAAAACTCCATTACACACGTGGGGACACAAAGACAGACTATCACTTTAAAATACATAATGGGACAAATTGTACAGTAAATATATACATGTAACATATCCCCAGATAGCTCAGGTCTGAGTGCACATTATTAAGTGAATGGCGCTCAGACCACACGAATACAGTTTAATCGCCATGGAGCCAAAGTCTTTACAGTCAGTTGCATACGAATGGGCTCCATGGGATTCCTATCTGGGGTATAACACATTCAAACAAAACTACCGAACACCGGGCCGTTCGTGCACTTCCACCGAACAAGAAGGGAGGTCGGCGGCTTCAGCAGTGTTCGCGCAAAACTGTGTCCGATTTTAGTTCCATGAAAATAGGGGCGAACACCGCTGTGCATTCGTATGTTTAAAATGGCCGCGACCTCGTGTTCGGGATACGAATGGCGGCCACCCAGCATTCGTCAATTAAGCTGCGGTTAACCGCAGCTTCAGGGAGGTTAATTGCCGGCACACTCCAGCTCCCAGGTGGTCTATTCATTTGTGCGGTTGTTTGGTAGATTGAATCTACAGAACAACCGGCAGAAAAGCACGAACACAGCTTTTCTGCAGGTTAAATAAAGTATTTTAACACGGGGCCATAGTCCAGAGGCAGCAGGCGAGCAACCAGGCTTCTCCAATGCAATGTGGCGAGATTGGTCTCGTCACATCTCTCCCCTTTTCCAAACAGACTAACAGGGTATCTGACCTCCTGCCGGTCAGTGCCCTTGTTAGTCCAGCAGCCCACCCATAAAACACAATCAACAGCACAGCCCACCCACAATAAATAGTTACTGCACCTGGGTAGAGGAGAAGCTTGTCCATGTCCAGGTGCCTCACCACGGCTGTGCTGGGTACGGGTACGCTGACTTGGTGGGGTGCTGCGTGGGCAGAGACCAGCGGCACTCTGCCTTGTTGCCAGCGCTACTGGGAGGGTAGCCTGGTTGAAGCCTGGTTGTTGAAGGGGGAGACCGACTGTCTCCCCTTTAGATACACAGTCCTGCTGCTGGAGACTAACTGTCTCCCCTTTGGTTACACAGCTCTTCTGCTGGAGACCGACTGTCTCCCCTTTGGCTAAACAGCCCTGTCGTGGGGGGGCAGGACCGACCGCCCCTACCCCCTGTGCTGGGAGTGCAGAGACCACTGTCCCATCTGCACATGTGTGGGGCTTACAGTCTCCCCCTTGTACACTAAGCTGTGGCTGGGGAGAGGGGGTAACAGGCTCCTCTCCCGATAGAACACTCTGCCGCTGGGGAAAGGAGACTGGGCTCTCTATTCCCTGCAGATTGATAATCTGCCGCTGGGGAGAGGGGGTAGCAAGTTCCTCTCCCATACATACTTCCAGCCTCCGTGGAGGGAGACCGACTGTCTCTCCTCCCAATACAGAGTCCTGCTGCTGGAGAAAGGAGACTGGGCTCTCTATTCCCTGCTGGATACTCTTCCGCTGGGGACTGGAGACTGGGCTCCCAATTCCCAACAAATAACACTGCCTCTGGGGAATGGAGACTGGGCTCCCAATTCCCGGCACATCACACTGCCGCTGGGGAATGGAGACTGGGCTCCCAATTCCCAAAAAATCACGCTGCTGCTGGGGAGGGAGGACACTGCTCTCCTCTCCCTGGACTTCACACTGCCTTCCCGGCATATCACTTGGCTGCTGGAGGGCAGGAACAACTACCTCTGCCCCCTGTAACTCAGCCTGTCGCTGGGGAGGGAGGACACTGCTCTCCTCTCCCTGCACTTCACACTGCCTTCCCGGCATATCACTTGGCTGCTGGAGGGCAGGAACAACTACCTATGCCCCCTGTAACTCAGCCTGTCGCTGGGGAGGGAGGACACTGCTCTCCTCTCCCTGCACTTCACACTGCCTTCCCGGCATATCACTCTGCTGCTGGAGGGCAGGAACAACTACCTCTGCCCCCTGTAACTCAGCCTGCCGCTGGGGAGGGAGGACGCTGCTCTCCTCTCCCTGCACTTTACACTGCCGCTGGGGAATGGAGACTGGGCTCCCAATTCCTGGCATATCACACTGCCGCTGGGGAGTGGAGACTGGGCTCCCAATTCCCTGCTGCATCTGCCGTTGGAGTTTCTCCCAACGTGCCAACTGACCTTCTCTTTCTGCCCGTTGTTGCAGCCTCTCGAACACTAGGTTCCTCACGAACCGCACCGATCTCTCCAGTGGGTTGGATCCGAAGAAGCTTAGGTGAAACCACACCATCTGGTCATACTCTCTCAGAGTAGCTGTACTCCACTGCTGGTTCCATCCTGGTGCTGTCAGGGTCGCTGTACTGGGACATGCGTTGCCCTCAAATTGTAAAAATCCACGGAATGGTGTTGCCTGTAGCTGTCCTGTAGTCTGTGGGAACGATCCCGCCGCTTGCCACCAATTGTAACGGACCGTTTTGCACAAAAGGGGAAAAAAACGCTTAGACGATAATCCCCTTTCAGAGACAGGCACAGCTACTGTAGAATCACCAAAACTCACGATTTGAATACAAGTGAATGCACCAAACACCCGAACTGCATACAAGGGAATGCTCCAAACACCCGAACTGCATACAAGGGAATGCTCCAAACACTCGAACTGCATACAAGGGAATGCTCCAAACACTCGAACTGGAACCTCACGAATAGCTGCTAGCAGATGAACAGGAAAAGCACCCAAGCGGCTTACACTCCTGGCAATCAGTCTCTATCAGCATACAGTAAATCCCCCCCAAAGACGAGACAGAGCTCCGTGTTGAGGGTCAAGCAGTGGTCTGTTTAATGAGGGCTACCTGCCCAGTATTTATGCAGGTCTCCCACCTGGTGGACACTCCCCTAGGGGACCAGATGGAAGACTGTAACAAAAGACAGACATGTACCAATTACAGACATACAGAAGTAAAACATCCCCACAATGCATCCTGGCTTCCTCCCCTCTGCCCTGGAGAAGTAATTCAATTATCTCCCAGGACAAAGGCAAAACTCTATTACACACGTGGGGACACAAAGACAGACTATCACTTTAAAATACATAATGGGACAAATGGTACAGTAAATATATACATGTAACATATCCCCGGATAGCTCAGGTCTGAGTGCACATTATTAAGCGAATGGCGCTCAGACCACACGAATACAGTTTAATCGCCATGGAGCCAAAGTCTTTACAGTCAGTTGCATATGAATGGGCTCCATGGGATTCCTATCTGGGGTATAACACATTCAAACAAAACTACCGAACACCGGGCCGTTCGTGCACTTCCACCGAACAAGAAGGGAGGTCGGCGGCTTCAGCGGTGTTCGCGCAAAACTGTGTCCGATTTTAGTTCCATGAAAATAGGGGCGAACACCGCTGTGCATTCTTATGTTTAAAATGGCCGCGACCTCGTGTTCGGGATACGAATGGCGGCCACCCAGCATTCGTCAATTAAGCTGCGGTTAACCGCAGCTTCAGGGAGGTTAATTGCCAGCACACTCCAGCTCCCAGGTGGTCTATTCATTCGTGCGGATGTTCGGTAGATTGAATCTACCGAACAACCGGCAGAAAAGCACGAACACAGCTTTTCTGCAGGTGAACAGGGCCGCCATCAGGGCATGACAACCGCAATGGTTGTCATGGGCCCGGCGGTCCTGGGGGGCCCGGACTGCTCAGGTCGTCCGGGCCCCACATTCAGTGGGTACATACCGGGTCGCAGGGGGCCCTGCGACCCGGTATGTACCAACAGGGCCAGCCTCTTCTCCTGGGGGGCCCAGCAGCCGGTCACCTCAGGGCCCCCCAGAGGCTGGCCCTGACACCGGGCAGGTGGGCGGGCGCGCGAGGGAGCACTCTCTGTGTGCTTCCTCTTCAGCTCCCTCGCGCACCGTATGACGTCATCTTCCGGCTCAGGCATCAGTACGGTGCGCGAGGGAGCTGAAGAGGAAGCACTCAGAGAGTGCTCCCTCGCACGCCCGTCCGCCGTCCGCCCGCAGTCCGCCGTCGGGAGGGGGTAGGAGGAATTAAATTTAAGGGAGGGGGTGGGAAGGAATGAAATGGGCGGGGGGGGGAATGAAATGAAATAGGAGGGGAGGAATAAAATGGGAGGGGAGGGCGGAATGAAATGGGAGAGGGGGAAAGGGAATGAAAATGGGAGAGGGGGAAAGGAATAAAAATGGGAGAGGAGAGGGGAAAGGGATAAAATGGGAGGGGGATGAAATGGGAGGGAATGAAATAGGAGGGGAATGAAATGGGAGAGGAAATGAAATGGGAGGAAGGAAGGAATAAAATGGGAGGGAAAGAATGAAATGGGAGGGAATGAAATGGGAGGGAAGAAAGAATAAATGGGAGGGAAAGGGGATGAAATGGGGAGGGAATGAAATGGGAGAATGAAATGAGGAGGGAGGAGGAATTACATTTGAGGGGAGGGGGGAGAAAGGAGAGGGGGAGAGAGGAAGGAAATTTGAGGGACGGGGGGAGAGGAAGGAAATTTGAGGGACGGGGAGAGGAAGGAAATTTGAGGGACGGGAGGAGGGGAAGGAAATTGGAGGGGGGAGAGAAGGAAATGAGAGGGAGAAGAAGGAAATTGGAGGGGGGAAGAAGGAAATTGGAGAGGGAGGGGGAGAAGAAGGAAATTGGAGAGAGGGAGGGAGGGGGAAAAGAAGGAAATTGGAGGGAGAGGGGGGGAGAAGGAAATTGACGGGGGGAAGGGGGAGAGATTGCCATCCATCACACACAATGCACCCCTTGCACACAGAAAAACACACAATGCATTACACACAGACACACGTACACAAGAAATGCATCCCTTACACACACTCAATGCATCCCTTACAGACGCACACACTGCATCCCATACATACACAAATTCATCTTGCAGCCCTTACACATACAAACACAGATTCACACAATGCATTCCTTACACACACATCAGGACATCCCCCACACACACACTCCACTCCCTGTGAACAAACTCATTTGTGGAACATGAAGGTGGACCCTGGGACCAAGACCTTGAGCTGTGTAAAGGGCCCTCAAAAAAATGGAGCTGCTTCCCGTTCTCCCAGAACATTGATTTTTGTGACCACAGTTACAAACCGCCTCCAGAGAGCCTGTTGTACACCAGACCAGTGGAGCCAGACGGCAGCTAGAGCCCATCATCATCCTCATCTGGTTGTAAGTAGGCAATTTAGTATATTATTCGTGGCACTAATCTCTAATTTACCTCACATTAAAGGGACACTATAGTCCCCAGAACCACTGCAGCTTAATGTAGTGGTTCTGGTGTCTAGCCTGTCCCTGCAGGCCTTTTAATGTAAACACGGCGGCACCGCAGCACTGGTGTTAGTTAACATGGCAGATCATATGGGTGGGGCATTGTGATGTCACATGGGGGGCCGGCAAACTTTACTTTTGCCTAGGGTGGCAAAAATCCTTGCACCGGCCCTGCAGACATTGCATCCCTGTGGGCGGATTCGGGGGGGGCAGCACTTTGGGCGGACTCGGGTGCAGGCACCGGGGGCCCAGACCTTGAGCTGTGTCAGGGGCCCCAACATTTCTGATGGCAGCCCTGCAGGTGAAATAAAGTATTTTAACACGGGGCCATAGTCCAGAGGCAGCAGGCGAGCAACCAGGCTTCTCCAATGCAATGTGGCGAGATTGGTCTCGTCACAATATATCATACAGATACAATACATATTGCATTGCTTAATAGGTCATTAATTAAATCATTACTCTTTACATACTGTCATTATCCTGGGTTTGAGGGTGTTACAGTATTATAACACATCCTTTCTGTATCCTCGGCCCACATGTCCTTCTACTATCTGATATTCCTTACTATGCAATCATGGCAATGCTTCCCAAACCAGGGAACTCCTCCCTTATGATGCAGAAATGCTGACTTCACTGCCAGTTCATTTGTGTCTTAACAGAGTGACATCTGTACCTTTGTTCCAAAATTCTTCTGTAAAACTGCAATACTAGCTTGTCATAGGACAATCACAGCAACTATAATATAAGCTATGAAGAGCAGCTCGACTATGTGTAGACAAGCTGTCCTGTTAACTGCCTGTTTTTTGTGCCTTGGAGAATCCATGACCAAGAGAAGGAAGGGTCATTTTGAACAAAAATTCTTTTTATTTGTAAAAAAAAACAAAAACAAAAACATTTCTGCTTGAAATGTTGCAGATGCAGAGATATTTGCAGGTTTGTTTTGGGGCAAGTTGACTCCCCAGCACATGTAACTCTTTTCCAGGCTTCCTAATGTCTGTGCAAAAATAATGTCTAACTTCACCATGTACAGCACAGTGGCAACATTCACAGCTTTTACCCTTGCAGGCAAATCTCTCCTTCCACACTCCATTGTGTGTTATTGTCTTGTTTTTTTAAAAAATTAATCCCCTACCTCCCTCCCCTGTCCAGCCCCACTTTCTCTCTCCCCCTGCTCAAAGTGCATGCATGTGGTGAGAATTGTCCAATGAAATGCTTCTTTATGAGGTGCATTTGATTGGACCTAGCAAGGTATTTATAGATTAGAACCTTGCTTGGGCATTATAGATTAAAGGCTCTTGCAAAATGGTTAGAGTTATCCTTTAAACCAATTCTGTCCTTTTAATTCTTAGTTTTTCCCATCATCTATAATTTATTGCAAACACACAATATTGACAGGAAAA